>OZ014521.1:518109973-518534973 GCA_963966055.1 Lathyrus aphaca
TCCATTCATTGCTTTGTTCTCATTTTCATAAACCATTCCCGATTATTCCATTCCACTTTCATTTTTTTTCAATTTGTTTTCGTTAATCCATTTTTCAATCTTTGTCCATATTCAATTACCCATATAATTCTCTTTTTATAAATTCCATTTTTGTCAATGTTCATAACTATCACATTTACCGTGAATTCATTCCATTTGCTTTTAAACTCATCTATTCTCTCTTACAACCATAAGCCCATTATGATTAAAGTTTACATTTTGTTGGCCCATTTAAAGCCCATTAGCCGTATCTCATACAAGCCTAGTTTCCATTTCATTCTATTGACAATATTCTTAACCGAGTTATAAACCCGCCTTCATTTGTTTTTGGTTGATCAATTCTCAAACCATTCAAACATATACTTAATTAAGGGTTGACCATGTTTCCTTTTCCAAGTTCAAAAACATTCTCATTGTAAAAATTCCATCCAAAATATTTGCATTCCTTATCCAAGTAAACCTCTAACCAATTTTAATTTCTATCCCACATGGGCCTTTAAACCATACTCAAACTAATGGGCCGCTTAATGTTATAAGTTAATGGAATTGTTCTTTTGTTTGACACTCTCCAATGATTGTTCACTTGGTTGAATTCATGATAGATTAAATAAAAAATAATAATGAAAAATCAAAAGGAAAACGCAGCAGTTGAGAAAAATCTACAATCTCATAGTAAACAAAAGGAAAAAGAATTTTAACAGCTTTAGTTTACACCAGCAAAATTAGAAAAAAAACAGGGATAAGAGGAGAAACTGAGAAAACAAAACAGGGGTCTTCTTCGCGCCGTTTTTCCGGCTGCGCACCTCAATCATCAACTCTTCTCTCATCTTTTCTTCTCTTTGTCACAGAACTCCTTACTCATCAAGTTGTGAAGAGAGAAGTTATGAACCGAAGCCCAGGTGGAATCCGAAACCCGAACAGATTCGGATACTGGAAGTTATATTCAACTCAGGAATGGTGAATCCACCAAGAGAAGAAATAAGGAAGATTAGAGCACGGTTACGAGAGTATGGTCAAACTGGTGATGCCAATGTTGTTTTGCTGGTTCCAGAACCGCAAATCAAGAAGCAAGCATAAGCTTCGTCATCTTCAGAATCAAGGTAACTCAAAGAATCCTCAACAAAACATTAATCATGTTTCTTCACTTGCTCAAACTACTGTTGCTGCACCGTCATCTTCATATTCTTCTTCGGAGAAATCTCCGCCGAAGGAGGTAATACCTTCCAAGGTGTTTTCTCTAGGTTTCTCTAACATCAATGACATTGGGCCTAATTCTCCATCTGTTTCTTCCGTGAACCATAACTATTTTCAGACACAGAATGAAGCCAATCTTATTCCACCACAAGCAAAAGTAATTGCACCAGCTGCTGAGACTTTCTTCTTCCCAATGCAAAATCATGGACAAGGTGTTGGTCAACCTAATAATGTTACATCCCAAGGGTTTTGCTTGTCTGAACTCTCAAATGTTGTTCATGCTCAACAATCACAAGATCCTGCTTCAACAAAAAGTAACAGTAACAATTCTCAGTGAGAGCCAGAAGAATTAGAAGGGAAAGGACCGACATCGATGTTACACACTACGGGATATCAGAACTAACCTGTGATGTGCAAAAGGTCGCAACTAAGTCAAATGAGAGTCTGAGAAGAGTTGCCGTGAGGACCAGGTGACCAATTCTTTATGCCTAGTTCAGTTGAGCATACAAGTGATGACAGAAGATCAGGAATTCCTCGCGGGAAACAGAAAGAAGAACGAAGAACACGCAGGTGTTCCCAGCTTCCTAAGCAGCTCCTTGAACCAATTGCCCTCATCATCACTCCATCTCCTTATCAATTCTCCGACGAACAACATTAACTCTTCGATACCGCTTGAATATTCTCCGGGATTGATCGCTTTAGTCCCTGCAATATCATCAACCACAACAAAAAGAGGAATAAGGGATCAAAAAAAAATGTTACCATGAAGGCTACACACGAATTCGGTTACTCTTACTAACCGACTTGGTAACTGAAAGCTAACTGAGATACTTGAGAAGATTCCAGAGCAAAATTAGATATCAAAACAGAATCAATAACTAACTCATAACCAATCCTAACTACCATAACAGAGTCTTAACCGAATTCCATAACTGAATCCTAACCAAAAGTTTCTAGAACTCACCTAAAGTATTCTAGAGAGATCCGGAAAATCGGCAGCTATAAATCAGAGCTCCTCCTCTTCAATTCGGTTCCTTCACAACTTCCTCATTTTTTTCTTTTCAATCTTCTTCTTCCCACAATTCCTTCTTTTACACAATTTCTCCAATACTTCAACCTTCTTCCCCAATTACACACCACAAGCCTCTTCAACCATTCTTCTTCTTCCCAATTTCATCCCTTCACCATTCTTCTTCTCCAGTCTTCATTACTTTTCTTCACCTTCTGTCTGCTTCAACAACTTCTAGAAAAACCCTCTCAACAATCTTCATTCACCTTTTTCAATCCGCAACCTCTTCAGCACCTGCAGAATAACCAAGTGAGAATAGGAGGGAGGATAAGGGAAACCGAGTGAAGGTTCAAAATCACAGCACTGCTGCCGAAGCAATTCGTTTCTTCTTCTTCAAATCTCCATCAGCATCAATGTTGAAAACCTTCGCCAACGCCTCTTTCCGCCGGCAGATACGGTTCAACCTGTGAGTTTCGGATTCAATAGCGATTCACAAATCAAACAGAGAAGCGGAAGGGGGATAAGAAGCAGGGTCGAAGTTCATACCTGAAGAGATACCGTCTTGTCCGTTATCAAAGCATCGTACAACAATCAAGGTACGAATCATTTCGACTCGTTCTTGGATATCCTTGTTGTGTTGGATTCGGTGAGGTATTAGCGCCGTTATTTCGACCTGTATCATTTTGGCTACTAGCTTAGAGAATCACGGTGAGCGGAGGAGGTGTTGATGTGGTTGGAGTGAAACTTAGGGTTGTCTTTATTTTCGTGTTCATTTTGTGCTTTGTGAATGATTCTGAGGATTTAGGAGAGCAAAGAGGGTCAAGGTGATGGCGATGTCGAAGGAGCTGGAAGATTGCGAGAGGAAGAAGAAGGTTAAGGTGAGGTGAAGGTAACGGTGGTGGCGAAGAAGAAGAGGCGAAGGTGGTTAGGGTTCGAAAACCATGGATGCGGCGGCGGGATTTTGGAGAAGGAGAGATGAAGAAGATGGCGAAGGAAGGTGATGGGGAAGGAGAAGAAGGGCGATGCCGGGGAAGAAGGAGGGGGAATGGCGGCGAGAAGAGAGAAGAGATGGCCTAGGGTTTCTATTAGTGTGCCTTTGTTTTTTTTTTTCTTGTTTTTTTTATTTAATTTCAATTAATTATATGGTTAATGAATAAGTATTAGATTATCATAAGTTTAGTTAGATATTAGTAAAATATCTTAAGTTTAATGAGGATTATTATGATATTAAGAGGCATTTAAAGAATAATAAACACAGATTAATTCATTTGATTTCAATTTCAACCATTAAGATATGATTAATTGTTGTTTGCTATTAGCACCCCCATGCTGAGTCCATAATATAAAAAACAACTAAGAATGTTGCTTTTGGCACCTCCCCTCAAAAACCAGCGCGTGGGCCTTGGCACTTGTCCTATTAACACCCCCCATCATAAGCCCAATACGAAAACACCATAAATAATCTGCTTTTCGCACCTCCCCTGGTTCCTGCGAAAATGGGCTTTTCCCACTTACTATTTGTACCTCCATTCAGAGCCCATCATAAAAAAAATAACTGAAAAACATTTCTAGAAGCACCCCTCTTTCTCATTTCTGTTTTTTTTTTTAGTTTTAGTTTCATATAATTAGGAAATAATTCATAAGAAAATAGAAAAATAATAGAAAAATTCCATAAAAATTTGAGTATACTTTTAATTCATATTAGAAATATTTGGAACTTTATTTTCCTATTTTTGCTTTATTTTCGAATTAATTCTGATTTATTTTATGTAATTAGTTTTAGTGAATTTTCTTCAACCGTACCTGAATTTGTAAATTTTATATTTTTACCTTCCAGTAACTTTTTTTACCCATTCTTTTTACTGCAATTAGAGGATTCATAGTAGTATTTAGGATAATTTTTGTGGATTTTTTAGATCATTTTATCTTAGGTTTAGAGGCTTAGTCCCTTAGAAATTAGTGGTTAATTCTTAGTTGAAAATAAACAATTTTTAGGCATAGTAAAAATTTGATTTTTTAGAGTTCCCTTTAGCACAATGTTATAGATAACATTAGGACCCCATAGATTAATTTTCATAACTTTTCCAGAAGTTTAGATATTTTTTAAAATATTAGTTCTTAGGCTTTGTTACATGTATTTTCCATTAGTTTAGGCCATGAAAATAAAGTTCAATAAAAAGTAGTTTAGTCTAGATTCAATTTTAGAATTTAATGGGACTTAGGCTAGTTCAGATTTTGATTCTTTAGAAGGAAAATATTAGGTGTGACCTTAGTTTAGGACCTAGGCTTAAATTTTCATTTTAATTAAAATTAGAATAAATAAATAGGATTATTTTAATTCATGCCTTTAAATGTTTTGTTTAGAATTTTATCCTTATATTCAATTCTAATGCTTTGTATATTGATTGATATTTCATTAGAATAGGTTTCCCTCTTGCTTTAGAATCAACTTATCTTCCTTAGGAAGTAAGTTGTATTCTATTAGTTTTAGGTATTTTTCCCATTAGGCTTAGAAACCTCATTAACCATAGGACCTCTCTTGTGAATAAATCAATTAATTTAGGATTGAGTCTTAGTCCCTTAGATTTTGCCCTTTTCCAACTTGAGTCATTCTTTCTCTTCTCATAAAGAAAAGCAATAAAACATTTAAGAATAAAAGCCGAACAATCTTGTACGACACGAGACTTTGTTGCGGAGTGTTTATACGCGTCCTGTTTCGGGGCGAGGTGTAAATGCTTCCCGCGATGGATAGGTCTTAGTACAAGACCGTTCACAAACAAATTCAAAACACTTCTTTTAAAAGACAAAAAACACACAATAAGCGACTATCCTGCGGGAACTTCTTTTCTCATCTCATTCACTCACAACGCGAACTCGCGACGACTTATCTTTCATGCAAGACGGTAAACGCACTCATACCAAACGAGCCTGCAACACCTGAGCATAGACATACGCAGTTCCAGCATAAAAAACACAAACAAATAGTTCCCGCCTTAGTTAGGCGAACTACGTCGACTCTGATCCTCATTATCCCGATGAGGTACGTAGGCAGCGGGGTAGGGCCCGTTCGAGCACATTCTTTATTTTCCCTACATTTCCCCCTTTTATTTTCATTCTCTCTTTTCCCTTTCTCATTTCTCATTCCATTTCCAGTCAGCGGTTTTATTCAGCAACTTTATTTTCTCACCCTTTGAAACAAACAAACAAACAAGCGTGGATCCCGTCGGGTACGACGGACGGATTGGGGTGCTAATACCTTCTCAATTCGTAACCGACTCCCGAACTCCGATCTTTGGTTCGCAAGGCCTTGTCCTTTCCTTCTTCCTCAGGTTTGTGCAACATTACCTTTCCCATTCATTCGGGATAAAAATGTCTGGCTGGCGACTCTAACCTTTCCGCGCCACTTTCGCGTTTGTACTAGGATGAAAATCCCGGGAGCGACAGCTGGCGACTCTGCTGGGGACTAACCTGATTCTTCTGGTTTCCCTTGTAGAGTCAATCCTAGCGCCTGTTTGGTTTTTTTTTCTTTGGGTGTTTATTTGTTTGTTGTTGTGCGCTTTAGTTTAGCTTTACTGTTTTTATTTACAGTCATTTACAACTTTACTTTATCGTATTTATTTACCGCTTTCAGTATTTTATTTTCCATGCATCATATTATACTGGACTGTCTGGCTATGCTGGTTTTCATTTTTTCTGTGGGATGGTAGTTACTGTGAGATAAGCCAACTACCCGGCTTGAGTGCACCATAGGATTAGCGTGGACAGACATTGTACTCCCATGGTATCTTACCATGATGGGTGGCGATGTGTTCCACACCCAGATTGCGACCGTCTTGGAACTATCCTGTGTGGGGATTACCTCACTTCAGGGTACGACCTTGATAGTTATGTGCATCTGGTGACCGATCTTCGAGGACCTTAATGGGAACACCCCTCTCCAGTGATGACAGTGGCAGACCACATTTGTTGGCAAACCCACTCGCATCCGAGGGTCCATTGGGAACTCGCATAGGATGGCCTGGTTCTCTCATAGGAATTCAGTTAAAGCAAACTGTTCGTATGACGGTAGTATTGTACCCTTCGGGATGAATGTACTATTGTTTCTCGATTCAGTGCTTGAAGCTGGAGACTTGTGAGGGATGCTTGTTTTTCCGGACTCAACTGAGACCTCCCTGCGTAGTACATAATACCAAACCGATTCCCTGATTTGGTCATGAGCCATTTCTCGGAAATGGTGAACGTATTATTGCTATTCGGCTTTGAGAGTCCGTGATGTTGACCCGAGTAGCACACCCGTGAGATTGGGAGGGGTTTACAGGTTTGCAGGAACCCTAATACCTTCAGCATACCCACTTTGCCTTTGGTTCAGTTTTGTGATCTGGATTTCTGTTCTTAAGATATGGATCCCGGATCAGAGGGATGATTATTGTGATATATGGACCTCGCACCGACACCTGATTATTTGATTGGCACATCACAGACACTTCACTGATCACATGCCTTGCCTTGCATAAGCATCATATCATCATTAATCATTTGTGTTTCTTTTATTCTCAGGGTTTGCATTACTCCCGGTTCCTGGTCATATCTTTGCTTCAGAATGGAAGAAGTCAGGAAGAAGAATATTTTCTACAAGTTTTTTGATACCAAGGTGGACTTGCTCAAGCAGATGGTGTCTCTCATTACCCCGAGTCATTTGGATTTCTTCAAACAGCAATATGGTGATATTTTGGACATGGTGTTCAGCCTGGATAGTTCGCAAAAGAGTGCCATTCATACTTTGCTACAGTACTATGATCCTAGACTCCGATGTTTCACATTTCCAGATTTCCAGCTAGGTCCACTGCTAGAAGAGTATGTTGAAATTTTGAGACTACCTATCAAAGATCAGATTCCTTTCAATTCGAAAATGACAAGGCCGACTCACGCCGATATTGCTAAGGCTCTTTATTTGAGCCCATCAGAGGTATCTGCTAATCTGGTTGCCACCAAGGCAGGAGTGCTTGGTTTTCCCTTAGAGTTTATGGTCAGAAGAGCAGAAGAATGTGCTGTGGAAAAACAGTGGGATTCAGTTTGCGCCATCTTGGCATTATCTGTGTATGGGATAGTTTTGTTTGCTGATATGGACAAGTTTGTGGACATAAATGCTATTCATTTGTTTGTGTTGAAGAATCCGGTACCTACTCTCCTAGGTGACTTGTACTATTCAGTGCACTATAGGAATGAGAAGAGACGAGGCGGCTTGGTTAGATGTTGTGCTCAGTTGTTCTACACGTGGTTTATGAGGCACATCCCTATTACTGGAGTGTTCACGGATCCCAAAGTAATCTGGCGCAAAAGCTCAACACGTTGACTGCCAAAGACATCAGATGGTTCACTTTAAGGCTAAAAGGGAAAGAGCTTATCTCCAGCTGTGGAAAGTATCCTAATGTTCCCCTCTTAGGAGTAGCTAGGTGCATTAACTACAACCCCATACTCTTGAGAAGACAATTAGGATACGCTTTGAAGAATGTTCCCAAGGATTCAGAGCTGGATTAGACCTTTTATTTTTCTGTAAAGGATAATCTCCCATTGGTGCGGGAGGCTGCAGGTGCTTGGAAACTGGTTAATAGAAAGGGTATAGATCGCTTGGGCAGGAGCAATAACCAAATGTTTCCCGAGTTTGAAGCGTGGGTAAGAGAAAAAGCCCAAGTGACTCTAATCCCTTTCTCTGCACCGTTACCACCACCTACCACGGTGCCTTTGGAGGATTATCAGAAGTTAGAAGCTTTGGTTAAGCAGCTTAGGTTGGAGAATCAGGAGGCTTATAATTCTTGTCAGAAACTGATGATTCAGAACCGTCAGTTAGAAGATAGAGCTGTACAAGCCGAGGAAGCAGTTCGTCTCAAGCAGAAGGACTTTGAAGAGAGAGAGCTTTAATTCAGAAAAAAGGGGTTAGCTGAGACTCACAAGACGGCCCAACGCCGAAGAGAGAAGAAAGATCTGAGTGAAGCCAATGAAGTTGTTACCTTATGACAAGAAAAATGGGCCGATCATTTGAAGAAGCAAAAGGAGTTAGATGTCAAGCATGAACTGGAAATTAAGAGTCTTCAGGATTCTTTGGATGGACAGAAAGAACTCCTTAGGAAGGCTTATCATCAAGAGAAGGGTCGTCTCCAACGTTTAGCGGAAAGTCAACAAGCATTAAAGGAAGCTCAAAAGGAAATAGAAGACTTGAAGTTGAAGGCTGATGTGAAGAGGTCAAAGGCCGAGTCGAGTCAAAGCAAAGAGAATGAGACAGCATTCCTGCAGCAGATTGAGGAGTTACACGCTTCTTCTGATACGAGGGACCTCCTCATCCAGAGACTCATCCAGGAGCCCGATCATCCAGATGTAGTTCAGCTGTTCCAGAACGTCAAGCGCCTTAGCTGGAGATTGCAAGATTTAGAGTTCCCTAGGGTTTAATTTCATGTTATTGTACTTGGATTACCCACAGGCTTGTTGTGGGATTCCGTATGTTTGATGTACTTTTGTTGTTATTGGCACCCTTCGGGGACTTTGTATTTTCAAACTCCAGTTTATATGATTGATTTGTTCTGAATTTCTTGTTTGTTATTTGTTGCACCGACACGGGGTAATGAGCACCAATTCTCCACAGCCGTCATTATATTTGAATATTGCTTGGGTCTTCTTCCCAATTCTTATATTCTTAATGCCAGGACCGGAAATGGGGAAAGTCTTGGGAATAAAAGGAACACATTGCATTGTGTCACACCCCAAATTTTACCCCTAATTTTTTATTTATTTATGTATTTATTTATTATTCATACGTTCATATCATCATTAATATATCTTGGTGCATTCAAGTCATTTTAGATTTTGTAACAAGTTTTTAACTGTCAAGTTTTATTCCTAAAGTTAATTCTAATTTATTTGGTTTTTCAATTCTATTTAGTTCTAATTTATTTTGTTTTGTCTATATATTTTTATTTCCTATTTCTTTTTTTATCTAGGATCACTTTCAAGTTTTTTTATTTTATTTTCAACTTTCGTTTCTAATTTTCAATCCATTTTTTTTATTCATTTCAAGTCTCATTCTAAGTTCATTTTCAATTTTCATCTCAATTTTTTAAAATTTTATTTCTATTTCTTGCTATATCCAAATTTCAAATTCCAATTATATTTCTAATTTTCAATTCAACTTCCAATTTCCAATTCAAATGTTCAAATTCATTTTACATCTCAATCATCCCCAGGTTGTTTTCAAGACATATAGTTTTCTTTGGTGCATCATTTTTCCAAGATGTTTGCTTTGGACAACTTTACCTTTAAGAAACATTTGTTTTGCCAAGCAGTATGGTTAGGAGAATCGTTCTAGTTATGGCTAGTCATTTTTTTGAAACTTTGTTACAAATCACCGTAGGCAGACAATTATTAAAACGCAAATTTGAAATTCAAATTCAAGAGTTACATGTGTTTGTGTCTTAAAAAAACAAAGTCTACAAAAAAAAACAAGTCCACTCTTTGACCATATCCTAAAGGTGGCAGTCAAGTCCTAAGCCCCATGTTTTGCTGCATCACGCCAACTACAACCTCTTCTACTACACTCCAAGCCTCTTCCATCAACGACCGAGAAAGCCGTCTTCATCATCATTCCAACAAACCTTCAATCTACCGTCCTCATGACACTTTCTCTCCATCAAACCAAGGCGATTTGTACCTGTACCAGCCAGAATCGTATCAGTAGAATACGAGGCTGTGTAAGCAAAAGACTAAGATACAAGAAGTTTCACGAATTTGAAAGAAAATTTTTGACAACAAGAAAAAGCAGCTATGAACAATGCAAAGATTACAACAGTACAAACCCTATTTTGCTAATGTATAAACCAAGTTTATTCATCAATAAGGAAAAGAAATATTTTCATAAAAAAAAAAGAGAATATCAGAGGCAATGTGTGTTCTCACAGACAGCCAAAAAGTTGCAAAAATGGGCAGACTTGCTACCTACTGTAGTAGACCTGCAGGCTATCATGCCACTCTTGCTGTTCTCACATCCTAGGAGAGCACGCCATCCACCTATCTTCGACGGACGTGAACCCCAAGAAACCTGCCATGATTACAACAACACATCAAAGCAGGATTTGTACAGCAAGCAAAATTCAAAAAAAGGAATACAAGGAACCCAGGCCTGCTGCAGAAGGCAGGAAATGAAGGTACTCTTTAGGATATTCCTTGATGAAATTGGCCTTCCCGTGGGTCAATCGAAAGCCTGTCTTTAGCTTAAGCACCAAAATGTGAAAGCTCTTGCTCCAAAGAAACCAAGACCTGCATTGAAAAGGACCCTTCATCAGTACAGAACAAAATTCTGATATCCTAAGATTTTCAACAAGTTTTCAACAAAAGGGTTGAAAATCAAAAACCCTAAGGTGGTGGATATAAAAAGAGGAGAGATACACAGACAGGAGGGGGGATTTCAAAAAAGAAAAAAAACAGTTATCAGCAAAAAAAACGAAACCTTTTGCAAACTGAAAATTCATCAGTGAAAAAAAAGGGAGAGACTAAAAAAAAAGAAACGAAAACTCACAAACCTTGCTTTTTTGGGTGACCTTTAGTTTCTCGCGAACAAGCAAACAACCTTCGTAGGGCCACCATCGATCTTCATTTAAGCTTCGCGGACACCATCAAAACCACCGCCCTAGCCACTTCGTAAACCCATTTCATTCTCCCTGCCGGCAACACCAACAACAACAAAATAAACCCCTTTGCGAAAACCCAAATCCTTATCGCCGAACCACCCTTCTCCTTCGTTTTTGCAGTACCTTTCGAATCCAAACACGCATCACTTATCAACAACACGAACAGAAGAAGGCGGCGAACGAGAGGAAAAGGAGGAGAGTACGGCAAAGGCGTACCTGAAAGAGGACCCGAGTCGTCGTCGGAGGTAGTTTCCGCATTTTTGTTCACTCTGTACTTTCTTCATCTCAAAATGTCTTTGAATGTTGTAAAATGATTTTGAAATTAAGGTTTAAATGTTTGATTTGGGAATAACAAATATATCGATTGAGAGAGATTTCGGCGAGATGACGAAATTGAAGAACGATTGTGAGTAACCAAAGATTCTGTGAGTGAGAGAGTTGAACGAGAGGTTTGAGCGACTGAGTTTTACTGAATTTGGAAAAGAAATTTAGCGCCGTATAGTGTTAGGGTTTCATTTTGCCCCTTTAACATTAACCCAAACCGGGTCGCGGGTCATACCCGCCCCGGAGCACCTGGCCAGCCCCTTTGGGCCTTCCGCTGCGTTTCTTTTTCCCATCCCCTTATGGCCTTTTTCTTTTCTTTCACTTATTTCCTTCTTATTCTTTTTCTTTTCATATATTATCCTTTTGTTGTTTTGATGCAGTTTTTTTTTTAGATTATATTTTGTTTTAAGGAAAAGTATAAAAACAATAAAGGATATCTCAGTTTTTTTTTTTTTTAAAAAAAAAAAATAGTATTAGGTTCAATTCCAAACTAAAATTTCATACATATATTATTAACTAGTTTTGTCAAGTTTTTTTTTTTTAACTTAGTTTAGTTAGTTGATTTTTTATTACCCTTTGAACGTTTTTATGCGATCGGTAAGTTTCCATTCCTTGCTTATTGTTTAGTTGTGTGACGATGATGTATGACTTATACGAATTTGTTTGTATTTTCACATTTTGACTATAATTTGTTAAGTAGAAAATATATGTGATAATAATAAACATGATCACCATTTAATAAATCATTTAAAAATAAAAAACAAACATAAAATTCCTTGGTCCAATGCCAAGTAAAAATCATCACGCCTACACTGCACACACGTAAGTCGGTCTTATGATCGCCATCTGCACGACTTTTACGCGCCTAATTTAATTAACAAGGAATAGAGCTCCGGAGTCTAGCACTCCGCACGTTCTAGAACGAACTACAACTGGGCTAGCCCCACGCGTATTGTTCATTCGCTCCTTCGTTATTAATCGCATCATTTTTCAAGCGTCTAAAAAACAAATATTCAAATCTTAAATTAAATAAAAATTACGAAAAAAGGAACTCCGGAGTCTAGCATCCCGCACGTTCTGGATTGAAGCGCAAATGGGCTAGCCTCACGCGATGGTTCAATCACCATTCGTATATCAAAACTCTCAAATCATTTTATAATTAAATTACGAAAACAGAATTCCGGAGTCTAGCATTCCGCACGTTCTGGATTGAACCGCAACTGGGCTAGCCTCACGCAATGGTTCAATCACCATTCGTATGTCAAAACTTTCAAATCATTTTAGTTAATTAAATTACGAAAACAGAGCTCCGGAGTCTAGCATTCCGCACGTTCTGGATTGAACCGCAAATGGGCTAGCCCCACGCGATGGTTCAATCATCATTCGTATACCAACAAACTTAAATCATTTTTATAATTAATTATCGAAAGACGGAACTCCGGAGTCTAGCACTCCGCACGTTCTGGATTGGACCGCAACATGGGCTAGCCCCACGCGATGTGTTCATTCGCCCTTTCGTTTAAAACATCTTAACAAAGTCAAACCTTTTCTCTAAAACGAACATTGTTTAAATCATTCTATCTCTCAAACAAGCTAGCGCTTCAGCCTCCACCGCGAGTATAAGCCAACGCTTAGCAGTAGAATGCGTTTTAAACAATCGTTCAATAAAAATCACAAACCGTAGTAGCACGAACTACGAAGCTCTGACTTTCCCATTGCACAAGGGAATACGTAGGCACGGGGATTTTAATCCTTTGCGAGCACCCTAATAAAAAATTTAATTATTTCTCTGTTTAAATCACAATATAAAAAACATTTAATCTTTTCTCCGTCTTAATAATAATAATTTAAAACTTTAGAACAAACATATTAATAGCCATTTCGAAGACAAATACTTAAGATCAAACATTTAATCACATAATTAGCTAAGAGGTTCCCGTTGAGTACAACGGACGTGAGGGGTGCTAATACCTTCCCCTCGCGTAACCGACTCCTGAACTTAGAATTTGGTTTCGTAAACCATTTTCTTATCCAATTTAGGTTGTGTCTATATCTCCTTTTTCTCTCGTAGAATAAATAGAATTAGGTGGCGACTCTGTTGTTTTGTTTTAGGATCGTATTTTTCGAGGTACGACAGTTGGCGACTCTGCTGGGGATAACAGCTCCATGCTAGAGAGAGTCGAGCCTAACTTAGCATTATGTGTTTATTTGTTTGATCTTGTCTTTTCTTGTCTTCTCTATGTTTATTATTTATGTTTGTTTATCTGTTCTTTTACCGCTTTACTTTATTGCACAATATATTTGTTTGTGGTTTCTCGGGGTCACATTGCAAGTAATTTTGAGTGGTGGAAAAAGCAGAGGGAACACCTAAGTTTAGAATTGGATGTTATTAGTGTTAGTCTCCAAGGACTCGCTCCTTGCACGCCTAACATGAAAGCTCCCCCAGATAGTTAGACTTTTCGTAGATCTTGTTGCAACGCGGCTAGCCTGTCGCGTGACCTGATTCACGAAAGGGCTGTGATTCTGGGACCCCCTAGGACCTGTTTTAATATTGATAGTTGTGTAATGTTAGGCTCCAAGGACTCGCTCCTTGCACGCCTAGCATGAGAACTCCACTCAAGGTAGACCTTATCGTTATTATCGTCACAATGCAGCTAGCCTGCGGCGGGGCGTTAATACGATAAACGTCCGTGACCTTGAATTTCCTTAAACCATCACCGTAGCAACTATCCTGTGAGTGGGACTTATGGGTAACAAAATGTAGAACCAATCTCTTACAGCCCACCTGTTAGGAAGGTTCCGAATTTACCTGTGGCACCTTGCATCCTCACATCCCTGCATCCTTGCATCTTAGCATCATATGCATCATTTTAGCAAATGCTTCAAGGAACAAAGAAGTTTTGTTGCAAACCTCATAAATTTTACCTGGAATGGATTTCAGTTCATTAGTTTTGGGAAATAACAAGAAACTTTACCCATTTTGACATTTTGCAATAACCTCTTAAGTCCCTTGAGGCATTTACTAAATTTTTTTACTCATGTTTGCATCTCTGCACCTGCATTCTGTCAAAACTCATTCTCGTCAACTCCTTTCCAGCTGTCACACTGAGGATCTCACGCAAGTATTCAACCCGAGCCCAGGCCAAGAAGAAGATGGCTGACAGGGACCCCGAAATGGACAAAGTGAATGAAGAGCTTTCTTATCTTCGTGGAAATATGGGTCAGGTGATGGAAATGCTGCAGGTCATCCGAGCAAAATTAGACACCCAACAGACTGTAGTGTCAGAGATTGTCACTGCAACGACTGAGCCTACGTCATCAGTCACCACTCCTGTGACCTGGCCTCCTTTTGGGCTTCCTCATGGATTCATACCTCCTCCTCAGGGTTTCGCTTCTCAAAGTTTTATCCCTTCTTCCCAAGGACTTACTGCTCAGGGTTTTTTCCCTCCTTCCCAAGGTTTCGCTTCTCAAAGTTTTATTCCTTCTTCTCAAGGACTTACTGCTCAGGGTTTCTTCCCTCCTTCCCAAGGTTTCGCTTCTCAAAGTTTTATTCCTTCTTCTCAAGGACTTGCTGCTTAGGGTTTTTTCCCTCCTTCCCAAGGTTTCGCTTCCCAAAGCTTCGCACCTCCTTCTCAGGGTCTTGCATTTCCTTCCCAAGGTTTTGTACCTCCCCCTCAAGGATTTGCTGCTCAGCAGACTATTCCTGTGACTAATGAAGAGAACCATGTGGTTACTAATTTTACACCAGACATTGTGCACACCCGTGCCCAACCATACTTCAATGACCCTCAGGTGTATGACGTGCCAGATATGTCGGAGAATGGAAATGAGAAACACGAGAAGATGCAAGAGAATTTTGAGACTATTGAGAAAAGGTTAAGAGCAATCGAAGGCGACCAGATCTTCGGGGCTGCCGCTAGAGAGATGTGTCTGGTGTCTGGTTTGGTAATTCCTCCAAAGTTCAAGATACCCACTTTTGATATGTACGAGGGCGCAATGTGTCCTAAAAACCACCTCTTGATGTATTATCGAAGAATGGCTGCGCAGGTGGACAATGACAAATTAATGATCCACTGTTTCCAGGACAGTCTGAAGGGAATCTCCTCCAAGTGGTATCTAACACTAGACCAGTCAAAGATTCGCAGTTTTCAAGACTTAACAGATGCTTTCATCCAGCAGTACAAATACAATATGGACCTTGCTCCCGATAGAAGGCAGTTGTTGAGTATGTCGCAAAAGGATTCCGAATCATTTAAAGAATACGCTCAGAGGTGGAGAGGGACCGCTTCTCAGGTAGATCCCCCGTTGTCTGAAAAGGAGTTAGCTGATTGGTTTGTTGACACGGTGCGACCAGAATTCTTCGAGAGAATGGTGGGAAGTGTAACTGCTAGCTTCTCTGACCTTGTAGCCGTGGGAATCAAGGTTGAACTTGGACTGAAAAGTGGAAAGATGAGTGGTGCGTCTGGCAGTTCCAGCAATGGTAGTGGAAATAATGTCAAGAAATCTACCAGTAACTTCCATAAGAAGAAAGAGGGTGAGACAAATGCAATAATGACAAGTCAAAGGAGAAATCCGCTTTGGCAGAGGCCTCCACCTGTGGCTCAACCCCAGTTTGTCTACCCACCGTAGTTTGTTCAACATCCTTATGTGGCGGCGGTTCAACCGTCGTATAATCCACAAGTCCCGATATATCGGCCAACTCAAGCAGTACCGATGTATCAGCAAGCGGCTCCAGTGATTCCAGCTTATCAACCAATGCTCAGCAATCCAGGCTATCAACGAGCGCCCAATGCTTCAGCCTACCAGCAGAGGACTCCAGCTCCTCATCCGAATTCCAACTTTCAGAATAGAAGACCAGGAGGAAGGTCTCCCCATCCTCGGATCCCTATGACATATACTGAATTGTATCCCTCACTACTGAAGAAAGGCTTGGTTACTCCAAGGCCTTTGGGTCCTCCACCAGATCCGCTCCCACCAGGTTACAACTCAAGTGCCCACTGTTTGTTCCATGAAGGTGCTCCGGGGCATGATTTGGAAAATTGTATTGCTTTGAGGTATGCTGTGAAGGATCTAATGGATAAGAACATTTTGTCATTTGGAGATATTGGTCCGAATGTTAAAAATAATCCTTTACCTAAGCACGGATCCATAAATGCCATTATTGATGAGTCTGATGAAGATTTGATTTACAATGCCACAGAGATTAAAACCCCGCTTAGAGACTTCCATGCGAAGTTAGTAGAGGTGGGTATGTTGAAGAACTGTCATAAGAGTTGTGAAGTTTGTGCGAGTAATCCAAAGTGATGTGAACTGGTTTTGAGGGATTTCCAAAGTTTGATTAATCTGGGTGTCCTACAAGTAAGCGGTCGTGTGAAGAGAAATGAAGTGGCAATGATTGAACCCATTTTCAACTTGCCAGAATCTGATTCTACCTCGGTACCAATGTTCAATCTGCCTGAGTCCTCAAGAGTTCAACCCATCTTTAATATGCCAGAAACTATGGTACCCATTTTCAATATACCTGAGCCAAGGTTTGGGCAAAGGAGTAACCCTTTCCTTTATGAAGATACCAAAGCAGTTCCGTGGAAGTATGATGCAGGGGGAGGTCATCAGAAGTTTGAACAAGATAGTCAGAAAGAGGGTTCAAAAGTGGCAAGTGCTGACATAGCAGGTGCAGGTCGTTTAACTCGCAGTGGCCGTGTTTATACTCAGCAAGCCAATACAGTTCCACCTAAAGAAATAATTCCCACTGTTGTCAACCAGGATAAAGGGTGGTCTTGGAAGAAGAGGATGCAGAGTTTCTCAGAATCATTAAGAAGAGTGATTACAAGGTTATTGATCAGCTACATCAAACACCTTCTAAAATATCTATCTTATCACTTCTTATGCATTCGCCGGCCCATCGAGGTGCTCTCCAGAAATTGCTAGCCCAAGCTCATGTTACGCATGATATAACTGTGAATCAGTTTGATGGAGTCATTGCCAATATCACTGCATGTAACAATCTCAGCTTCAGTATGGAGGATCTTCCAAAAGATGGCTTGGACCATAACCGTGTTCTCCACATATCTGTAAAATGTCAGGAGGATACTTTAGCAAGAGTTCTTGTGGATACAGGATCTTCATTGAATGTTTTTCCGAAAAGAACACTCGCCAAGTTATCTTATCAAGGGGCAGAGATGAGGCCCAGTGCACTGATTGTAAAAGCTTTTGATGGGTCAAGGAGGACTGTTATTGGAGAAGTCGATTTACCAATCTTGATTGGACCACAGGTGTTCAAAATCACGTTCCAGGTTATGGACATTAACCCAAATTACAGTTGTTTGCTGGGAAGACCTTGGATCCATGCTGCTGGGGCAGTCACTTCTACCTTACACCAGAAGATGAAGTTTGTGGTCGATAATAAGCTGGTAACTGTGTCTGGTGAAGAAGATCTCATGGTCAGCAACCTTTCCTCCTTTAGCTACATTGAGGCTGATGAAGATGCTTTGGAAACTGCTTTCCAAGCTCTAGAGATAGCCAATGTCGTCCTTATGGAAGTAGAGGAACCAAAGGAGAAAGGTATTCCATCGTTTGCATCATTGAAGAGTACCATTTCCACGATCGAAGAAGGAAGCCATGAGGGTTGGGGTGATGTCATTGAAGTCAAGCAGAAGCTAGATCGCTACGGGTTGGGTTACAAACCAACTCATGTGAAGGAAGGAGCGTCAACCTCCGTCAAAGGACGTCCAAAGACCATTTAAGAGGTGTTTTCCAGTGCCGGCTATCAGATCAATGCAATTAATGGGGATACTGAAGATGAAGATGTGGATCATTTGGTTTATCAGTGTGAAGCAACTTTGGGCAATTGGGAGGCAGTTGAGATCCCATATTTTTTTCCATTATCAAAGTAATTTATTGTTTTTCTTTAAGTGTTTTCAAAGTTCCCTAGCTCTGCCCAAGGCTATGGGATCATTTTGTAGGACCCCTTCTCATTTTTCAAGTTAATCAATCAATGAAGGCATTTTGTTAAATTCTTACCTTGTTTTATTTACTATTTTTCGCTTTTCACTTTTAAAAGAAAATGGAAATCTTTCAAAGCTAATATAAAGTTTTCTTGCATTCCTCTATTTTTCACTTTTAATAAAAGCAAATCATTCCCATATGCAGAACAAATGAAAACCCTGTTGAATCCAATGACTCTATATTCTCTCTTAACTTCGATTCGCCCATCTACCAAGCAGAAGATGAAAGTGAGGAAGATTGTGATATTCCCGAAGAACTGGCAAGATTAGTTGAGGATGAGCACACAGATCTTCAGCCCCATAAAGAGCAGGTTGAGACCATCAACCTCGGCACCGAGGAAGATAAAAAGGAAGTCAAGATTGGTACAACACTTGGGGCAGACATCAGAGAAAGATTGGTCAAGCTTCTCAAAGAGTATGTGGATGTGTTTGCATGGTCGTATCAGGATATGCCCGGCTTAGACACAGACATAGTTGTTCATAAGTTGCCGCTTCGACCAGATTGTCCTCCAGTAAAGCAAAAGCTCTGAAGAACAAGACCATACATGGCTTTAAAGATTCGAGAAGAGGTCAAAAGACAGTTTGATGCTGGATTCCTTGCATTCGCAAAGTACCCTGAGTGGGTAGCTAACATTGTGCCAGTCCCCAAGAAGGATGGCAACGTTAGAATATGCGTGGACTATAGAGATTTGAACAAAGCCAGTCCCAAGGACGATTTCCCTCTTCCGCATATTGATACCTTGGTTGACAACACTGCTAAGTTTGTTGTTTTCTCCTTCATGGACGGATTTTCAGGATATAACCAGATTAAGATGGATCCTGATGATATGGAAAAGACCACTTTTATCACACCATGGGGCACGTATTGTTACAAAGTTATGCCATTCGGTCTTAGAAATGCAGGAGCCACTTATCAAAGGGCAATGGTCACCCTTTTCCATGATATGATGCATAAGGAGATAGAAGTTTATGTGGATGATATGATTTCCAAATCACAGAGTGAGGAGGATCATTTGAATCATCTCCTGAAGTTATTTGAGCGTCTCAGAAAGTTCCAAATGCGTCTGAATCCAGCTAAGTGTACCTTTGGCGTCCGATCAGGGAAGTTACTTGGTTTTATTGTTAGTCAGCAAGGAATTGAAGTGGATCCGGATAAGGTCAGAGCAATTCAAGAAATGCCAGCTCCAAAAACCGAAAAGCAAGTCAGAGGCTTCCTTGGAAGACTGAATTACATCTCCAGATTTATCTCCAACATGACTGCTACTTGTGAGCCTTTATTCAAGTTACTCCGGAAGAATCAAGCAATTGAGTGGAGTCCTGATTGTCAACTGGCTTTTGAGAAGATTAAGGTTTATCTGCAGGAACCTCCTATCTTAATCCCACCTACTCCAGGGAAACCTCTCTTCATGTACCTGACTGTGCTTGAGGGATCTATGGGTTGCGTATCAGGCCAACAAGATGAAACCGGTCGTAAGGAGCACGCCATTTATTACTTAAGCAAGAAGTTCACAGACTGTGAAAGCAGATATTCGTTTTTAGAGAAAACTTTTTGTGCCTTGGCATGGGCGGCCAGACGCCTCAGGCAGTACATGATTTGTCACACTACTTTGTTGATCTCGAAAATGGATCCAATAAAGTACATTTTTGAGAAGCCTGCTTTGACTGGAAGACTTGCCCGTTGGCACATGTTGTTATCCGAATATGATATCCAGTATGTAACCCAGAAGTCTATTAAAGGCAGTGTTTTGTCTGAATACCTTGTTGATCATCCTGTCGAAGATTATGAACCTTTGAAATTCGATTTCCCAGACGAGGACATTATGTTGATAAAGGACTGTGAAGTTCCAGGTCCAGATGAAGGTCCCGAGCCAGGTTCTCGTTGGAAGATGATGTTTGATGGTTCCTCTAATTACATGGGGCATGGTGTGGGAGCTGTTTTGATGAATCCTGATGGTGGATATACTCCTTTCACAGCTAGATTATGTTTTGAATGTACAAACAACATCGCTGAGTATGAAGCATGTGTTTTAGGTATCGAAGCTGCAATCGATACCAGAATCAAGATCCTTGAAGTGTATGGAGACTCAGCCTTAGTAATCTACCAAGTCAAAGGTGAATGGGAGACCCGTGACGAGAAGTTGATCCCTTATCGGGCCCACATTGTGGAGTTAATCAAATACTTTGATGAAGTCACTTTCCATCATGTTCCAAGGGCAGAGAATCAAATTGCAGACGCTTTAGCTATGTTGGCATCTATGTTTCAAGTCAGATTTCTTAATGAAGCTCCACTCATTACAATCGAGTGAAGAACTGCACCAGCCTACTGTCTACTGGTCGAAGAAGAAACTGATGAGAAACCGTGGTTCTACGACATCAAGAACTATTTGCAAAATCAGGAGTACCCAGCTGATGCAACAACTCTGGACAAGAAGACTCTTAGAAGATTGGCATCCAAGTTCTTCCTCAGCAACAACGTGTTTTACAAGAGAAATCATGATATGGTTTTGCTCAGGTGCGTGGATAAGCGTGAAGCAGACTTATTGATCAGGGAAATCCATGAAGGATCATTTGGAACACATGCCAATGGACATGCCATGTCCAGGAAGATTTTGAGAGTTGGATACTTTTGGTTGACCATGGAGTCAGATTGTTTCAAATACGCCAGGAAGTGTCATAAATGCCAGATTTATGCCGACAAGGTGCACGTACCTCCGACCCTTTTGAATGTGCTGTCATCACCTTGGCCTTTCTCAATGTGGGGCATTGACATGATAGGGGCAATTGAGCCTAAAGCTTCCAATGGTCATTGGTTTATCTTGGTTTCAATCGATTACTTTACCAAATGGGTAGAAGCAGCTTCCTACACCAACGTAACGAAGCAAGTGGTTGCCCGTTTCATCAAGAACCAAATTATCTGCCGCTATGGGATCCCAAGCCGGATTATCACAGATAATGGGACCAATTTGAACAACAAGACGATGAAGGAGTTGTGTGATACATTCAAGATTGAACATCATAACTCTTCTCCTTATCGTCCGAAGATGAACGGAGCTGTTGAAGCTGCGAACAAGAACATCAAGAAGATCTTGCAGAAGATGGTGAAGACTTACAAAGACTGGCACGAGATGTTACCGTATGCCTTACACGGATACAGAACCTCAGTTCGCACTTCAACAGGGGCAACCCCTTTCTCTTTGTTGTATGGGATGGATGCAGTTCTCCCTATCGAAGTAGAGATACCATCTTTGAGGATCTTGATGGAAACCAAACTGGAAGAAGCTGAGTGGGTCCAGAGCAGATATGACCAACTGAATCTCATTGATGAGAAGAGAATGACTGCCATGTGCCATGGCCAGTTGTACCAGAAGCGCATCAAGAGAGCTTTTGACAAGAAAGTCCATCTCCGAGAATTCAAAGAAGGAGACCTTGTACTCAAGAAAATCTTGCCAGTTCACAAAGACATGCGTGGGAAATGGAGTCCTAACTATGAAGGCCCATATGTTGTGAAGGTGGCATTTTTCGGAGGTTCCTTAATCCTCACAACTATGGATGGTGAACAACTGAAGCACCCGGTGAATTCTGATGCAGTCAAAAAATATTATGCCTAAATAAAGCCCGATAGGTCGAAAACCAGAAATGGTGACCTATGCAAAAATGGGTATCCTGGTGGATCATAACCTATGAAGGAGATCCAGGCAAAATTTAGGGATAAAAATGAAAAAATAGAGCTCGCTAAGTTGAAAACCCGAAAGGGCGGCTTAGGCAAAAAGGAGCGTCCCGGTGGATTGAAAACCCGAAAGGGCGGTCCAGGCAAAAGTTAGGGACAAAGGCATTTGACTGTATCAGATGGTGTTTATCATTGGAGATCAATACTTGAAGACCAATCCATTCGCTCTTGTCAGAAGCAAGGTGTTGGGCGGTTTTCGTTATTAGGGATTATAGTGGTCGTTGGATTCAATGTAGACCTTTCCCCATTGCCATTTTCAAATTGTAATTTCCCATGGAGATTTTGCTATTGGCAAGCTACCATTCTTTAATGAAATACAACCTTTGCCTTTAAACTTTGTCTTTCGGCTTCTTATCTTCTTTGTTATGCTAAATGTCTTTATTGAATTACAATTTAACTCGGAAAATGACAAAAAAAAATTTAAAACAGTTTTTGAAAACATACTGAAAACATTCAAATTTCTTTGACTTTAGAAAAAAATTTTAAAAGATTTTCTGTCTTCTAAAAAGCCCTCTGGTTTGCAACACTCCAATGCAATTATTACAGAAATCCCCACAGAGAATTAACAGCTGGTAGCACTCTTGGATGGATCCTTGGGTCAAGTATCCGATTTCCAAGTTTGAAGACATCTCCCCAGCATCTTTCTTTTTACTCGTCTGAGTATTTGCGTTGAGATCCTATTCTTCTTGCTTCATCAAAACTCTTTGTCTTTCCATAGAGTCAGCATTTGCATATCATGATCATTCGCATCATGTTCAATCATACGCATTTGACATAATCATCTGTCTATCCCCAGTTGTCGTCTGTCTAACCCTAGATCCAGATTACTGTCTTTTGTTATTTTAAAGTCCACTGTTGTTGGTACCCTGTAGTGTGGTTGACCAAGATTTCTTTTCCCATAAACGCTAGTATCCCTTGCAGAGGCCCTTCTTGATGTACCTTAATACAACCAGTACTTCTTTTTAAGCCCAATTATCATTGGCATGAATCCTTCAAGTTGTTTGCTTAAAACTTAGAACTGTCTAATTCAAATGCATCTGTGTTTCCCTGATAGTTCCTAAAAGTTCTTCTAAAAAGTTCTTCGTTTTAAGAATTTCCTGAAGTTGGTCGTTTATCTCGTTCAAAACCCCAACATTTATTCTTATTTTCCAGCTTGGTCGCTTAGAGCCATTCGATTTATCTTTAAACGCTTCGCATGCTACTCCCAGTATCAGTTTGTATGCACAGAGCCACCGCCTGAATACTATTTTCATTTTCCAATCCTTGGTTTCAACAGTTACCCTTGAACCTGTTGATTTACGGTTTTGGATTTATGCCTGTCATATTTTATTTCCAGACCACCGCGTCTTTGCCTGTCATTTTATTTTCCTGACCACCGTGTCACTACCTGTTATTTTATTTTCCAGACCACCGTGTCGTTACCTGTTATTTTATTTCCAGACCACCGTGTCAATATCTGTCTTTCATTTTCCAGACCACCGCGTCTTTGCCTGTCATTTTATTTTCCTGACCACCGTGACACTACCTGTTATTTTATTTTCCTGACCACCGTGTCACTACCTGTTATTTTATTTCCAGACCACCGTGTCAATATCTGTCTTTTATGTCCAGACCAATGTGTCACTACCTGAAATTTTATTTTCCTGACCACCGCGTCTACCTGAATTTTTATTTCCAGACCACTGTGTCACTACCTGAAATTTTATTTTCCTGACCACCGCGTCTACCTGAATTTTTATTTCCAGACCACTGCGTCTTTACCTGAAATTTTATTTTCCTGACCACCGCGTCTACCTGAATTTTTATTTCCAGACCACTGCGTCTTTACCTGAAATTTTATTTTCCTGACCACCGCGTCTTTGCCTGAATTTTATTTTCCTGACCACCGTGTCGTTGCCTGTTATTTTTTTTCCAGACCACCGTGTCGTTACCTGTTATTTTATTTCCAGACCATCGTGTCAATATCTGTTATTTCGGTTCTCCTGGCTGCCGAGTCGAGGTATTTTCCTTTTTTCTCGATCACCGAGTCGCTGTATTGAGATCCCCAACAACCACTTTGAACTTGCTAACTCATCTTTCCAGATAGTCTCTCTTTAATCTTGTGTTTTGCTTTCCGTCTTGTCATTCTTAGTGCCAGCAGTTACACTTGAATCTGTTGTATTATCGCTTTGAATACATCATGTATTCGTCTTGTCATCCCCAGCATATTGTTATCCCCAGTGAGTCTACACCCTCATTTGCGTTTCTGTGGGTCACTGTTGATTCATCATACAATTTTTAGCATATATTCATCATTAAAAAAAATCAGCATGTTAGGTTTCCGTGCATCTCGCATATCATATCCCCGGCAGGAGTCCCTCATTAGTTCATGGCATGTCATTGCATTTAGGGGGAAAATTTTCGGTTATTTCTATATTTAAATACCTTTCACTGCGATTTTGTGAGAATTAACATTCCTCATGCCATCTGGTAAAGTTATTTAAATAGGGGCAACTGTCACACCCCAAATTTTACCCCTAATTTTTTTTTAATTATTATTATTATTTATTATTTATTTATTATTCATACGTTCATATCATCATTAATATATCTTGGTGCATTCAAGTCATTTTAGATTTTGTAACAAGTTTTTAACTGTCAAGTTTTATTCCTAAAGTTAATTCTAATTTATTTGGTTTTTCAATTCTATTTAGTTCTAATTTATTTTGTTTTGTCTATATATTTTTATTTCCTATTTCTTTTTTTATCTAGGATCACTTTCAAGTTTTTTTATTTTATTTTCAACTTTCGTTTCTAATTTTCAATCCATTTTTTTTATTCATTTCAAGTCTCATTCTAAGTTCATTTTCAATTTTCATCTCAATTTTTTAAAATTTTATTTCTATTTCTTGCTATATCCAAATTTCAAATTCCAATTATATTTCTAATTTTCAATTCAACTTCCAATTTCCAATTCAAATGTTCAAATTCATTTTACATCTCAATCATCCCCAGGTTGTTTTCAAGACATATAGTTTTCTTTGGTGCATCATTTTTCCAAGATGTTTGCTTTGGACAACTTTACCTTTAAGAAACATTTGCTTTGCCAAGCAGTATGGTTAGGAGAATCGTTCTAGTTATGGCTAGTCATTTTTTTGAAACTTTGTTACAAATCACCGTAGGCAGACAATTATTAAAAGGCAAATTTGAAATTCAAATTCAAGAGTTACATGTGTTTGTGTCTTAAAAAAACAAAGTCTACAAAAAAAAACAAGTCCACTCTTTGACCATATCCTAAAGGTGGCAGTCAAGTCCTAAGCCCCATGTTTTGCTGCATCACGCCAACTACAACCTCTTCTACTACACTCCAAGCCTCTTCCATCAACGACCGAGAAAGCCGTCTTCATCATCATTGCAACAAACCTTCAATCTACCGTCCTCATGACACTTTCTCTCCATCAAACCAAGGCGATTTGTACCTGTACCAGCCAGAATCGTATCAGTAGAATACAAGGCTGTGTAAGCAAAAGACTAAGATACAAGAAGTTTCACGAATTTGAAAGAAAATTTTTGACAACAAGAAAAAGCAGCTATGAACAATGCAAAGATTACAACAGTACAAACCCTATTTTGCTAATGTATAAACCAAGTTTATTCATCAATAAGGAAAAGAAATATTTTCATAAAAAAAAAAAAGAGAGAATATCAGAGGCAATGTGTGTTCTCACAGACAGCCAAAAAGTTGCAAAAATGGGCAGACTTGCTACCTGCTGTAGCAGACCTGTAGGCTATCATGCCACTCTTGCTGTTCTCACATCCTAGGAGAGCACGCCATCCACCTATCTTCGACGGGCGTGAACCCCAAGAAACCTGCCATGATTACAACAACACATCAAAGCAGGATTTGTACAGCAAGCAAAATTCAAAAAAAAGGAATACAAGGAACCCAGGCCTGCTGCAGAAGGCAGGAATTGAAGGTACTCTTTAGGATATTCCTTGATGAAATTGGCCTTCCCGTGGGTCAATCGAAAGCCTGTCTTTAGCTTAAGCACCAAAATTTGAAAGCTCTTGCCCCAAAGAAACCAAGACCTGCATTGAAAAGGACCATTCATCAGTACAGAACAAAATTCTGATATCCTAAGATTTTCAACAAGTTTTCAACAAAAGGGTTGAAAATCAAAAACCCTAAGGTGGTGGATATAAAAAGAGGAGAGATACACAGACAGGATGGGGGATTTCAAAAAAGAAAAAAACAGTTATCAGCAAAAAAAACGAAACCTTTTGCAAACTGAAAATTCATCAGTGAAAAAAAAAAGGGAGAGACTGAAAAAAAAGAAACGAAAACTCACAAACCTTGCTTTTTTGGGTGACCTTTAGTTTCTCGCGAACAAGCAAACAACCTTCGTAGGGCCACCATCGATCTTCATTCAAGCTTCGCGGACACCATCAAAACCACCGCCCTAGCCACTTCGTAAACCCACTTCATTCTCCCCGCCGGCAACACCAACAACAACAAAATAAACCCCTTCGCGAAAACCCAAATCCTTATCGCCGAACCACCCTTCTCCTTCGTTTCTGCAGTACCTTTCAAATCCAAACACGCATCACTTATCAACAACACGAACAGAAGAAGGCGGTGAACGAGAGGAAAAGGAGGAGAGTACGGCAAAGGCGTACCTGAAAGAGGACCCGAGTCGTCGTCGGAGGTAGTTTCCGCATTTTTGTTCACTCTGTACTTTCTTCATCTCAAAATGTCTTTGAATGTTGTAAAATGATTTTGAAATTAAGGTTTAAATGTTTGATTTGGGAATAACAAATATATCGATTGAGAGAGATTTCGGCAAGATGACGAAATTGAAGAACGATTGTGAGTAACCAAAGATTCTGTGAGTGAGAGAGTTGAACGAGAGGTTTGAGCGACTGAGTTTTACTGAATTTGGAAAAGAAATTTAGCGCCGTATAGTGTTAGGGTTTCATTTTGCCCCTTTAACATTAACCCAAACCGGGTCGCGGGTCATACCCGCCCCGGAGCACCTGGCCAGCCCCTTTGGGCCTTCCGCTGCGTTTCTTTTTCCCATCCCCTTATGGCCTTTTTCTTTTCTTTCACTTATTTCCTTCTTATTCTTTTTCTTTTCATATATTATCCTTTTGTTGTTTTGATGCAATTTTTTTTTTAGATTATATTTTGTTTTAAGGAAAAGTATAAAAACAATAAAGGATATCTCAGTTTTTTTTTTAAAAAAAAAAAAAAATAGTATTAGGTTCAATTCCAAACTAAAATTTCATACATATATTATTAACTAGTTTTGTCAAGTTTTTTTTTTTAACTTAGTTTAGTTAGTTGATTTTTTATTACCCTTTGAACGTTTTTATGCGATCGGTAAGTTTCCATTCCTTGCTTATTGTTTAGTTGTGTGACGATGATGTATGACTTATACGAATTTGTTTGTATTTTCACATTTCGACTATAATTTGTTAAGTAGAAAATATATGTGATAATAATAAACATGATCACCATTTAATAAATCATTTTAAAAAAAAAAACAAACATAAAATTCCTTGGTCCAATGCCAAGTAAAAATCATCACGCCTACACTGCACACACGTAAGTCGGTCTTATGATCGCCATCTGCACGACTTTTACGCGCCTAATTTAATTAACAAGGAATAGAGCTCCGGAGTCTAGCACTCCGCACGTTCTAGAACGAACTACAACTGGGCTAGCCCCACGCGTATTGTTCATTCGCTCCTTCGTTATTAATCGCATCATTTTTCAAGCATCTAAAAAACAAATATTCAAATCTTAAATTAAATAAAAATTACGAAAAAAGGAACTCCGGAGTCTAGCATCCCGCACGTTCTGGATTGAAGCGCAAATGGGCTAGCCTCACGCGATGGTTCAATCACCATTCGTATATCAAAACTCTCAAATCATTTTATAATTAAATTACGAAAACAGAATTCCGGAGTCTAGCATTCCGCACGTTCTGGATTGAACCGCAACTGGGCTAGCCTCACGCAATGGTTCAATCACCATTCGTATGTCAAAACTTTCAAATCATTTTAATTAATTAAATTACAAAAACAGAGCTCCGGAGTCTAGCATTCCGCACGTTCTGGATTGAACCGCAAATGGGCTAGCCCCACGCGATGGTTCAATAATCATTCGTATACCAACAAACTTAAATCATTTTTATAATTAATTATCGAAAGACGGAACTCCGGAGTCTAGCACTCCGCACGTTCTGGATTGGACCGCAACATGGGCTAGCCCCACGCGATGTGTTCATTCGCCCTTTCGTTTAAAACATCTTAACAAAGTCAAACCTTTTCTCTAAAACGAACATTGTTTAAATCATTCTATCTCTCGAACAAGCTAGCGCTTCAGCCTCCACCGCGAGTATAAGCCAACGCTTAGCAGTAGAATGCGTTTTAAACAATCGTTCAATAAAAATCACAAACCGTAGTAGCACGAACTACGAAGCTCTGACTTTCCCATTGCACAAGGGAATACGTAGGCACGGGGATTTTAATCCTTTGCGAGCACCCTAATAAAAAATTTAATTATTTCTCTGTTTAAATCACAATATAAAAAACATTTAATCTTTTCCGTCTTAATAATAATAATTTAAAACTTTAGAACAAACATATTAATAGCCATTTCGAAGACAAATACTTAAGATCAAACATTTAATCACATAATTAGCTAAGAGGTTCCCGTTGAGTACAACGGACGTGAGGGGTGCTAATACCTTCCCCTCGCGTAACCGACTCCCGAACTTAGAATTTGGTTTCGTAAACCATTTTCTTATCCAATTTAGGTTGTGTCTATATCTCCCTTTTCTCTCGTAGAATAAATAGAATTAGGTGGCGACTCTGTTGTTTTGTTTTAGGATCGTATTTTTCGAGGTACGACACATTGCATACGCATCATTTGCATTTTGTCTTTGTCTTTGCAGGTTTTTCTTCGGGATGCTTAATTTATCTATGTTTCAGGCAAAGATTGCGAGAGCCGCCAAGACCCGGTATCTCCGACAAGATATCCCGCATCGCTACGCGACCCGCAACAATCAAAGGACAGCCATGGATGCTATGCAGACTGAGCTCAATGAAGTTCGTACCAAGATGGCAGAGTTCATGACCCTAATGCAAGGGATGGCTCAGGGACAACAAGAGCTGAGAAATGCAATTCAAGGGCTAACTCCTCCTAATACTAATACTCAGGCGACCACTTCTGGCGGGCTAGGGGCTCCTCCCAACGCCAACAATGGCCCAGGTGGACCTCATATTCCAGATCCAGCTATGGCAACTTACGTTTCAGTGCAAGACAGGCAAGAGGACCAATTCCAGTATTTCAACAATGACATGGGATTCGGCGGTGAAGGAAATCTTAATGACTTCTTGGTGCTTGCTGAGAAGGTCAAGGCCCTCGAGTGTAGAGACACTTTGGGGATTGATGTGTCAGACATGGGTTTAGTACCTGGGGTGGTCATTCCACACAAATTCAGGCCACCAGCTTTTGATAAATACAACGGTAGCTCCTGCCCGAAGACTCACCTGCAGGCTTTCTACCGGAAGATCGCTGCCCACACGCGAGATGAAAAACTCTGGATGTACTACTTCCAGGATAGTCTCTCCGTAGGATCCTTGGAATGGTACATGAAACTGGAGAGGAGATCTATAAGAAGCTGGAAGGATTTGGGAGAAGCCTTCCTCAGGAAATATCAGTACAACATTGACATGGCACCCAGTCGCACTCAGCTTCAGAGTTTGACTCGGAGGAGCTCGGAGAGCTTCAAAGATTATGCACAGAGGTGGCATGAGGTAGCCGCTCGAGTTCAACCACCTTTATTGGAGAGAGAGATGGTCGACCTTTTCCTGGATACCCTCCCTGGGCATTTCATGGAAAGGTTGGCTGGTTGTTCCTCAAGTGGTTTCTCGGACATCATCTTGACTGGAGAAAGAATAGAAAGCTGGCTCAAGCAGGGGAAAATTCAGAATGGAGGTGCTTCAGGGTCTAGTATTAAGAAACCCTTTGTGAAAAGGAGGGAAGGAGAAACAGGTGCAGTGTACGCACAAAGGGGAGTGATTAACCGAGGATATTATCAGCAAGTGGCCCCTGTCACTATTTCAACTCCACCCATTCAACAGCAGGTCCAACCACCACAGCCTCAGCGCTCACAAGGGTATCAGCAAAGAGCTCCTTGTTCATATTACCCTCAGAGACCGAAGGATAGACATTTCGAAGCTCCACCGATGTCTTACTCACAACTTTTGAAGAATCTTCTACAGCTTCAGATGATTCAACTTCGAACTCTATAACCTCTGAAGCCAGGCCAGATCCCCGAGGGTTATGACTCAAATGCTAGATGTGAATTCCATTCCGGAGCTCCCGGCCCTACTACTGAGAACTGTAAAGCATTGAAGCCTGTTGTTCAGGACTTACTGGACACTAAAGCAATTAACTTTGCTCCTTCTCCTAATGTGCTTCAGAATCCCATGCCTCCTCACAGGGGTACAGTTGGGGCAATTGACGAAGGGGAGAACCTGAATTTGGTGTGTGATGTTGATGACTTGCAGACTTCGTTGATTGCTGTTAAAGTTTGCTTGTTAAAGAAAGGTATCTTCCCTGGGTGCGAAGAAGATTGTTCGGAATGTGCTGAAGCTACAAATGGTTGTAAGCGGTTGAAGGCCGGAATCCAAGGCATGATTGATGAGGGAATGTTGCAGTTTGACAAGGTTGTAAAAGAAAGTGAAGTCTCCACAGTAACTATCTTCTATGATCCATCTCAAGTTCCTTCATGGGCCAGAGTGGCACCAATAACCATCACCACTGCTGGACCAGTAATGTACCAAAGTGACAGAGCTGTTCCTTGGAATTACGGTGGTGAAGTATACTGCAACGGCCAGAGGCAAGAGTTGGCCACGACTAGTATAACCCCAGCTCAAGTAGAAAACGTTGGAGTAGGGGGCTTTACTAGAAGTGGAAGGTTGTTTGTGCCGAAAACACTGAGAAACAATGTGATACCACCCAGAGATACTGCAGAAGCCCAAGCTAGAGCGAAGCAACCAGTAGTTGTCAATGATCCAACACCATCAACTGACCCAAACCTCACCTTTGATAAAGAAGCCTAAGAATTCCTGGGGATCATCAAGAAGAGTGACTACAAGATTGTGGATCATCTGCAGCAGACGCCTACGAAGATCTCCATCTTGTCCTTGCTCATGTGTTCTGACTCTCACAGGAAGGCTCTCCTGAATATTCTGAACAAAGCATACGTACCTCAGGATATTTCTGTAAATCAGTTAGAAGCGGTGGTGTCCAGCGTCAATGCCAGTCACGGATTGGGTTTCACAGACTTGGATTTAACTTCTGATGGGCGTGCTCATAATCGGGCATTGCATATCTCTCTAGAATGTAAGGGTGCAGTACTCTCCCACGTGTTGGTAGATACTGGATCATCTCTGAACGTCTTGCCTAAGAAAGCACTGATGAAGCTGGACTATGATGGAGTGGTGCTAAAGCCCAGTGACCTAGTAGTTCGAGCATTTGATGGGTCAAGGAGATCGGTGTTTGGAGAAGTGGAATTACCCATCAAGGTAGGTCCACAGATCTTCAATACCACGTTTTACGTGATGGATATCCAGCCTGCATATAGTTGTTTACTCGGAAGACCCTGGATACATTCGGAAGGAGCGGTTTCGTCTACACTCCATCAGAAGTTAAAGTTCGTCTGGGAGGGTCAAGTCGTGACTGTCAGTGGGGAAGAAGATATCTTCGTTAGTCATCTAGCTTCATTCAAATATGTGGAGATGGATGGAGAAATATTTGAGACCTCATGTCAGGCTTTTGAGCCCTTGAAGTCTGAGCAAGCATCCGCAGTGGCAACTTCTCTTGAAGTACCGAAGAAAGGGGTTTCCATAGCCTCTTATAAACAAGCGCTCGAATTAGTAGAATCTGGAATACGAGAAGGCTGGGGCAGTCCAGTAGAAGTGCCAGAGAAGAAAGATATGTTCGGGATTGGCTATCATCCTGGGAGATCATCGTCCGGACTAAGTGCTATTGGTTGTCAGAGCCCGGTCACTTTCACAAGTGCAGGAGTGGTAGACTACGGAAACATCAGTGCGGTGCAGGATGACGCTGTCGATAGTGACTGTGACCTAGATGAATGGATCAGGCCTGCCGCTCCAGGAACTCAGCTTAGCAACTGGACATCAGAAAGGATTATTTCGGTCACCTCTTTCGAAGAGTAATAATTTTTGTTTCTGTTTTTCCTGTATTAAAGCGCTATGTCTTGCCCGGGGCATAGTAGCTCTTTGTAAGGGTTCATTTGTTCATTAACACAATCATAAATAAAGCTGACGTTTCACACTCATTCATGTTGTTCTCTGTCTTTCATTTTTTACTTTTGTTTTTCAAAAAGAAAGAAAAGTTTTAAAATCGCAATGTTTCTCATTTTCTCAAGTTGTTGCTAAAGCCTTGCATGAATCACCATTCATGCAGGTGCTCGTCATCGGATCTTATCAATGACGACCCTGTTATGGCTGAGTATGACTTCGACAATCCAATTTATCAAGCCGATGAGGAAGGTGAAGAGGATTGCGATCTACCCGAAGAATTGGCCAGACTGCTTAAACAGGAGGAGAAGATGATTCAGCCTCACGAAGAAGATGTCGAAGTAATAAACCTATGTACTGAAGAAGACAAGAAAGAAGTCAAGATCGGAGCTGCATTAGAAGAATCTGTCAAGACTCGTTTGATTTCTATGCTTCGAGAATACGTTGACGTCTTCGCATGGTCCTACCAAGATATGCCAGGTTTAGACACTGACATCGTGGTACACAAGCTACCTCTCAGAGAAGATTGTCCTCCGGTAAAGCAGAAGTTAAGGCGCACGCGTCCAGACATGGCGATTAAAATAAAAGAAGAAGTGCAAAAACAATTTGATGCTGGCTTCTTGGCCGTGACTAGTTATCCTCCGTGGGTTGCTAACATTGTGCCGGTTCCCAAGAAAGATGGCAAAGTCAGGATGTGTGTGGACTACAGGGATTTGAATAGGGCCAGCCCCAAAGATGATTTCCCTCTACCTCACATAGATGTACTTGTCGATAATACTGCTCAGTTTTCCGTGTTCTCCCTCATGAACGGATTCTCAGGCTATAATTAGATTAAGATGGCTCCCGAGGACATGGAAAAGACAACTTTCATCACTCCTTGGGGCACCTTTTGTTACAAGGTCATGCCATTTGGTTTGAAGAATGCAGGAGCTACCTATCAACGGGCAATGGTGACGTTATTTCACGACATGATCCATCATGAAATTGAGGTTTATGTTGATGATATGATAGCAAAATCCCAGACGGAGGAAGAGCACTTGGTTAACCTAGAAAAATTGTTTGACAGGCTTCGGAAGTTCAGACTGAGGTTGAATCCGAATAAGTGTACCTTCGGGGTTCGTTCTGGTAAGTTACTCGGTTTCATTGTTAGTGAACGAGGAATTGAGGTTGATCCAGCCAAGGTGAAAGCTATCCAAGAAATGTCTGAGCCGAAGACTGAAAAGCAAGTGCGTGGTTTCTTAGGGAGACTAAACTACATTGCACGGTTTATTTCTCATCTAACGGCCACGTGTGAGCCCATCTTTAAGCTTCTGAGGAAGAATCAGGCCATTAAATGGAACGAAGACTGCCAGCAAGCCTTCAACCGAATCAAAGAATACCTGTTAGAACCACCAATTCTTATGCCTCCGGTGCCGGGAAGACCTTTGATTATGTATCTTACTGTGCTTGAAGGATCGATGGGGTGTGTGCTAGGTCAGCAGGACGAGTCTGGTCGAAAAGAGCACGCCATTTATTACCTTAGCAAAAAGTTTACCGATTGTGAGACGCGATACTCACTACTCGAGAAAACTTGTTGCGCTTTGGCATGGGCTGCTCGCCGACTAAGACAGTGCATGCTGACTCACACTACTCTCTTAATTTCCAAGATGGATCCTGTAAAATACATCTTTGAGAAGCCGGCTTTGACAGGAAGAGTGGCCCGTTGGCAGATGATACTAATGGAGTATGACATACAATACACTTCGCAAAAGGCAATCAAGGGGAGTGTGTTGTCAGAATACTTGGCCCAGCAGCTGATCGATGACTATCAACCCATGAGGTTTGAGTTTCCGGATGAGGACATCATGTTTCCCAAGTCTAAAGACTACGAAGAACCACTTCCGGAGGAGGGGCCCGACCCTGAATCCAGATGGAAGTTGATGTTTGACGGGGCTGTAAACATGAATGGAAGTGGAGTGGGTGCTGTTATTATCTCGCCAGAAGGGTTTCACACACCTTTAGCCGCTCGGTTGACTTTCGAATGCACTAACAATGAGGCGGAGTATGAAGCTTGTATCATGGGGATCGAAGAGGAAATAGACTTGCGATTCAAGAACCTTGAGATCTTCGGAGATTCTGCTTTGGTGGTAAATCAGGTCAATGGCAAATGGCTGGTTCATCAAGCTCGTTTGATTCCTTACAGAGATTATGTCAGGAGGCTGTTAACTTTCTTTACCAAAGTCAAGCTGAACTATATTCCTAGGGACGAAAACAAGTTCGCCGATGCTCTCGCAACTTTGTCATCCATGATTAAAGTTTGTCAAGAAAATTTCGTGCCTCGAATTTCGGTCTCCCGTCTTGAAAGACCTGTTTATGTCTTTGCAGTTGATGATGGTGAAGATAACAAGCCTTGGTACCATGACATCAAACAATTCCTGAAGGCTCAAGAATACCCGGCTGGGGCATCTAGTAAGGATAAGAAGACTCTTAGAAGACTGACAGGAGGTTTCTTCTTGAATCAAGATGGTGTGTTGTACAAACGGAACTTTGACATGGTACTGCTCAGATGCGTGGATAGACACGAAGCAGACCTGTTAATGCAGGAGGTTCACGAAGGCTCCTTTGGTACCCATGCTGGAGGACATGCCATGGCCAAGAAATTGTTGAGATCGGGGTACTATTGGATTACCATGGAATCTGATTGTTGTAAATACTCCCGTAAATGCCATAAATGTCAAATTTATGCCGACAAGGTCCATGTGCCTCCGAATCCGTTGAGTGTCATGTCTTCACCATGGCCGTTCGCTATGTGGGGCATCGATATGATTGGCAAGATTGAGCCAACAGCTTCTAATGGTCATCGCTTCATCCTAGTCGCTATTGATTATTTCACGAAGTGGGTTGAAGCGGCATCCTACACCAATGTCACTAAACAAGTGGTCGCTCGATTTATTAAGCGAGACATCATCTGCCGGTACGGAGTCCCTGAAAGGATCATCACTGATAATGGTTTTAATCTCAACAACAAGATGATGGCTGACTTGTGTCAAGACTTCAAAATGGAACACCACAACTCTTCTCCATATCGTCCGAAGATGAATGGCGCTGTCGAGGCAGCCAATAAAAACATCAAGAAGATTGTGCAGAAGATGGTTGTGACGTACAAAGACTGGCATGAGATGTTACCATTCGCGTTGCACGGGTATAGAACATCAGTACGCACTTCAACTGGGGCAACTCCATTCTCATTGGTATATGGTATGGAGGCGGTCCTACCAATCGAGGTGGAAATCCCTTCGTTGAGGTTGATGATGGATTTCAAGCTAGATGAAGCTGAGTGGCTCCGATCCAGATATAATCAATTGAGCCTCATTGAAGAGAAGCGTCTAGCAGCTGTATGCCATGGACAGTTGTATCAGCGACGAATGAAGCAGGCTTTTGACAAGAAGGTGCGACCACAGAGGTACACGCCAGGAGACTTAGTGCTGAAAAGGATTCTTCCTCCTCTCAACGATCACAGGGGCAAGTGGACACCCAACTATGAAGGACCGTTCGTGGTTAAGAAGGTTTTCTCAGGCGGAGCCTTAATGCTGACAACCATGGACGGAGAAGACTTCCAATCCCCTGTCAACGCAGATGTAGTAAGAAAATACTTCGTGTAAAAAAGGACCCGCTGGATAAAAACAGAATAATGATCCAGGAAAAAATGGGCATCTCGGCGAGCCAAAAACAGAATAAAAGGCTCGGGCAAAAGTTAGGGAAATCTTGAAAAAAATGTACACCCGCTGAGTTGAAAAGCCACATCGGACAACTCAGGCAAAAAAGGGTATCCCGGTGGATTGAAAACCTGAAAAGGCGATCCACGCAAAAGAGGGATTAACACGAATGACTGCGATATGCGAGATCCGTGACCTACCTACAGTTGAGGCTATCCTAAGGGTTGAAGATCAGTTCACTTACTTTTTCTCAAGAGGCAGAGCGAGCGAAGCGTCTTGAAGACATACGAGTCATAACTGGGTTGAGACTTGATGAGATTCACTTCTCGCATTCCCAATAGGATAGTTTGTTTTTCTTTTTATTTGTTCCCTCATTCCAGGGAACTGCTTCCTTTGTATTGCCTATTCAGGGCCACCTTTTCAAGTCAATAAAAATTCAACTTCAGTCGATTTGACTGCTTTGCTTCTTTGTTTTTGCTTTTTCTCATCTAGCATTGTTTGATTGTGAAAACGTCTAGCAAATTGTGACTTGCATTGTGTTGTGAACGTTTGAATGCTTTCAAACTCGTGCAGGAGAATAGAAACATTTAATACAACTCTGAAAGGGTGTCGAGATGTCCAGATAATGATTCATGCTATGAGCCTGGGGCAAGCAGGTCCCAAACTAACTTTCTATGTTGCAGGTACTATCGATTGTGTTCATGCAGGTACAGGTACTGGCGTTGCCAACAAAGCTAACAATTATTATCCAGGAGGGGCATTCCCTTTTGTTTGAACAGAAACAGGTGTCTCCCAGGGTGTCTCCAATCATCCTCAGCCATGTGGAAGTTGAAATTTCACCCAGCAAGGTAGCAGAGAGTAGGTGTCATCCCCAAGCAGAAGTTTCCCTTCAGATAGGGGAAATTCCCAGCAGTATAAGGAGTGTTTTGCCTCCCCGGCAGTTGCTTCCTCAGCAATATCATGCCTTTGGTTCTCAACCAAGTCAGGAGGTCCTCACTTCCCCACCAGAGTTCAAGAAGGGTCCATCTCCAGCAGGGTCTTGGCACTCCAATCTCAAAGTCCAATTTATTTTTGGCATTGGCGGTTGTTCAGAGCCGGTGAATTATTAACAGCGTTCCCCGCAAAGTTGTTTCCTCCTCACCAGGATTAACCAGATCAATGCAGTGATCGTCAGCTCTCCCCAGTCAGGCTATCTGGGATGCCTGCAGTCTTCTCATCAGGAGATCTCTTTGCATTTGCATACACATAATCATCATTACATTTGCATTCTCCAAAGCGTAGCATTTCCATCGTCACGGAGCATTACGCCATAAATCCAAACATATGCATGCCAGCATGGGCCAGTTTTGAGGTATATTACGTACGACCTATAACATCTTTTCAACCTGAAGTACTCCGCACAGGGGTTACCAATATCATTTTCCAGACATCCTTGTCTTTTCAAGTCGATGTTTGTCACTCATTCCGCGTCTTGTTTGGTACAACAGTCGCGTCGCAGGTTCCCGTTTTGTACAACGGTCATGTTTGCTTGGACTCTCGTTTATGTACAACGATTCTGTTCCATCTTGTCCTATTTTCTTTGTTTCTGGTTACCGCCTGCGGCCGGTATACCTTTGCGTCTCCATTCGAGGATGGTTTCGTGTTAGATCCGAGGATCTTTTGGATTGTCATCCGAGGATGGCATCCTTTTCTTCAAGTCCTTCCGAGGTTGGTCTTGTTGTTGCGGCTATTATTCGAGGATAGTAGTTCACTTTTTGAGCTTATTGATCGAGGTCAGTTTGTCTCTCTTGCAAAGTCTGTCTGAGGTCAGATTTGTGTTTGGTTACCGCCTGCGGCCGGTATACCTTTGCGTCTCCATTCGAGGATGGTTTCGTGTTAGATCTGAGGATCTTTTGGATTGTCATCCGAGGATGGCATCCTTTTCTTCAAGTCCTTCCGAGGTTGGTCTTGTTGTTGTGGCTATTATTCGAGGATAGTAGTTCACTTGTTGAGCTTATTGATCGAGGTCAGTTTGTCTCTCTTGCAAAGTCTGTCTGAGGTCAGCTTTGTGTTTGGTTACCGCCTGCGGCCGGTATACCTTTGCGTCTCCATTCGAGGATGGTTTCGTGTTAGATCCGAGGATCTTTTGGATTGTCATCCGAGGATGGCATCCTTTTCTTCAAGTCCTTCCGAGGTTGGTCTTACTGTTTTGGCTATTATTCGAGGATAGTAGTTCACTTTTTGAGCTTATTGATCGAGGTCAGTTTGTCTCTCTTGCAAAGTCTGTCTGAGGTCAGCTTTGTGTTTGGTTATCAGTCAAGGCTGGTATACCTTTGCGTCTCCATTCGAGGATGGTTTCGTGTTAGATCCGAGGATCTTTTGGATTGTCATCCGAGGATGGCATCCTTTTCTTCAAGTCCTTCTGCGGTTGGTCTTGTTTGTTGTGGCTATTATTCGAGGATAGTAGTTCACTTTTCGAGCTTATTGATTGAGGTCAGTTTGTCTCTTTTGCAAAGTCTGTCCGAGGTCAGTCTTTGTTGTTGATGGTTATCGCATGCGGCCGGTATACCATTGTGTTTCTATTCGAGGACGATTTTAATACTGGATCCGAGGATCCCGTGTGAGTGGTCATTCGAGGATGGCATTCTTCCCAGCATATTTCCACCTGGTTCTATTTTCGCTACCTATTCAGAGGTCAAAATCAAAAAATATATAAATAAATAAATGGGCAGATGGCATTTCCATTACCCTCAGTGTGCAAATTTTCAGGTTTTATTCGAGTATTCAATCACTCTACACCTCGAACGTATAAAAGCCATTGCAATTATTCGTTCAGGTTCGCAGATGATTGAATAGGGGCAGCTGTAATACCTCAAAATTTGCCCTCATATTTATTCCCTTTACTGGCTTATCGTTTTGCATTCATCTGTATCTCTCACTAAGTCATTTCCATCATATTAGTGCATTTCATGGATCCATAGGACATGTGATCAGGGCCCTGGGAAATTAGGGTTTTGTACCTTATCTGTATCTGTCAAGGATTGAAATGACGGAGAATATTCACTGGACTGTGATTCCACTTCAAATGCGGTTGTTCAGTTGTGTCTCAATTCAGATGGGAGTTTGACTTAATTTTGGTCAAATTATCAAAGGATCACTGCAGCTGCAAGATTATTTTTGACCACTGGACTATTTCTTAGACAGTGCATATTCAAAGTTCAGGTTGTCGAGTGTTGAGATTCATCAGTTTATCAAGCAGTGTTTTGTGTGAAGTTTGGTTCGAGTCTTCATCTGGATTCGAATGGTCATGGCATATTTCAAACGATTCAAAGGGGTGTGACTTATCTGGAGAATTATTCAGTGGTTCAGAAGTGGTCGTGTTCATAGACTTGTGGAAAGAATTCAAAGTAGGCTTTGGGCTAAAATCGAGTTTTTCATATCCATTCATTGCTTTGTTCTCATTTTCATAAACCATTCCCGATTATTCCATTCCACTTTCATTTTTTTTCAATTTGTTTTCGTTAATCCATTTTTCAATCTTTGTCCATATTCAATTACCCATATAATTCTCTTTTTATAAATTCCATTTTTGTCAATGTTCATAACTATCACATTTACCGTGAATTCATTCCATTTGCTTTTAAACTCATCTATTCTCTCTTACAACCATAAGCCCATTATGATTAAAGTTTACATTTTGTTGGCCCATTTAAAGCCCATTAGCCGTATCTCATACAAGCCTAGTTTCTATTTCATTCTATTGACAATATTCTTAACCGAGTTATAAACCCTCCTTCATTTGTTTTTGGTTGATCAATTCTCAAACCATTCAAACATATACTTAATTAAGGGTTGACCATGTTTCCTTTTCCAAGTTCAAAAACATTCTCATTGTAAAAATTCCATCCAAAATATTTGCATTCCTTATCCAAGTAAACCTCCAACCAATTTTAATTTCTATCCCACATGGGCCTTTAAACCATACTCAAACTAATGGGCCGCTTAATGTTATAAGTTAATGGAATTGTTCTTTTGTTTGACACTCTCCAATGATTGTTCACTTGGTTGAATTCATGATAGATTAAAAAAAATAATGAAAAATCAAAAGGAAAACGCAGCAGTTGAGAAAAATCTACAATCTCATAGTAAACAAAAGGAAAAAGAATTTTAACAGCTTTAGTTTACACCAGCAAAATTAGAAAAAAAACAGGGATAAGAGGAGAAACTGAGAAAACAAAACAGGGGTCTTCTTCGCGCCGTTTTTCCGGCTGCGCACCTCAATCATTCAACTCTTCTCTCATCTTTTCTTCTCTTTGTCACAGAACTCCTTACTCATCAAGTTGTGAAGAGAGAAGTCATGAACCGAAGCCCAGGTGGAATCTGAAACCCGAACAGATTCGGATACTGGAAGTTATATTCAACTCAGGAATGGTGAATCCACCGAGAGAAGAAATAAGGAAGATTAGAGCACGGTTACGAGAGTATGGTCAAGTTGGTGATGCCAATGTTGTTTTGCTGGTTCCAGAACCGCAAATCAAGAAGCAAGCATAAGCTTCGTCATCTTCAGAATCAAGGCAACTCAAAGAATCCTCAGCAAAACATTAATCATGTTTCTTCACTTGCTCAAACTATTGTTGTTGCACCGTCATCTTCATATTCTTCTTCGGAGAAATCTCCGCCGAAGGAGTTAATACCTTCCAAGGTGTTTTCTCTAGGTTTCTCTAACATCAATGACATTGGGCCTAATTCTCCATCTGTTTCTTCCGTGAACCATAACTATTTTCAGACACAGAATGAAGCCAATCTTATTCCACCACAAGCAAAAGTAATTGCACCAGCTGCTGAGACTTTCTTCTTCCCAATGCAAAATCATGGACAAGGTGTTGGTCAACCTAATAATGTTACATCCCAAGGGTTTTGCTTCTCTGAACTCTCAAATGTTGTTCATGCTCAACAATCACAAGATCTTGCTTCAACAAAAAGTAACAGTAACAATTCTCAGTGAGAGCCAGAAGAATTAGAAGGGAAAGGACCGACATCGATGTTACACACTACGGGATATCAGAACTAACCTGTGATGTGCAAAAGGTCGCAACTAAGTCAAATGAGAGTCTGAGAAGAGTTGCCGTGAGGACCAGGTGACCAATTCTTTATGCCTAGTTTAGTTGAGCATACAAGCAATGACAGAAGATCAGGAATTCCTTGCGGGAAACAGAAAGAAGAACGAAGAACACGCAGGTGTTCCCAGCTTCCTAAGCAGCTCCTTGAACCAATTGCCCTCATCATCACTCCATCTCCTTATCAATTCTCCGACGAACAACATTAACTCTTCGATACCGCTTGAATATTCTCCGGGATTGATCGCTTTAGTCCCTGCAATATCATCAACCATAACAAAAAGAGGAATAAGGGATCAAAAAAAAATGTTACCATGAAGGCTACACACGAATTCGGTTACTCTTACTAACCAACTTTGTAACTGAAAGCTAACTGAGATACTTGAGAAGATTCCAGAGCAAAATTAGATATCAAAACAGAATCAATAACTAACTCATAACCAATCCTAACTACCATAACAGAGTCTTAACCGAATTCCATAACTGAATCCTAACCAAAAGTTTCTAGAACTCACCTAAAGTATTCTAGAGAGATCCGGAAAATCGGCAGCTATAAATCAGAGCTCCTCCTCTTCAATTTGGTTCCTTCACAACTTCCTCATTTTTTTTCTTTTCAATCTTCTTCTTCCCACAATTCCTTCTTTTACACAATTTCTCCAATACTTCAACCTTCTTCCCCAATTTCACACCACAAGCCTCTTCAACCATTCTTCTTCTTCCCAATTTCATCCCTTCACCATTCTTCTTCTCCAGTCTTCATTACTTTTCTTCACCTTCTGTCTACTTCAACAACTTCTAGAAAAACCCTCTCAACAATCTTCATTCACCTTTTTCAATCCGCAACCTCTTCAGCACCTGCAGAATAACCAAGTGAGAATAGGAGGGAGGATAAGGGAAACCGAGTGAAGGTTCAAAATCACAGCACTGCTGCCGAAGCAATTTGTTTCTTCTTCTTCAAATCTCCATCAGCATCAATGTTGAAAACCTTCGCCAACGCCTCTTTCCGTCGGCAGATACGGTTCAACCTGTGAGTTTCGGATTCAATAGCGATTCACAAATCAAACAGAGAAGCGGAAGGGGGATAAGAAGCAGGGTCGAAGTTCATACCTGAAGAGATATCGTCTTGTCCGTTATCAAAGCATCGTACAACAATCAAGGTACGAATCATTTCGACTCGTTCTTGGATATCCTTGCTGTGTTGGATTCGGTGAGGTATTAGCGCCGTTATTTCGACCTGTATCATTTTGGCTACGAGCTTAGAGAATCGCGGTGAGCGGAGGAGGTGTTGATGTGGTTGGAGTGAAACTTAGGGTTGTCTTTATTTTCGTGTTCATTTTGTGCTTTGTGAATGATTCTGAGGATTTAGGAGAGCAAAGAGGGTCAAGGTGATGGCGATGTCGAAGGAGCTGGAAGATTGCGAGAGGAAGAAGAAGGTTAGGGTGAGGTGAAGGTAACGGTGGTGGCGAAGAAGAAGAGGCGAAGGTGGTTAGGGTTCGGAAACCATGGATGCGGCGGCGGGATTTTGGATAAGGAGAGATGAAGAAGATGGCGAAGGAAGGTGATGGGGAAGGAGAAGAAGGGCGATGCCGGGGAAGAAGGAGGGGGAATGGCGGCGAGAAGAGAGAAGAGAGGGCCTAGGGTTTCTATTAGTGTGCCTTTGTTTTTTTTTTCTTGTTTTTTTTATTTAATTTCAATTAATTATATGGTTAATGAATAAGTATTAGATTATCATAAGTTTAGTTAGATATTAGTAAAATATCTTAAGTTTAATGAGGATTATTATGATATTAAGAGGCCTTAAAGAATAATAAACACAGATTAATTCATTTGATTTCAATTCCAACCATTAAGATATGATTAATTGTTGTTTGCTATTAGCACCCCCATGCTGAGTCCATAATATAAAAAACAACTAAGAATGTTGCTTTTGGCACCTCCCCTCAAAAACCAGTGCGTGGGCCTTGGCACTTGTCCTATTAACACCCCCCATCATAAGCCCAATACGAAAACACCATAAATAATCTGCTTTTCGCACCTCCCCTGGTTCCTGCGAAAATGGGCTTTTCCCACTTACTATTTGTACCTCCATTCAGAGCCCATCATAAAAAAAATAACTGAAAAACATTTCTAGAAGCACCCCTCTTTCTCATTTCTGTTTTTTTTTTAGTTTTAGTTTCATATAATTAGGAAATAATTCATAAGAAAATAGTAAAATAATAGAAAAATTCCATAAAAATTTGAGTATACTTTTAATTCATATTAGAAATATTTGGAACTTTATTTTCCTATTTTTGCTGTATTTTCGAATTAATTCTGATTTTTTTTATGTAATTAGTTTTAGTGAATTTTCTTCAACCGTACCTGAATTTGTAAATTTTATATTTTTACCTTCCAGTAACTTTTTTTACCCATTCTTTTTACTGAAATTAGAGGATTCATAGTAGTATTTAGGATAATTTTTGTGGATTTTTTAGATCATTTTATCTTTGATTTAGAGGCTTAATCCCTTAGAAATTAGTGGTTAATTCTTAGTTGAAAATAAACAATTTTTAGACATAGTAAAAATTTGATTTTTTAGAGTTCCCTTTAGCACAATGTTATAGATAACATTAGGACCCCATAGATTAATTTTCATAACTTTTCCAGAAGTTTAGATATTTTTTAAAATATTAGTTCTTAGGCTTTGTTACATGTATTTTCCATTAGTTTAGGTCATGAAAATAAAGTTCAATAAAAAGTAGTTTAGTCTAGATTCAATTTTAGAATTTAATGGGACTTAGGCTAGTTTAGATTTTGATTCTTTAGAAGGAAAATATTAGGTGTGACCTTAGTTTAGGACCTAGGCTTAAATTTTCATTTTAATTAAAATTAGAATAAATAAATAGGATTATTTTAATTCATGCCTTTAAATGTTTTTTTAGAATTTTATCCTTATATTCAATTCTAATGCTTTGTATATTGATTGATATTTCATTTGAATAGGTTTCCCTCTTGCTTTAGAATCAACTTATCTTCCTTAGGAAGTAAGTTGTATTCTATTAGTTTTAGGTATTTTTCCCATTAGGCTTAGAAACCTCATTAACCATAGGACCTCTCTTGTGAATAAATCAATTAATTTAGGATTGAGTCTTAGTCCCTTAGATTTTGCCCTTTTCCAACTTGAGTCATTCTTTCTCTTCTCATAAATAAAAGCAATAAAACATTTAAGAATAAAAGCCGAACAATCTTGTACGACACGAGACTTTGTTGCGGAGTGTTTATACGCGTCCTGTTTCGGGGCGAGGTGTAAATGCTTCCCGCGATGGATAGGTCTTAGTACAAGACCGTTCACAAACAAATTCAAAACACTTCTTTTAAAAGACAAAAAACACACAATAAGCGACTATCCTGCGGTAACTTCTTTTCTCATCTCATTCACTCACAACGCGAACTCGCGACGACTTATCTTTCATGCAAGACGGTAAATGCACTCGTACCAAACGAGCCTGCAACACCTGAGCATAGACATACGCAGTTCCAACATAAAAAACACAAACAAATAGTTCCCGCCTTAGTTAGGCGAACTACGTCGACTCTGATCCTCATTATCCCGATGAGGTACGTAGGCAGCGGGGTAGGGCCCGTTCGAGCACATTCTTTATTTTCCCTACATTTCCCCCTTTTATTTTCATTCTCTCTTTTCCCTTTCTCATTTCTCATTCCATTTCCTGTCAGCGGTTTTATTCAGCAACTTTATTTTCTCACCCTTTGAAACAAACAAACAAGCGTGGATCCCGTCGGGTACGACGGACGGATTGGGGTGCTAATACCTTCTCAATTCGTAACCGACTCCCGAACTCCGATCTTTGGTTCGCAAGGCCTTGTCCTTTCCTTCTTCCTCAGGTTTGTGCAACATTACCTTTCCCATTCATTCGGGATAAAAATGTCTGGCTGGCGACTCTAACCTTTCCACGCCACTTTCGCGTTTGTACTAGGATGAAAATCCCGGGAGCGACAAACATCTTGAAGCATGTTTGACTCTGATATATCATAAAAAATTTAAGTACTGATATGTATGCCTTACCATATTTATAAGTAACAGATAAGATGTCTCAACATCATATTCGACATTTGAGTCTGTCATACCAGAATTTTAGGTAGTCTCTTCTTTTTCCATTTCTCATATGCATTCATCAATGACGTCAATAAAGTAACAGGTATCATTTATGGCTAGAACTTGGAGGAATTGGGTTAGAATAAATTTGACTTTCTTTTCTCCTACTTCGAACGTCAGTATGCCTTTCTTTACATCGATGATAGCTTCGACAGTAGCTAAGAACAGTCTTCCTAGTATAATAGGGGTTGTAGAATCCTCATTAATGTCTATGATTATTAAACTAGTTGGGATGTAGAACTGACCTATTCGTACAGGAACATTCTCTAGAATTCCAACCGGGAATTTAACTGGACGATTGGCTAGTTGAACTGACATCTTGGTTGGTCTCAGTTGTCATATATCCAGTTTCTTGCAAATTGATAGTGGCATACCACTTATACTTGCTCCTAGATCAGATAGGGATTTGTCTATGACAAACTTTCCTATTACACAAGGAATAGAGAAACTTCACGGGTCCTTCAGTTTAGGAGGCTTGTTATTTTGAATTATTGCGCTACACTCAGCAGTAAGTGTAACTATTTCGTTCTCCTCAATTTTCTTTTTGTTAGATATGATATCTTTTAGAAATTTAGCGTATGAGGGCATCTGAGTAATAGCTTTTGTGAAGGGTATGGTGATGTTTAACTATTTCAGAAGCTCTGCGAATTTCTTGAATTGTCCTATAGTTTTAGAATTTGTTAATCGTTGGGGCTACGGAATTAGTGGTTTATACGGTGGCAGGGATACATAAGGTTTTTCCTTTTCCTCGGCCTCTTGTTCATTGGTTTCCTTTTCCCGTGGTTTATCGCTTTTCGTAGTTGATTTCTCAGGCTGTTGATACATGGGTGGGTCTTCGGTTCTAGGATCGGCAGGTTCGTCCAATTCTTTTCCGCTTCTTAGTATAACTACATTTGCATGACCTTTAGGATTTGGTTGTGGCTATCCGGGAAATGTTTCGGCAGGGGAAGCAGTGGATGCTTTTTGTTGGGATACTTGAGAGATTTGGGTTTCTAACATCTTATTATGAGTAGCTAATGCATCTACTTTGGTCACCAATTGTTTGATCTGCTCACTAGTATGGATGTTCTAGTTCAGTAAATCCTTTTTTGTTTGAGTTTGTGTAGCAATGAAATTTTCCATCATCAGTTCAAGGTTTGATTTCCTAGGAGCGTTCGGATTGGGTACGACAGCTTTTTGGTATCCTGGAGGTACAACTGGTGCTTGGTTAGGCGCATACAAGGCATTGTTGTTCTTGTAAGAGAAATTTGGGTGATTCTTCTATCCTGGGTTGTAACTATTAGAATAAGGATTTCCTTGAGCATAGTTAACCTGATATGTGGTTAATCCGACAAGAAGTTGACATTCAGGTGATGTGTGTCCTGGGATTCCACAAATTTCACAATTTGTAGTCACTACAGCCATGGTGGCTAGTGGTGTTATGGTCAAGTTATCGATTTTCTGAGCTATGACATCCATATTGGCATTTACGTGATCGAAACTATTCACTTTGTACATTCCTCCTTTAGTATGGTTATTCTCTACAGGTGTTCTTTCTCCTCCCAATTGGCAGATTTTGAGCCATGTTCTCAAAGAGGTTGTAGGCTTCTTCGTATGGTTTCTCCATAAGAGCGCCGCCCACGGAAGCGTCTATCGTCATCCTAGTCTTGTATAAAAGTCCATTATAGAAGGTTATGATGGTTACCCAGTTTTCAAACCCATGGTGTGGACATAATCTTAACAGATCCTTGTATCTTTCCCACGCTTCATAAAGTGATTCGGCATCTTTCTGTCGAAATCCGTTAATTTGGGCTCTCAGCATGGTTGTCTTGCTTGGCGGAAAATATTGAGATAAAAATAATTTCTTCAGTTCTACCCATGTTGTGACAGAGTTGGCTGGTAACGATTGTAACCATGCCCAAGATTTATCCCTTAAAGAGAATGGAAAGAGTCTCAGTCTTATTGTGTCTTGGGTTATACCATTCGCTTTCACTGTATCTGCGTATTGTATGAACTTTGTCATATGCTCATTAGGATCGTCCGTAGGATTCCCGAAAAACTGGTTTTGTTGTACAACCTACAATAGTGAAGGTTTTAATTCGAAATTGTTTTGGGTTATGACTGGTGCGGCAATACTGTTATGCGGTTCTTGTTGATTTAGATTCACATAGGACTTGAGTGAACGTGGTGCTCCTCTGTTTTCGGCCATGTCAGGTTCTTCAGCTGGTTCTGGTATAGTATCTTTAGGAATAAGGGTTTCGTTGGGTTCGGTTCGGCATCTCGAACTTATGAAACGTTCTACTTCGTCGATTAGGGGTTCTAAGTCTTCGCCTCGGGAGCGAGTATTGGGAATACAATCGACAAAGGTTAGGTAAATTTTGTTGCCTTAGTCTAGACGGCGCAGTAATGAATTGTACTATTGACTAAATCTAAGTCCCCGACAATGGCGCCAAAAACTTGATGCGAAGTTTCTGAGTCTAACGGTTACTAACTGCAAGTGCACAGTCTATCACGTAGTAATAAAAGATATCGATCCCACAGAGACTCGATAATCAACCTAGTGTTATCGGGTGTTACTATGTTTAGCTAAGGCGAGTGATGTTTTTAGTTTTAGAAGGTGAAAAATTAATTAAGTTAAATTAATAATAAGAATATCGGTACATAATTGATTCGCCTTCGCGAATTCAAAAGAGGTTCGGCTTGTTAAGGTTTATTAAGTTATCTCTCTGTAGAAACTCTCGGTTTAAAAATCGTTAACTCACACTCTCGTGGTCTTTCCTATTACTATATCCTAAGTTAAATTGAGCGCTCTCGTTGTGTCAATTCAAGTCAGAAATACTTTTTGGAAACCTAAGGATTCTAATTAGTTTTAAAGTGTTTCCATTATATTTAAAACAATGCCCAATTTCAGCTATCTGATTATGATCTCACACTCCCATGGTCTTAATCTTAATCTTTTATACTCTCTTACTCTCGTAACGAAAGTTATTTATATCAAGAAACTGAAGCCGAAAAGTAACTTAATTTAAAGTATTAGCCTAATTCTATCGAATTCGTTCCGGTTAGACAATTACATACCGATTAACAGTTTAGACAAACATATTAAATGAAAACAAAGAAAGGTAGAAGGAGAAGAATTTCATAATATGAATAAATGCAATAATAACTAAACAATAAAGCTTTAAATTAGAAACCTGGTTGCAATGTTCTTGATCAACCAAACTTGCGAAAACTTAGAAACTAAAACAATTATTCAGTGGCTAGAAACAATTAAAATAGTGATAGCTTCCTAATGATGGAAACTATCACTTGGGGTTGGTAAAGGAAAATAAAGACGATGCTGAAAATTAATTTGAACTTCGAATGAAAATGCAGCAGAAATTCGGGACGTGAACGAAGCTCCTTTTGCAATTTGCAGTAGCTTCTATTTATAGGTGGCAGCTTTAGTTTGTTGAGAACTTGAAAGCATGAAATTAGGTTGGGCTTTGATTGAGTAACTTGGACTGAGGTTGATTAGGGTAGAGGGAAACTCTATGTTGAATGCGAAGAAATTGCATAATGTCTTTCTGTTTTGAATTCTGATGCGCAAATAAGTTTCTGGATATTTAATTGTGACGATTGTATCAACCATAAGACGAGCAACTTGGACCTTGGACGATCAACTCAAATTTGGGACGAGCATCTTGGGAAGGTGACGGCCGTCACCCATGTGTGACGGTCGTCCCACAGATGATTATGCAGAAACTCGTTTTCTCGATCTGTTTCCTTCTTTTTTTCTCCATTTCTTGTCCAATAAGTCTCCTTTTTATATTTTGCCTCCAAAAGTCATGTTTGATCAAATATCTGCAAAGTAAACACAAAAATCGCATAATATTGTCCGAAATACATAAATTAACATGTTAAAACGATCGAAAACCGTATTAAATAATCGATACAAATTCGAGTTATTAGTGTCCAACCCTTTGAGTATAAAAATCGCTAATACACAATGATGAGAGGAATAACACTGAATCTAAGCCAAAAAAAAAATTCTTTGTTTTCCCTTCTGTTTATTTGTCCCACCATGTCCCTTAGCCCTGTACAACTTGTAAAGTCCTCGAATAGTGTGTGTTGTATGCGTGTGTTATGATAATAGATGTTATGCAAGCTTATGAGATGACGATTCATGCCTTGATCAAGAGAGTATAAACACTTTAACCTGAGCGATTTGATGAGAGTGTGAAAAAATGACAGAGGAAGAGGTGTTGAATTGTGGAAGTGTGGTTGATTGCCATAAGTCGGGTAAGAAGGAAAGGTTGAGAAGAAAGTGAAGGAGTCGCGAAAAATATCAGCGGTACTGTGGTTGGTTAGAATAATTCGGGGGTGACCTAATTGCTATCTTAAGCATTGCTTGAGGATAAGCAATGTGATAAGTTTGGGGTTGTGATCAATCACCATTTTCACTTGTTCTCCGTCCATCATCCAGCACAAAACCGCACAATCGGTAACATACTGTTGAGTTTTGTTAATGTTTTCTTGAATTAATTATGTTTTTAGCACTTCCCTTTTGTGTATTGTTCACTTGAAGAATTTGATGTTATTTGGTTGTTTTTACGCGTTTTGGTAGTGTTTCTTGGTTTCTCAGGTACAGTTGAAAACCCAAGGACCTGATGTTACGAGACATGAAGTCCCAAAGTGCAGAAATGAAGTTTTTAAAGATACAGTGGTCCTGACATGGGTCGTGTCAAGAGAAGGACAAGATTACAAGAGGATAGCCAAAACAGTGGTATGACACAGGTGCTCGTATCACCTGACACGGGTGCTTGTGTCACCTTATACGGGTGCCTGTGTCACCTGACACAACCCGTCTCAGGAGGTCTGGGAGTGATTTTCAGAAAATTATTTGGAACAGTGGAACAGAGTGCCAACATGGGTGCCCGTGTCCCATGACACGGCCCGTGTTGGCCTACGCGCATATTTTTGTTGAGTTTTGTGATTTTGTTAAGTTAAAAAGGATAGTTTGGGAATTTCCAAGGGTAAGAGGAACAATTCTGAGTATTTGAGAGATATTCTAAGGAAGAAAGAAAACACTTTTTACTTTTACAAAGAATTTTTACATTGAAGTTTATGCTATCAAGGAGATTTGGAGAAAGGAGATTGTTCATGCACATAAGCAATTGAAGATTAAATTTTACTCCGATTTAATTCTATGTCTACCTTTAATTTTATTTTTGTTTTTGTTTTCAGAACTATGAGTGGCTAAACCCCCAATGCTAGGGGTGTCCCTGGTTTTCAATGTAATGAATCTTTATGTTATTACTCTATGAGATTTGTTTCTCGCTTTAATATTTTATTATGCAATGTTCTTATAGCTTTTTGATCTGAAAAATTGAAATCGATTTACGGTTAGGGTTTAGGTCAGACCAACCAACCTAACGCTTTTGCATAATAATATTACGGTATATATTGCATAGGAATGGGAATACCTCGTGATAACCTTTATAATTTTGGTAAAACTATTGTTTGATGTTCTTCCTAGACAGCTAAGGAATTAGGGTCGAGGAAGAATATCAAAGATTTTTCTGTTAAGGAATTAAGGAAAAATACTCTTGAAATTAGGTAAGATAAGGTTTGAGGCATGTCTTTTTAAGTAATGATTAGGGTTGTTACTGAGCAAATCATACACATTCCCTAACATTTTTTCATATGATTGTTAAGTTTATTTTATTATTCTGCTTATTTTATATTTTTTTGTTATCTTAATTATTCTCAAAATCAAAACAAAACCCCAAGAAATTTTTGTCTAATTGAATTTCTCTAAAACAACTTATTCTTCCTGCGTAGTCCTCAAGAGATCGATACTGGGGATAACCTCAAATATTACTACATCGATAAAAATAGTACACTTGTTATTTTCCCGATCACTAAACACATATGTGAGACTATTATTTAGTATCCTCGTCATTATCAATAAACAACTATGGAGGTAGAAACTTTACAAAATACAACAGAATCACAAACAGTACTCAAAAAATAACAAAACCAACAAAACAACCAACGACCAGAGGAAAACAAAAAGAACCGCATACAACTCCAACCTAAAAACAAAAACAAGTTTACTCAAAGCCAAAAACAACATTTTCCCATAAAATAAAAACTGAAATGAGATAAACTTGATCATTAAAAAGAAAACATAAGGGGATGGGAATTGATAGTTACTCAACAATCCCCTAAACTTAAAGACATTCGACTCGATTTTACTCCAAATCAATTAAAAAGATAGTAGAAACCAGAACGTGAGAAATAACTCACTTCCAAATCAGATCATTTTGCGGTATTTGTGTGGAGTCGTCTATTCACCTATTTCTTGGTTGTATGGTTACTAAGCTTATTTGGAAGGACATTGCTAGTTGGTTAGATTTCAAGGTTAGGGTGGCTCTTGATTTATCGATTAGTTTTATGGATTGGTATTCTTCTTGTAAGGAAGCCAACATAGCTAAAGGTAGAGAAGGGAGTTTGTGGTTAGCGGTTATTTGGAATACTTGGTTGATGCGGAACGAGATCATCTTTTGTAACTCTTCGTGGAATGTGGTAGATATCGTTTGGAAGATTAAGTTCTCTTTTTGGAAGTGGTCTCTCATGGGGGAAATTACTCACCCCAATTGCAATCTATACGAGTTTGACAAGGATCCGGTGTTTTTCTTGAAATAGTGCAATTTGGTTTGTAATTTTCGTTTGTTTTTATCGTTGCAGCTACCTTTTGAATTAAAAATAAATAAATCAGATCATTTTTCTGATTTTTTTTTACACAATTAAGGCATGTCTTTTATTTTAACTTAAAACATAATGTTATCTAACTTTTAAAAGTTCTCCATCACTTTCAAACCAAACCAATTATCTTTAATTTTTAACTTAAAACATAATTATATCTAACTTTTAGAACTTATCCCTCCTAATCATTGTCTTTTATGAATGACTAATGGAGAGAACAATGTCCAACATATTGTTCATCAAAGAATCATTTTGTTTTTTTCTTTCTTTATCCTAAAATCAGATTATGGTATAATATTCATGAGTCTACACCTAAGCTACAAACTTGTCATTTAGTTGGATTGTTCGAGACATCATATAAAGATATTACTATAAATATCATGGCCGGCTTGGCCTGTTCCCAATCATGCAAGTTTGTTACAACTAACAATAATTAAAGTTACATTGTGGTTCATTTAATCAATTGCTGCACTTTCCACAAGAGATAAATTCTTATTATTTCATCAACAAAACAAAAAAGAAATTATTTTGTTATAGCTCACATTATGCTTTTTCCTAAAATTAATGATGCCCATCCGAAAAAAAGAAACATGTTTGGTACAAAAAGCATGGAAACTTATTTAAAGAAATCAAAATTTACGGATAAGAAAATTATTTAGAAACCATATATATATATATATATATATATATATATATATATATATATATATATATATATATATATATATATATATATATATATATATATATATATATATATATATATATATATATATATATACCAACTAAGTATTACAAATAGACATGTCTGTTTCGTTTAGACTCGCCTCATAAAAATCCGTAAAGAAATAAAGCGGGACGAAACAGACATAATTGAGGAGGATGTGAACCTAAAAGTTAGGTTCGTCCTGCAAAAAATATGGACAGAGTGAAAAAGTTTACGGGCACTGTCCTTAAATTTAAAAATGCAAAAATTTATATAAATACTCATATCGACAAAAATCTACATAAAAAATATGACGGAGTGGACAGACACATTAAAGAATAAAGACTTAAATCTTTAGTTCACTCCACACTAAAATACAGATAAAACGGACAAGTTTAATGAACCAAATCCGTTTTATCTCACCTAATTACAAGTGCTATTAGAATTTTATAGTTCTAACATATGCATAGGAAATTTTCTTACTAAGTTTAGAAACAAGTTAATTCAAGTCAATAATTGTATTTTTGTTTTCTTCTTGTAAGAAAAAATTATACTTTTTTCTAGTAGTACAAACAAAAACGTTTGGTCTACTATGTTTTCTATATCTTATCATGCACGCAAGCTTGCTTATACAACGATATAATGCAAAAACGCTTCATTTTTTCATACACGTAAAGAATAAAAAAGCTACTTTAGGCTTCAAAATTTTGAATAAAAAATTATAAAATAAAACTTCAAAAGTATATAGAAGAAACCATGATACAAAGTTTGACACATCGAGACAGCTAAGATTGGAGCAAAGTGAGTGAAATACATACCCCTTAGGCTAGGTGGTGAAAAAAGACAACAAAAAGACACACCAACTATGTGAGTATTTTTATTATTATTATTATTATTATTATTCATAGACATTTCCAGATTCTCACGCCTAATAATACAGTTACGAAATTGGGATTCTACTCTACATATATGGGACCAAAAATAGTGTAAAGTGAATTTGAAGAAACTAAAGTCTAATACTTAAGGGGTGCAGGTAGGGTTGGGAAGGGTGGGGATAGAAATTTGTGAAAGCTAAATATTAGATATGTTATTTTTCATGTAAGGGTTGGGATTTTTATTTAGTCATGTTAATTGCGTGCTTGTTAAAACAACTTGAAGCAAAGTCAAAATTTTAGTTAATATACATTTTCGGTTTTGGCGGCTAAACACGTGTAAATGATTTTAGTATATCTTGTAACAAGGGATCTATGTGTCAAAATAATCTAATGTAAATGATAGATATTCTAAGATAAGTCACAAAATTACTCAAATCAATGGTCTTTAACCTCTTAACTTTTAACCATCATTGTAAGATTCTTGATTCTTTGTTGCTAAAAGTTTTTTAAGTTGATTTCTTTTTAGATAACTTAGTTGACTTAAAAAGAGTTTTGAATTACCTTGTTAAAAGATTGAGATCCACATAATTAATTGGAAGACATTGTGTTAGATGCTATTTATATGAACACATTTAATCTTTTATTATTATTATTGTATCCAACTCTAAATTTGACCAAAATACTCATACTCCAGAAAAAGATGAGGAAAAACTCTATTCTTTTCAGCATTCATATTTATATTCTGAAAAGTTTATCTGAATTATTCTTCATCTCACTAGATTATATATAATAATAAATTTTATTATTGGTTAACGTCCACACACAAGAGACATTTTTAGTGATATAATTTTGTTCCATACAATCTCTTAGATCGATTCAAGATCAAGATAGTTTATGTCTATCAATATGTTATAACCGCCTTAGGCATTACCATGATCAATTGTCCATGTTTAACTATCAGAAATATTATCATGCAAATTTTGTTATCCAACAGAGAACATTACGCTGCCACCTGATAGAAATAGAGTTTGTCCTAACTCCACAACGACGGAAAACACATTGAATGACGGTTGTGAAACACATATAATGACGGTTTCAGGTCCGTTGTTAGGTAGCATGTGATTGTATGTATGATGGTTTTCACAACGAGCATATGATCGTGGTTATAAGCTAGGTAGTGCGCTACCTAGCACAATAGTTATATTAAATAATCGTTGTGATATATATTTAGGTCATAGGTTCGAAACTTAGCAGCAATAACAACTTATTTAGAAATAATTAACATTTCATCATAGTTACAGAAGATAATCATTGTGAAAAGTATCCTGAGTTTATTATAAAATATGTAGATTGATTGTTTTTCCTTACACCTCACTAAACATATACAACCATAAAACTTGATGTAGAAGAGAATAATATGAAAAATTAAATTATTCTTAAAAAACAACTTAAATGAACCACTGTTTTTCAAATTACATTCATACTGTAATTCATCTCATGCTCCTTAACACATAGTATTTTATTCAATGCCCCAAATTTTTTAAAGAAATGAATTCATTCAGAGTTTATTTTGAAATGTATCAATATTGACTAATTTTAAATCATTATCATCGTTATCATCATCATTATTTTAATCAATGATGAAGATTTGTATGATAACAGTGATGAAGATGATTTAATTTCTTAACACATTTGATTATTTAATAGAGAACAAACCATTGCTTTGAAGAATTTGGGGCAATAAAGCAAGTTCTACGTGTTAAAGAGCGATATAGATGAATTACGAGATGGATGCAATTTGAAAATCATGTTTGATCTAAGTTGCATTTCAAATATAACCTAATTTTCATATTATTATTTTCTAAATCACTTTAAATGAATGCATGTTCAATAAAGGGAGTGAAAAAACAATCTACATACACTATAATTAGGGATGTTTGTTGTGCAATTTGAGCAGTTTTGACACTAAAAGTCTTCCGAACCGCGAGAGAAAAAAGTGTGTGGTTATGTTTGGTTCGGTTGGCTTTTAGAAATAAAATCAAACCAAACCAAAACAGCGCGATTTTGGTTGGTTCGGTTTTTTACAATATTTTTATTGTGTCGTACATACACATATAAAGAACAACATAAATTTGTGTTTAGTTATTCCTACATTACCAAATAACAACAAAACTCATCATATTTAGACAACAAGTTCCCATTCATAAATCAGATTAGACAAAAGTTGAATAAAAAGCATAAAACAATATCGAAAACATTATAATGAAATAGAAAAAATAGAGGAGATGAAAGATTAGAGAAAATGAAAAACAAAAAACAAAAGATATATGAGGTTAGAGAAGAAATGTGTGATAAAAAAGTAATTGGAAGAGATAACAACAACATAAAAATGGGAAGATGAAAAGGAAAGAACATAAGATAGGAGATGTTTGAGTAGAAAAGGTGAGATGTACATGACAAAGAAGATGAGAAGAAGGCATGGTACAACTAGGAGAGATTATAGAAGGCTGGAATTGAAACACTAAGTGTGAGTAAGAGAAAATTGTCTGTAATCGTAAGGTTAAGGCATAATAGGTTTGTGTTTTGGGTTAGATTTGGATAAGTCAAGTTTTGCTTATAACTTAATGCAGTTTAGTTTGGTTTGGATTGGTTTGGTTTCCAAAATACAAATTGCAAACCAAACCAAATTGTACGAGTTTGTTAAAACATGACCCAAACACATCTGAACCAAGTGTGATTTTTTGTGGTTTCAGTTTGATTTGTGGTTTTCTATTGTGTCAGTTCGGTTTTGAAACTCAGCAACAACATATACATCAACAAAACAACAACAACATACCTTTTATTAAAAAGATTCTTGAAATGATTTGAAGTTGGTCTACTTTGTGATGCCATGAAGAAAAAGTACAAGGCGGATGAAGCTTCCAAAATTGTTTCATACTTCTTGTAATGTTTCTCCATAGCAAAATGAAGCATATATGAACCACATCCATAATATGAATTCTCTTGAACCATATTTTGAAATATTAATTGTGTGCTTGTTAAAACAACTTGAAGCAAAGTCAAAATTTAGTTAATATGCATATTCGGTTTTGGCGGCTAAACACATGTAAATGATTTAAGTATATCTTTTAGCAAATGATCTATGTGTAAAAATAATCTAATGTAAATGATTTAAGTATATTTAGTCAAGTTAATCATGTGTAAATATAAAGGAATTCTAAAAAAATAATCAAATTACATGATAAAATATCTAAGATAAGTAACAAAATTACTCAAAAGAACGAACATCTTTAACTTCTTAACTTTTAACCATCACCAATTGTAAGATTCTTGATTCTTTGTTGCTAAAAGTTTTTAGGTTGATTTTTTCTAGATGACTTAGTTGACTTAAAAATAGTTTTGAATTCCCTTGCTAAAAGATTGAGCTCCACATAATTGAAAGGCATTATGTTTGATATATTCATAGAAACACATGTAATCTTCAACCATTATTGTACACAACACTAAATTTGACCAAAATACCCATACCCCGGGAAAAGATATGGGGAACTCTCTTTCTTTCCGCATCCATATGTACATTCTGACAAGTTTTTCTGAATTATTCTTTGTTTCACTAGATTATTTATAATAAGAATTTTATTATTTTTTAGCTTCCATGCACAAAAGACATTTTTAGCAATGTAATTATGTTCTATACAATCTATTAGATCAGTTCGAGATTAAGATAGTATATGTCTATCGATATGTTATAATTGTCTTTCCCAAAGTAAGCATTATCATGATCAAATGTCCATGTCTAGATATTAGATCAAATTTATTGTTAAAGTATTTTATTGTTATAATTAAATTATTTATTTGATTTGTTAGTTGTTGAATTGTAATTCCTTGTGTCAAAGCATGTTGCTCGACAGAAGCAAGGAAATGTCTAAATCTTTGTTCTAGAGCACTCCCTCCTTAACATTGTGATTCTTGGGAAGAATGACGCGATGAATCACCCAAACGGGCATTTTCCAGCGAGTCTCGCAATTTTAAAGAATAAGAATTATGGGAATTGGCGCAAGCAGATGAAGATTTTTTTTGCTGTCAAGATCTTTAGGATCTTGTGAAGGAGGGAGTGACCTTGCTTTTAGAAAATGCGACCGATGAAGATATGGCTGCATACAAAAAATTGAAGAAGAAAGATTATAAAGCTCTCTTTATAATTCATCAATGCGCTGATTCATCCAATTTTGAAAAGTTGGGCGATGTTGAATTAGCGAAAGAACCATTGGAAATTTTTGGAGAAATCATTTGGAGGCGCTGAGAAGGTGAAAGAGGTGAGGTTACAAACTTACGAAAGAACATATGAATTACTTCAGATGGAAGAAAATGAAAACATAACTAATTTTTTCACGATGTTACGAAACTGGTGAATCAAATCAATGTATATGAAGAAGTTTGACATCAAGATCAATTGCTGCAAAATTCTTGAGGTCATATGCTCCAAAGTTCGACCACGTGGTAGTAGCTATAGAATAGTCAAAATATTTGTCAACATTGATAAAGGAAGAGCTTCAAGGGATGCTTGAATATCATGAACAAAAAATGACTGAAAGAGTTGGAAGCAAGTCGAAAAGTGATGTGACTTTGCAAGCACAATTATCAAGAGAAGAGAAAGGAAAAGGAAATTAGTTCGACAATAAAGGTAGATAAGGCTACAACAATTTGATTGGTATAAACCATGAAGAAGGAAATGTGTTGAACCATATAGTACCTTCATACCAAAGTAACCACATACGTGGTGTCGCATGTAGAGTAATAGGTGGTGGTTGAAAACCAGACAAAAGTCATATTCAATGTTTCAATTGTCATAAGTATGGTCACTACTCTAGTGACTTTCCTGAAAAACAAAAGAATCAAGACACTGATGAAAAACTGGCAAAGCACGAACAAGAAGAGATGTCATTGATGATGACTGCAAGAGATGAAGAAAGATTCAAGGACCAATGGTACTTGGACTCAGGATGCTCATCACACATGACTGGTAGGAAAGATTGGTTTTTCAACATAAAACCATCAATTTAAGAACATGGTGAAAATTTCAGATGACAATACTCTAGAAGTTGAATGTATTAGTGATGTTCTAATTATAAGGAAAGATGGCAAAAGGTCAGTAATTTCCAATGTACTATATATACCAGTCATGAACAGTAATTTGCTCAACATATGGTAGTTTGTCGGAAAAAACTACAAAATGTTGATCAAAGACAAAATGATGAAAGTTATTGTAACACCCCATTTTCTACCCGGCAACTATCGACAAAATCAGAGTTACAAAACTTTCGTCATAAAATGGAATATCACATTTTCAACTTTTAAATCAACAACTTATTAAACAATCAAGAAAATACGTAACACTTTCAAGGGAAACATCACAAATAAAATAACCTTCAACTATAATTCAACTTTATTAAATACTATACAGCGGGTTCATATTTGAAGTCTTAACATCTTTATTCAACAAAATTCAACTATAAAAGAAAATAAAGCAACAAATCCATCTTCATAAATTCAACTATTCAGCATTTAAGAACAACTAAGTAAAACAAAACACGCATCATCCCCCGAGTGCTACGTATCAGAGCGACAACCACCGACTCGACTAAAGGTAACCGGCTACTTCTCTTGATTACCTGCACGTTGCCAACATAGGGACAAAATTCAAACAGAAGGGGTGAGATATCGAAAGTTATAAACGGTGTATGATAAATAATACATAGACAAGGATCATACAAATATCACCGCTTCACATCATCAACAAAGAAACAATCAGCAACAACTCAAATAATGCAACTTTCATGCTACTCGACTATGTTATGCATGCGGTACCATTCAGAGTAAAAGGCATAAGCATCAAGGCATAAGCCTTCAACTTTCAACTTAGTGTCAATCCAGGCCAACGTGGTGTGAGCAATGGCTCCAACATAAAAATGTAAGTATGTTATATGGAATATACGACTTAACAACATAAACAACACAATAATGTCAACAACGTAAACAACTTAAACAACATGAATAACTATAATCAACTTTGGCCATTAAGCCTCCAACTTTAACAACACAACAACTTCGACAACATAAAACAACTTAGACAACATGAGAAACTTATACAACATAAAAAACTTAAACAACGTCAACCACATAAATAACTCTGACAACTTAAACAGCTTATTCAGCAAAATAAATCAACAAAGATCACCTACTAAACTGCTCGACTTACCCCGACAATTTTCGTTAAATTCCGGGAAACTAAAATTTTCACCTAACTCAGCTAAACCGATTAAACCAACATTGTTTTAACGTTATGCGATTAAATACGAACTCTTTATGTATTTCTGTCAAAAATATGTGTTTTGATAAATTCTAATTGTCATAAAAATGTAAACTAAATTTTGTTTTCTGTCAAAATTCCAAAACAAGGTTACTATCAAAACTAATTCATTTTCTCTTTGCAACTAGTAAGTATGCCTCCTGTTTCTAAAATCATTATTACAAAAATACTGATTTTGATGAAAATTATTTACCCATTACTATGATAGGGAAATACTTAGCATGATATAAAATTATTCATTTATGTTGAAGAATTTATAAAATGACGGACAACATGAAACGTACACTCAGTATACAAATAAAATGATTATCCCCTCACCACAGGCACATGGCGCTCGCCATGCCTCTCCCACACGCAGGATGGCGTTTGCCATCATCCCCCTCACACATGATGGTGTTCGCCATCTTCCAGGTGACCACCCCGTCGTCTGTTTTCTTCGTTGGGGTTTCATCCCTGAACTAATTTTCTTCCAGAATTACAATTTTATAACAACAATTCCACAATCAATATTCGTAAAATCAACTTTTATAAAAATCAACTCAATAACAACTTTATCATTACCGATAAATCAACAATTACACAAGAACATGTTATCACAACAACACCACATTTTACAGCAACACACAAGATTACCCAATCCTAGTACTAATTATCATACCCTATTATTAAAATCAAACCCATCCTTACCTTGGATTAAAGGTAACCCTAACTCGATCGGATTCCGGGAAAATGCTCCGATTGCAGTTCTCCCTCAAAGCCTCGTTCTATTCTTTTTCCTCATTCTTCTCCACATACTGAACTCCCAAAACCTACGTATTCTTCTTTTTCTTTCTTTTTTTCAAAATAATATTATTATTATTCTAATAAATATTATTAATGGACATAAACAACACACCCTTCAATTTCTAATTTCGACACCAATTCTATCCCATTAAACTAACACGTTCCAACAACAATAATATTACTTCCAATATTATTTCCACGACTTTCTGACTTAATATTCCGACTTACCAACTTAATTCACCGCAACATAAAAATAAATTTATAATTCACGAATAATTATTTTATCTCGACTTACTCGATTAATCACGGACTAATACTCAATTGGTCCAAAGAACCCAATCAACATATTTCACAATAACCAGAAAATATTTGATATCCTTTTCCACAACTTAAACCAACTTGCTTAACTAATCCAACTCAAACCAACATCGAACATCCATGTAACATTCTGATATTGCGGAAATTGAATTAAACCAACATAAGCATCACAAACCAACGCAATTCGACACAAATACTCATATCAATGTGAGTTAACACAACATACTACCATTATATTTAATTAAATAATTAATTAAATAAACGGGTGTTACAGTTATCGACTCAACTGGAAGGTTAATCTTGAAGAGTCCTATGTCACATAATAGAGAACAAATGCCTTGTGTAACACCCCAAATTTCCCCTCTTCTTTTTAAGCATCATCACCATACCATATTCATCATAAGCATATCATATTCTTGGCATCTTAGCATGGAAAGATGAGGCATAACATTCTCATGACCTAGCATTAGGCATACGATCATCTGTGGAGAGATTTGAAGCATTTCAAGTTATAACAAGAGGCCCGATGGATTTGTTCAAGTCCTATGGGGAGTCTACATTGCATTCACAAGCTTAAGATCATTCATAAGAGCCCAGGAGGTTGGAGGATCATCAGGGAATTCAAGCTAGGGCAAAGCTCCTACACAATGATCCCAAATTAGGGTTTCACTTTCAAGCATGAAAACTTTGTGACTTTGGCCATTTCATCTGGGCAAAGTCTCTCATATGACAAGGGGATCCTAGGGATGAGGTTTGATGAGAAAATTCCTTAGGGAAGTCAGCTATTTCATCAGAAGTTCAAAAATGCAACTTTTCTCCTGTATAAGGAAATCCTGATTAGGGTTTTGGGCCAGATACTCATATCTTCTGAATTTTGACCATTTCTTGAGGGCAAAGACTTTTATTTAGTCTGCATGGCTTATGTATGAAGTTTGAAGGAAAATTCACTGAAGAAGTCAAGACCTGGTTCAGTTGCTTGAAGGTGAAGCAAGAAAGTCAATTGTGCAGTCAGAAAAGTCAACATGAAGTTTTCAGGGTTTTTTTAATTAGGATTATCATTTTTTGAGGTCATATTATGTCAAGGAGTAATTCAGTTGAGCTTAAATGTCAAAAATTGGGAGTATGCAAAAAGTTACTAAATTTGGAAGTTTCCATTTTTAGAAATTATTTGTCCTTAAACTTCAGGCGATTATTTCATGTGCGAAAAAGCTCCGAATGATTTTCCGGTGAACACGAAAGTGGTAGAGCACAATTTTCCCTTTCCGAAAAGTCGTAGAAAACTTTCGTAGCATTTGTAGAACTCAAGTTATGATTTTTTTTTAAGTTTGGAGCATTTTTTAGGGTTTTGGTGGACATGTGTCATTTAACCATTGGTTTATTAATTAAAAATAGTTATGTGTGGCGTGACATGGTTATTTGTACACATTTATTTTGTAGTGAGTCCTTTGGTTTAGTTGTGTGACCAAATAAATAAATAATATAAGAAAATAATGTAAGGATGAGGTATGGTGATGGTACACGAAAAAGTGAGAAAAATCAGTATTGATGAAGCCATCCACTCTATGCTTGCCACATGTCTCTTGATTTTCTTCACCCTCACATACTACACGCGGGCGCCACAAGGATTGGAAAAGGAGAGGAAAACAATAGGGTGGCAGGTAGTGCGTGTGTGGTGAGAAAGAATCATCAGAAGGATCACACACCTCATCACTCAAGTTGGTTGCTTTTATTATTATTAAAAAAAGAAAGGAAAAAGTTGGAAAGGAGTAGTACAATACCACGTCACCCATTTCCCTTGTTTTTCCTTGTGACCAGATAAAGCATGCTACTCACCCTCATTTTATAAGGTGGCAACACACAATACAGAAGGGAAAAAGATTTGATAACAGACACCATTCCATGCACCACTATAATTGAATAAACACAACCATTTGATCTCATTGTTCTCACTATCAACGAATGATGAAACGCCAGCTCACATGAGAGTGCCATGCTAGTGTGTACCATCAGCATGCGATAATTTATTTTTAAAAAAAAGGGAAAAAAAGGAACAAAACAAGTGAGGAAATGTGAAGGGAGAGAGCACGAAAAAGGCTCTGTGGTTGTTGGATTACAAAGCTCACATCATACAAAAAGAGAGGGGCGTTATGCATTAAGAGTAGGGGTCTCATTCTCACGCACAACACTCTTTCCATCTCTTTCATCTTCCCTTATTTTGCTCTCAACACAAAGAAAATCAGATCCAAAAATTTCTCATCACACTCTACAAAGCTCTACTGATTTCTTTCCTAATCTGGCTCATTGAATCATCTCCAAGGTTTGAAGCTCAAGATCACCATAAGCAAGAGTTGGAGCTTACAAACACCTTTGGATTTCTCTATTTTTTCTAGCATCCATTTCAAGCTTCAAGCCTTTATTTGGCCAAAAACAAGTCCAAGGAAGATCAAAGAGCCTTTGGATTTCTTAAAAACCGTGAAGAAAAGCATCATTCAGGTTTCATGCTCATCTTGTTTTTCTTTCGGTTTGGACATTGTATTGGTTATTTTGAGTTTTTGATGCTTGATGTGTGTTGCTTGAAGTGTTTAGAAGACTTGGTTTGCATTAGATCTTGTTTTGCAACTTTGAGTTGTTTTGTTGCTTGATTCGGTTTGCATTCAGTTTTGAGGATGTGTAAAAAATGTTTGTATGGTGTTAATCCTCATGTTTTGTAGATCAATTTTGGTGTTGGAATTTTTAAGTTTCATGGAGATGTGAGAGAGATATATGATGATGAAGGTGCTATGTTCATGCTGAATGTTTGCTCTGTTTTTGCTGGTGTTGCGATTTTGTTCATGGCATGGGGAAGAAGACGAGTATGTGGTGGCTTGTGATTGGTCCGAGTTTGTTTCTTATTTCTCCTTCTTTTTTTTATATTTCATTTTTAAGTGAAAGTGACCGGTTGATGTGCAGGTCACATAACTTTATTATTTCATTTTATTAAAGTAATTATAACACATATAATTAATAATAATCCTGATCAATTAATGGTTAATGAGTTTTGCATGTGGGCCTAAGGCCATTTTGCTAATAGCACCTCCCTGTTGGGCCCAAGTTCGTAATATGCTGGATTTGTTTGTTATTTGCACCACAACTTCATCATTTCTTTTATTTCTTATTCTTATTTTTCAGTTTGCTTTTTTTAATTTTTAAAAATAGTAATAGGTTTTCAAAAATTATAAAAAAATTCATGAAAGGTCCTTTGAGTTTTATTTAATTTTAGGTATTTTTATTTTTCATTTATTTTTAATTGTCATGCAGAAATTAATTGTTTCTTTTATTTAATTGATTTTATTTCATTTTGAAGTATGCTGACTTGTTCATTTTTTATCTTGATCATTATTTTGAATTTTTAAGTGATTCTTTTTGCTTTGGATTCATGATTAGATGTAGTTTATTGGTGATTTTTGTTCTGATTTTTAGAATTTTGTGTAATTGATTTTGGTCTCTAACTTGTGCATGAAGCTTTATAACCCTAATCCATGTTTGAACCCTCATTTGAATGACTAAGCTTCTGATTTTAATCCTCTCCTTTTGGCATGTTGATATTGTATGTAAAGATCATTTGTGCAAGTTTGTGTAATTTTTTCATGTATACTTGAATTGATTTGAATTTTTGTTCCTTACTTGTTCCCTTTTGCTTCCCTTGGGTCATATGGTCACTCTTTAAGGTAGAAGGGCACTTGTGCCAACTTCTTTAGCTTGTTTAGAGCCTTCTTAGGTTGTTAATCCCCTTCTGGTCTTGAGTTTGTGTTTGTACCTTAGAAAATTTTGTGATTGTTTGCCTTTGAAGTTCATTCACTTCTATGCATATCCACCCCATTTCCTTTGCTTCTTTCTTCTCATGATGTAAATACTTGAATATGTGCACTTCTTCTCTTCATCTCATGTGATCCTTAGGCACTTTCTCAACATGTTAGGGTTCTGTTTTGACACTTTGTGATGTTGCTTTGACTATCTTGCTTTGTATTCTCTCATGTTCACTTTGTTTTATCATAGTGATTCCCAATGCTTCACGTTGAGTTGTGTGGTTCTCTTCTCATTCTTGTGCTTTGAGTTTGCATTTGGCATTTGTGTTTATGACATCACTTCTGGTTGTGTGAATTTAGTTTGACATTATATTCATTTTGTGTTGCATTTATGTTTGTGTCACTAACCATTTCAGGGGCTTTGGTAAGTGAGAGGTGTGGATGTGATTCCCACATCTCCAATTCTTATCTCTTCCCCTTTCTTCATTAATACTATTCTTGTGACTGATGGGGCTTAGGCCTTACTTCCTCCCTCTTCTATTATTCTTTCTCCTCTTTCTCCTCTTCTTTCTTCTCCTCCTTTAGGATAGCAAACCTCACTAACCTAGGATTTTCTATGCATGATAACCATTAGGATTCTTTAGTCCCCAATTAGATTTTACCTTTGAGATCCTTTTGGTGCTCTCTCTTCTCATCTTCAAATTTAACTTTAAATCACTTTAATAAGTAGCGAGTCTTCTCATGTGACACGAGACTTTGCTATGAGATACTTGCACGCGTTCCGTTTCAGGGCGAGGTGTAGGATATCCCTCGTGGTGGATAGGTCTTAGCATGAGATTACTTCACAAAGAAAAGCATAAAAAACAGTTCTTAACCAAAAAATCACAAAAAATACTTAATAAATGCCAGTAGGTCAGTGTGTCTGAGCCTTCACTTATGGGACTAAATTTGGGGATTTCCTCCATAGATAGATGTGCCTCTTGCGCATTCCATTTCGGGATGATGTGAGATGTACACATCCCAATGAGTAAGACTTAGGTACACTTACCTATGCAAACCTCAAAGCAGAAAACTCATAAAAAACACCAAACAAACAATAATCGTCTTTCCTTCGGGAATTATTTTCTCATCTCCTTCGCTCCGTCCGCGAACTTGCTTCTTCTTGTCATTTTGCAAGACGGTAACGCACTCGTCGTCCGAGCCTGCAACACTTGAGCATTGACATAGGCAGTTCAAGCCTTAATACACAAGCAATCCTTTCCACCCCTAGTTAGGGGAACTACGGCGTCTCTGATCCTCATATCCAGATGAGGTACGTAGGCCGCGGGGTAGGGCCCGTTCGAGCACAATCTTTATTTTCCCTACATTTTCCTTTTCATTTTTCTTTTTTTCAGTTCCCTTTTCGTTTCTTTTATCCAGTTTGGTTCATTTTCTTTTGCAGCAGCTTTCATTTCTTCACCCTTTGAAACAGATTTCTTTGCAAGCGTGGATCCCGTCGGGTACGGCGGACGATCTGGGTGCTAATACCTTCCCAGGTCGTAACCGACTCCCGAATTCAGTCTCTTTGGTTCGCAAGACCCGTGTCCTTCCTTTTCTTTTCTTCTGGTTTGTGCAGCATTACCATTCCCGTTCCTTCGGAATAAAAATGCCTAGCTGACGACTCTACCTCTTTCCGCGCCACTTTCGCGTTTGTACCAGGATGGAAATCCAGGGAGCGACAGCTGGCGACTCTGCTGGAGAGTGATGCCAGAATCTCTGGTTCCCTTGAGAGTCAATCCTAGAGCTTGCGTGTTTCTGTTTCTTTGAGTGTTGACTGTTGGTTGTTGTGTGTTGTATTTTACTGTTATTTTATTTACAGTTTTATTTACAGCTTTATTTACAGTTTGCAGTATTTATTTTCCGCATCATATATCATACTGGACTGTCTGGACTGGATTTCTTCTGTTTGGTGGGACTCGGGTGATACTGTTTCTGAGAGATAAGCCAAATACCCGGCTTGAGTGCACTATAGGATTAGAGTGGACATATTGTGCTCACATGTGACATGATGAGTGGCGATGTGTTTCACACCCAGACTGCGACCGTCTTGGAAATATCTTGTGTGGGGATTTCCTCCACTTCAGGGATAAGACCTTGATAGTTATGTGCATCTGGGGACCGATCATTGAGAACCTTTGTGGAAACAACCCTCTCCAATGGTGACAGTGGCATACCACATTTTGTGGCAAACCCATTCGCACCCGAGGGTCCACTAGGGACTCGCATAGGATGGTCTGGTTCTCTTATAGGAACTCAGTCAAAACATTTGGTCGTATAATAATAGTATTGTATCCTACGGGTTGAATGTACTACTGTTTCTCGATTTTAGCACTCGAAGCTGGGGACTTATAAGGGATGCTTGTTTTTCCCGGACTCAGCTGGGGCCTCCCTGCGTAGTATATAATGCCAAACCGATTCCCTGATCTGGTCATGAGCCATTTCTCGGAAATGGTGAAAGTATTATTGCTATTCGGCTTTGAGAGTCCGTGATGTTTAACCCGGAGCACACCTGCGAGATTGGGAGGGGTTTACAGGTTTGCAGGAACCCTTGACCTCATCATACCTTTGTTACCAGTACAGTCTTCTGATCTGACATGGTTACTTTGATTCCGGAGTTCTTGAGTTTATCTGGTTCTTGACTGGGTTTATCTGAGATTACCTGAATGTTTATGGCTTATTATCCAGAGGATTTGGGTTTCTGATCACTTGGCTCTGACCTCCAGAATCCAGACAGTCCCAGATTGATCATATGTCTCTGCATTTGCATTGCATCATTTCATCATTAATCATGTTTTATTTTCATTCACAGGTTCATATCCTTGTTTGCGGTTCCGGTATCCTGTTCAGAGATGGAAGGTCCTCGCAAGCAGAACATTCATTTCAAGTTTTTTGACACTAAGGTTGGCCTGTTAAAGAAGATGGTGAAGCTGATCACGCCCAATCATGTGGAGAGGTTTAGGAAGGCTTATGGGAGTATTCTGGATGTGGTGGTAGAGTTAGATCCCTCTGAAAGTAGTGTCATTCACACCCTACTTCAGTACTATGATCCTCAGCTTTGATGCTTCACTTTTCCTGATTTTCAGTTAGGTCCTTTGCTGGAGGAGTATGCTTTGATCTTGGGAGTTCCTGTTCGAGACCAGATTTCGTTCAATGTTGAGATGGTTAGGCATGCACCTGAAACAATTGCCAAGGCTCTCTATTTGAGCACTTCTGTTGTGAATTCTCTGACTATTATTAAAGGAGGTGTATCTGGTTTTTCTTTGGAGGCTTTAGTAAAGAAGGTGGAAGAGCTGGCTGTTAAAGAAGAATGGGATTCTGTGTGTGCCATTCTGGCTCTCTCTATTTATGGCATCATTTTGTTTGCAGATATGGAGAAGTTCATAGACATGAATGCCATCCATCTATTCTTGCTGAAGAATCTTGTACCTACGTTGCTCGGAGATTTGTATTACTCGGTGCACTACAAGACTGAAAAGAAAAGGGGAGGTTTAGTTCGTTGTTGCGCTCCTTTATTCCATATGTGGTTCATGAGGCATTTGCCTAGTACTAGTGTGTTTAGTGATCATACCTTGGTGTGGGCTCAGAAGCTGGAGAAGTTGTTTGCTAAGGATGTCAGATGGATTACTCAGAGGCTTCAGGGTGCACGTTTCATCACCAGTTGTGGGAGTTACCTCAGTGTACCTTTGTTGAGAGTGACTGGGGGGATCAATTACAACCCGATTTTGTTGAGGAGACAGTTGGGGTATGCCTTGAGAGAGGTACCAGAAGAGCTGAAATTGACCCCTATTTTCTATTTCCCAGTGAAGGACAATATGCCTTTAGTGAGAAAATCTGCTGGAGCTTGGAAGTGCATCAAAGGAGAAGGAGTGGCTAGCTTTGGGAAGTGTAACAATCAAACTTTCTCGGAGTACGAGGCTTGGCTGAAGGATAGAGCCAGGAGGGTATTGTTGCCATTCTCACCTCTAGTTCCTCCAGCTACTGAGTCTAATGCCACTGTGCCTTTAGAAGAATTCAAGAAGTTGGAAACACAGCTGCACGAGGTCAGGGTGGAGAATGCCGAAATGGTTAATTTGTACCACCTTGCCAATCGTGCCAAGAATGAGGCAGAAGAAAAACTACAGAAGATGCAGATCACCTTGGAGGCTAAGGAAAAAGAGTTCGCTGGGAGAGAAGCTCACTTTCAAAGATTGGGTCTGATGGAATCAAAAAGAGAAGCAGAATGAAAGAAGACTTCGAAGACTCTTAAGGAAGCTCGCCAGTCCATTGTTTGGTTGCAGGGCCAGAGGGAACAGGAGCATAAGAGATATAAAGAAAAAGAAGAGTTTTTCGAAGTACATATGATTTTCAAGAAAGAAGAAGTGGAACGAGCCCACCAGATTCCAAGGGAGAAGACTCAGCAGTTGGCAGAGAGTCAGCAAGCCTTAGAAGAAGCGCTTAAGGAGATTGAAGACCTTAAGTTGATGGCTGGAGTCAAGAAGGCTAGGTCTAAGCTGAGACTTAGTGAGGGAGGATCATGGTCTTCGGGCAGCAGTCTTGCTTTTTAGTTTGTGTTCCTAGTATCTGGATTACCTACAGACATGTTATAGGAATCTTGGTTGTATGTTTTTCTTTTAGAAAACTTGTACCCTACGGGGAATTCTGTTACTTTTGCCCGGTAGGCTGATTTATGTTATGCAGTTTTATTCAGTTCTCTATTTTTTTGTGCATGCTGTTATGGTGATCTGAATTCAATTTCTATGCAAAGGTTTCTGAAGGTCGGGGATTAGCAGCCATCTGGTTATCTTTGTTAAATACCGGAACCGGGGCATGAATGACCTGGAGTTTGAAACCATAAACAATTGCATTGCATACATGTCACCATTCTTCTTGTTTTGCAGGTATGACTACAGGTTCCTAATGTCTTTTCTATTACAGGCACTATAGCTCCCTGGAAGGTTCGAGAACAGCCAATCATACACAGATATCCCATAAGAGTCAACAGAGAAAGAGTCATGGATCAAATGCAGGCTGATTTAGCTGACTTGAGATTGGGAATGGACAATTTCATGACCCTTATGGCAGGGATGGGTCAGAATCAGGAACGTTTACGTGAGATGATAGAAAATAGTCAAGCCAGGAACAATGGGGCTGCTGACGGAGGTAATCGCAACGGTGCTGGCGCCCGTCAAGTAGAAATCCCTGTGGCACAGCCAGGGGTCACCATTATCAATGATGGACTGAACAATGTACAGATGGACGGTCAAGACGAACAGTTTACTCTGCTGGACGAAACGGAAGGCCAATGGGCTGAAATGAACAGGAAATTTGAAGAGATGGCTGAACAGATCAAGGCCATTCAATCTCAGAGCTCCTTGGGGTTCGACATTACTAACTTGGGCTTGGTTCCAGGGGTTAGAATACCTTACAAGTTCAAGGTCCCGACTTTCGAGAAGTACAACGGCACAGCGTGTCCAAAGACTCACCTCCAGTCCTTTGTAGGGAGGATTGCTGTCCATATTGACGATGAGAAGCTATGGATGTATTATTTCCAGGACAGCCTGGTTGGGGCTTCCCTGGAATGGTATATGAAGCTAAGTAGGGTCAATGTTAAGAGCTGGAAGGACTTGGCAGAGGCGTTCGTGAAGCAATACCAGTACAATTTGGACATGGCTCCAAATCATACTCAACTGCAGAACATGTCTCAAAATGCTAAGGAGGGGTTTAAGGAGTATGCTCAAAGGTGGCGTCAACTTGCTGCCAGAGTTCAACCACCATTGCTGGAGAATGAGATGGCTGATATGTTCATGGGAACATTGCAAGGGGTGTTTATTGAAAGGTTGGCGTCCTGTTCGGCTACCAAGTTCAATGATATAGTAATAGCAGGCGAGAGGGTCGAGACTCTGTTAAAGATGGGGAAAATTTAAGACACCAGTGCGAGCAGCTCGAGCGGTGTAAGAAGAGCTTTCAGCGGACCCCTGAGAAGAAGGGAAGGGGAAACCAATGCTATGTATATCTGAGGACAGGGCCGAGGATATATAAGATCATATGAGCAAGTGGCAGCTGTCACTATCCCTTCCAGTCATGTGCAGCAGGTACATACTCAACCTCAACAGCAACAACAACAACAGCCACAACGCAACAATTATCAACAAAGACCTTATCAGTCGAGACAAACTCGTCCGGCTAATAGGGTGCTTGAAGAAATTCCCATGACATACACTGCATTGCTGCAGAGATTGTTAGACCTGAACTTGATACAACTGAGGATATTAGCACCACCACCACCTGGAGAGCTTCCAGTGGGGTACGATGCAAATGCTAGATGCGCTTTCCATTAAGGGGCACCCGGGCACTCAACTGAGAAGTGCAGGGCGCTACAGCATAAAGTTCAAGATTTGATCGACTCCAAGGCGATTAACTTCGCACCACCGCCTAATGTCACTTCAAACCCTATTCCAAACCATGGAGGGGCTAGAATAAATGTTGTTGATGGTGGTGAGAAGTTAAGTTTGATTCTGAGCATAGAAGAAGTGAAGACTCCATTGTTGGTAGTGAAGGAGAGGTTGTTAAAAGGACAAGTGTTTCCGGGATGCGGTTCTGATTATGAAAAGTGTTCGAATTCAGTGAACGGTTGTGAAGACCTGAGGGTGGGGTTGCAGAATCTGGTTAATGAAGGGTCATTGCAGTTTGATAAAGTTGATAATGAAAGTGATTGTGTGTCCACTATAACCATTTACTATGATCCAGCTGAAATGCCTGCTAGAAGAGAACCTGTGACTATTTATGCTCCTGAAGTCAGTCTTGTTACTATTACTGTTCCTGGGCCTGTTCCTTATACTGATGATAAAGCCATCCCATGGCATTATGGCTCAGATGTGTACGTAGAGGGACAGAAGGTCGAGAGTAAGTCAGTAACAATTGACCTGACTGTAGTGAACGTCGGAGGTGTTGGGGGTTTCACAAGAAGCGGGCGTCTTTTTGCTCCTCAAGCTCTTAGAGGGGATCCTGAAGCTGAAGATGCTGCGAAGGCTAAAAGTAAACAGACAGCGACCGAAGAAATGACAACTCCTGCTGCCGGACTAGGTACCTTTGAAAAGGAAGTTGAGGAGTTTATGAGAATAATAAAGAAGAGTGACTATAAGGTGGTCGAGCAGTTGAATCAGACGCCTTCCAAAATATCAATTCTGTCTTTGCTTATGTGCTCTCCAGCTCACAGAGAAGCCTTGCTGAAAGTGTTGCAGATGGCATACGTTCCTCAAGAAATAATTGTTAATCAACTGGAAGCTGTAGTGGGCAGTGTGAATGCAAGCCACAGGTTGGGCTTCACAGATAGAGACCTTACGTCAGAGGGCCGTAATCACAACAAAGCACTGCATATTACTATAGAGTGTAAGGGTGTTGTTTTGTCGCATGTCCTGGTTGACACAGGCTCTTCTCTTAATGTACTCCCAAAGAAAGCCTTAATGAAGTTAAATGTCAATGGCATCGTCTTGCGACCCAGTGATCTGATAGTTAAAGCCTTTGATGGGTCCAGAAGGTCTGTGTTCGGAGAAGTTGAGTTACCTGTGAAAATAGGGTCTCAAGTATTCAAGAGCACATTCTACGTCATGGATATTCAGCCCGCGTACAGTTTCTTGCTGGGACGTCCTTGGATTCACGCTGCCGGAGCAGTAACTTCCACTTTGCATCAGAAGTTGAAATACGTGGTTGATGGCCAAGTAATCACTGTGTGCGGAGAGGAAGATATCTTCGTAAGCCACCTATCAACTTTAAAATATGTGGAGATGGACGGAGAGATCCATGAGACATTGTGTCAGGCATTCGAAGCGGTTAATGTCAACATTTTGGCTCCGGTAGAGAGGAACAATGACAAAGAAGGGACCTCCATTCACTCCTACAAGCAGGCTAAGGAAGTGGTTCAGTCAGGAAGCGCCCAGGGCTGGGGCAAGTTGCTGGAATTAGAGAAGAAAGATGATAAGTTTGGCCTGGGTTATCAGCCTGGTGAGTCTAACTGGCCTCCAAGTGGTAAAGCTATTACTTTTACAAGCGTCGGGATGCTCGATTGAAACCATATATGTGCAACAAGCGAAGAAGGAGATGGTGACTGCGACTGGGACAACTAGATTCACCCATGTGCACCCGGAGAGGAGCTTAAGAACTGGTCTGCTGAGGACATCGTCCAAGTTACCTGGCAATCAAAGTAATTTACTCGTTTCCTTTTTATCATGCTGCATGTCAATCCTGCAATCTGCCCAAGGTGCACGGAACCATTTGTAGGGCCACCATGCTTTTAATGCATTTATTTTTTCATGAAATAAAGGAAATTTTTCAAGTAAATTGTGTTCTCTTTCTTTCGTTTTAAAAATTTTTCCACACAAAAATAAAGTGGCAATATGTTTTTCCTTTTCCTTTTTTTGTTTGTGTGTTTGCGTCTCTTTTGAGAAAAAAGAAGATTCTGAAATAAGCACATCATCTGTGCAGTGTTGATCATCCGGATTCTAGTGATAACGTTCCTGCTATGACCATGCATGACTTTGACAATCCTATCTACCAAGCTGATGAAGGGGTTGAGGAAGACTGTGAACTCCCCGAAGAATTGGTCAGGTTGTTGAAACAAGAGGAAAGGGTCATTCAGCCTCATCAGGAAGAGATAGAGATCATCAACATTGGGACAGAAGGGTCAAAAAAGAGATAAAGATTGGGGCCAGTCTGCGGGCCGAGGTGAATAAAGAGTTGATCAGTATGCTGCGTGAATATGTGGATATCTTCGCCTGGTCGTATCAAGATATGCCAGGGCTGGATACTGACATCGTTGTGCATAAGCTACCATTGAGAGAGGAATGTCCTCCTATGAAACAGAAGTTGAGAAGAACTCGTCTTGACATGGCGATGAAGATCAAGGAGGAAGTTCAGAAGCAGTGGGATGCCGGATTCCTTGCCATAACTAGTTATTCACCTTGGGTAGCTAACATTGTGCCTGTACCAAAGAAGGACGGCAAAGTTCGGATGTGCATTGATTACCGGGATCTAAATAGAGCAAGCCCAAAAGATGACGTCCCGTTGCCTCGCATTGATGTGCTGGTAGATAACACTGCTCAATTCTCGGTATTTTCCTTCATGGATGGCTTCTCCGGATATAATCAGATTAAGATGGCGCCGGAAGACATGGAGAAAACAATGTTCATTACCCCGTGGGGTACATTATACTACAAGGTTATGCCCTTTGGGTTGAAGAATGTCGGGGCAACGTATCAGCGGGCTATGGTCACATTGTTCCATGACATGATACACAAGGAGATAGAGTGTTATGTGGGCGATATGATCGCTAAGTCCCGAGACGAATAAGAGCATCTGGTCAATCTCAAGAAGCTGTTTAATAGACTGATAAAGTATAAGCTGAGGTTGAATCCAAGCAAGTGCACTTTCGGAGTGCGTTCCGGAAAACTGCTGGGGTTTATTGTTAGCCAGAAAGGAATAGAGGTGGATCCTGCAAAAGTAAAAGCAATACAAGACATGCCTGCACCGTAAACAGAAAAAAAGTGCGTGGGTTTTTAGGGAGGTTGAACTACATTTCACGGTTCATATCTCATCTAACTGCCACGTGTGAACCAATATTCAAATTGCTAAGAAAAGAGCAAACGGTCAGGTGGAATGAAGATTGTCAAAGAGCCTTTGAAAAGATAAAAGAATATTTGCAGACACCTCCGATTCTAATGCCTCCAGTTCCAGGACGGCCGCTTATCATGTACTTGACTGTGCTAGAAGGGTCAATGAGGTGTGTTCTAGGCCAACATGACGAGTCTGGTCGAAAAGAGTACGCTATTTATTACCTTAGCAAAAAGTTTACCGACTGTGAATCCCGTTACTCACTTTTCGAGAAAACTTGTTGCGCTTTGGTATGGGCTGCTCGCCGACTAAGACAGTATATGTCGACTCATACCACACTGCTAATCTCAAAAATGGATCCTGTCAAGTATATCTTTGAGAAACCAGCGTTAACCGGAAGGGTTGCTAGGTGGCAAATGATCTTAATAGAGTATGACATACAATATACTTCTCAGAAAGCCATCAAAGGAAGTGTATTGTCACACTACCTTGCACAACAACCTCTTAAAGATGACTATCAGCCAATGAAGTTTGATTTCCCTGATGAGGACATCATGTATCTCAAAGCAAAAGATTGCAAGGAGCCACTTCCGGAGGAAGGGCCAGACCCTGAATCCAAATGGAAGTTGATGTTTGATGGGGCAGTCAATATCAACGGACGTGGAGTTGGTGTTGTTCTTATCACTCCTGAAGGTGTTCACTTTCCCTTCGCTGCCAGAATTACTTTCGGCTGCACCAACAATGAAGCGGAATACGAGGCATGCATAATGGGAATAGAGGAGGCTATTAATCTTCGGATTAAGACCCACGATATATTCATAGATTCAGCACTCGTTATCAATCAAGTTATCGGCAAGTGGTATACACATCAAGAACACTTAATTCCTTATAGGGATTATGCTAGAAAACTGTTAACGTTCTTCACAACGGTTAAGCTTCAGTATATACCATGAGATGAGAATCAATTTGCCGATGCATTGGCTACTCTTTCTTCGTCTATCAAGGTCTTGTGTTGGAATTATGTGCCCAGGATTGACATTTCCCGGCTTGACGCGCCAGCTTATGCTTTCTCTGTAGACGCCGTGTCTGATGAGAAACCTTGGTACTTTGATATCAAGCTCTTCCTGGAAAAGCAAGAATACCTAGCAGGGGCATCATCCAACGACAAGAAGACCTTAAGGCGAATTGCTGCTAGTTTCTTCTTGAATACAAATGGGGTTTTGTATAAGAGGAAATTTGACATGGTCTTGCTCAGATGCGTGGATAGACACGAAGCAAGCTTGTTGATGCAGGAAGTCCATGAGGGATCTTTCGGTACTCATGCAGGAGGACATGCAATGGCTAAGAAGTTGTTGAGATCGGGGTACTATTGGATGACAATGGATGCAGACTGTTGTTCATACGCCCGTAAATGCCACAAGTGCCAGATTTATGCAGACAAGGTGCATGTTCCTCCAAGCCCGCTCAACGTCATGTCATCTCCTTGGCCCTTTTCTATGTGGGGCATTGACATGATCGGGAAAATAGAGCCTACCGCTTCAAATGGTCATCGCTTCATCTTGGTCGCGATCGAATACTTCACTAAGTGGGTTGAAGCAGCATCTTATGCCAATGTCACTCGTCAAGTGGTAGCCATATTTTTGAAAAGAGACATTATTTGCAGATACGGAGTGCCCGAAAGAATCATTACTGACAATGGTTCTAACTTGAACAACAAGATGATGGCAGAATTGTGTCGGGACTTCCAGATTCAGCATCACAATTCTTCTCCTTACCGACCAAAGATGAATGGCGCGGTAGAGGCAGCAAATAAGAATATCAAGAAGATTGTGCAAAAGATGGTTGTCACTTACAAAGATTGGAATGAGATGTTACCATTTGCGTTGCATGGGTACCGAACATCAGTCAGGACGTCAACAGGGGCAACTCCTTTCTCATTGGCATATGGTATGGAGGCAGTCTTGCCTGTCGAGGTGGAAATTCCTTCATTGTGTGTGATGATGGATGTGAAGCTTGATGAGGCTAAGTGGGTACGTGCTCGATACAATCAGCTATGTCTAATTGAGGAAAAGAGATTAGCGGTTATCTGTCATGGTCAGCTTTATCAGAGGAGAATGAAGCGAGCATTCGACCAACGAGTACGTACCCGGGAGTATCAAGTAGGAGAGCTTGTGTTCAAGAGGATCGTTCCTCCAGGTTTAGATCACAGGGGCAAGTGGACCCCCAACTACGAAGGACCATTCATAGTGAAGAAAGTTTTCTCAGGCGGAGCACTGATGCTCACCACTATGGATGGAGAAGATTTTCAATCCCTTGTTAACTCGGACACAGTTAAAAAATACTTCGCATAAAGAGACCCGCTGGACACAAAAACAGAATTAAAGTCCAGGCAAGAAAAGGGCATCCCAGCGAGCTAAAAACAGAATAAAAAGCTCGGGAAAAAGTTAGGGAAAATAAATAAAAAAATGTACACCCGCTGTGTTGAAAAGCCACATTGGACAGCTCATGCAAAAAAGGGTATCCCGGTGGATTGAAAACCCGAAAAGGAGATCCACGTAAAACAAGGGAATAAGCGAACAACTGCGATCCGAGTAATCTGAACTAAATCATCATTTCGTACAGCTTGACAATATCATAAGGATAGGAATCAGTCCCCTCATCTTTTCAAAAAACAAAGGCAAGAATGGAAAGTTTTGAAGACATGTTGGTCATAGCAAGAAGGAAACTCATTGGGATGTCGTGTCCATTGCCATTAGGATAGTTTATTTTCTCAATTTTATGGTAGCTACCTCTTTCCAGGTGGTTGCTTCTTGATGTAAAAACTTTGCCTATTCAGAGGCCTTTCAATGAAAGAATATTCAGTCAAAAAGCTGTGTTGTGTTTACTTTTGTTTGCAAAAATGTGCTGAATTTTTGGCAAATAATAAGCATTGAATTTTAAAACATGGTGATAATTTGAAAAAAAAATGAATGACATTGTAGGGAAACATTTGAAATCCTCTTTGAGCGTCGGGTGACGATGGATGAACAGATCATACCATGCAAGTCCCCGGAGCACATGTGTGTTTTCTGTTGTTGCAGGTTTTGCAGGATGGCGTCACATTTTCCCAAACAGAATTTTCCCCAGCTAAGTCATGGCAGGTGGGATCCCCAAGCAGATTATTTTTCACAAGTGGAATATACCTGGCAGGCAGTGGGAGGCTCCTTCCCCACAGAGTTTAACTGTCAAAACTTTTTTCCCAAGCATGGTATAATTGAGGAAGCATCTTCCCAGTCGTGTTGGAAGATCGTCATTTCCCCGCGGAGTTCCATGGTTGAGATACAACCATCATGGAAGTATTTTCCAACACTCGTCTGTGTTCATACTTTATTGCTGCTCGTCGGCATTTCTCAACACTCGTCTGTGTTTAATATTTGTTTGTTGCTCGTCTGCATTCCCCAACACTCGTCTGTGTTTGTTATCTGTTTGAAGCTCGTCTGCATTGTTTGGATACTCGTTTGTATCATCCCTCACACTCGTCTGTGTTAGCTTATATCTATATGTGTTGATTTGATAATCACTGCTACTCGTCTGTATTGCTACTCCAATTGCTCGTCTATATTGGATTTCTGGTACTCCAATTGCTCGTCTATGTTGGATTTCTGGTACTCCAATTACTCGTCTGTGTTAGATTTCTGGTACTCCAATTGCTCGTCTGTGTTGGGTTTATGGTGCTCGTCTGTGTTTGAATTCCTGGTATTCGTCTACACCAGTGGCTGATATTTGTCTGTATCATCGCCTGAAGTGCTCGTCTGTGTTTCTAAGATCATCGTCTGATATTCGTTTGTATCATTGACTTATGGCATTCGTCTATGTTTCTCTTGATGATCATCCAATACTCGTCTGTATTGAAGAGGTTTGCAGTCATTACTGTGGGATTAAGCGTCAAAATGGTTACCGGTCCTAGCGTAACAGGTCTATCTGAAGGAGATTCGTCTGTCTCAAACACCACTTATTAATGTTGCACCTGGCGTAACAGGTTCGCTCGAAGAAGGCTCGTCTGTCTTAGACCATATATCCACGGATAATATATGAAGATGATTCGTCTATCCTGATTATGCATGTCTATCCCACAGACTTAAGTGCATCACCGGTCCTGGCGTAACAGGTTTATCCGAAGGAGATTCGTTTGTCTCAAGTCATATGTTTTGCAAAGTATGTGAGGGCTCGTATGTCCAGTTCCTGGCGTAACAGGATTGTTCGAAGAAGACTCGTCTGTCAAAGTATTCTGATTCCAAATAACAGTTGCAAATTGGAAGGAGCTCGTCTTTTTTCTCTCCACTTCAGTCACCAAAGCGTCATTTGGTTGGGTTTATTTCCAGTTCTTGCATTCTCCAGCAGAATGCAAATTTCAGGTTTTCTTGGTATTCAACCACAGTTCATCTCGAACGGTCGATAGCCCGTGCTACCGTCCTTTTTAGATTAACAGTTGTTTGAATAGGGGCAGTTGTAACACCCCAAATTAGCCCTCTTCTTTTTAAGCATCATCACCATACCATATTCATCATAAGCATATCATATTCTTGGCATCTTAGCATGGAAATATGAGGCATAACATTCTCATGACCTAGCATTAGGCATACGATCATCTGTGGAGGGATTTGAAGCATTTCAAGTTATAACAAGAGGCCCAATGGATTTGTTCAAGTCCTATGGGGAGTCTACATTTCATTCACAAGCTTAAGATCATTCACAAAAGCCCAGGAGGTTGGAGGATCATCAGGGAATTCAAGCTAGGGCAAAGCTCCTACACAATGATCCCAAATTAGGGTTTCACTTTCAAGCATGAAAACTTTGTAACTTTGTCCATTTCATCTGGGAAAAGTCTCTCATATGACAAGGGGATCCTAGGGATGAGGTTTGATGAGAAAATTCCTTAGGGAAGTCAGCTATTTCATCAGAAGTTCAAAAATGCAACTTTTCTCCTGTATAAGGAAATCCTGATTAGGGTTTTAGGCCAAATACTCATATCTTCTAAATTTTGACCATTTCTTGAGGGAAAAGACTTGTATTTAGTTTGCATGGCTTATGTATGAAGTTTGAAGGAAAATTCACTGAAGAAGTCAAGACCTGGTTCAGTTGCTTGAAGGTGAAGCAAGAAAGTCAACTGTGCAGTCAGAAAAGTCAACATGAAGTTTTCAGGGTTTTTTTAATCAGGATTATCATTTTTTGAGGTCATATTATGTCAAGGAGTAATTCAGTTGAGCTTAAATGTCAAAAATCGGGAGTATGCAAAAAGTTACTAAATTTGGAAGTTTCCATTTTTAGAAATTATTTGTCCTTAAACTTCAGGCGATTATTTCATGTGCGAAAAAGCTCCGAATGATTTTCCGGTGAACACAAAAGTGGTAGAGCATGATTTTCCCTTTCCGAAAAGTCGTAGAACACTTTCGTAGCATTTGTAGAACTCAAGTTATGATTTTTTTTAAGTTTGGAGCATTTTTTAGGGTTTTGGTGGACATGTGTCATTTAACCATTGGTTTATTATTTAAAAATAGTTATGTGTGGCATGACATGGTTATTTGTACACATTTATTTTGTAGTGAGTCCTTTGGTTTAGTTGTTTGACCAAATAAATAAATAATATAAGAAAATAATGTAAGGATGAGGTATGGTGATGGTACACGAAAAAGTGAGAAAAATCAGTATTGATGAAGCCATCCACTCTATGCTTGCCACATGTCTCTTGATTTTCTTCACCCTCACATACTACACGCGGGCGCCACAAGGATTGGAAAAGGAGAGGAAAACAATAGGGTGGCAGGTAGTGCGTGTGTGGTGAGAAAGAATCATCAGAAGGATCACACACCTCATCACTCAAGTTGGTTGCTTTTATTATTATTAAAAAAAGAAAGGAAAAAGTTGGAAAGGAGTAGTACAATACCACGTCACCCATTTCCCTTGTTTTTCCTTGTGACCAGATAAAGCATGTTACTCACCCTCATTTTATAAGGTGGCAACACACAATACAGAAGGGAAAAAGATTTGATAACAGACACCATTCCATGAACCACTATCATTGAATAAACACAACCATTTGATCTCATTGTTCTCACTATCAACGAATGATGGAACGCCAGCTCACATGAGAGCGCCATGCTAGTTTGTACCATCAGCATGTGATAATTTATTTAAAAAAAGGGGAAAAAAGGAACAAAACAAGTGAGGAAATGTGAAGGGAGAGAGCACGAAAAAGGCTCTGTGGTTGTTGGATAACAAAGCTCACATCATACAAAAAGAGAGGGGCGTTATGCATTAAGAGTAGGGGGCTCATTCTCACGCACAACACACTTTCCATCTCTTTCATCTTCCCTTATTTTGCTCTCAACACAAAGAAAATCAGATCCAAAAATTTCTCATCACACTCTATAAAGCTCTACTGATTTCTTTCCTAATCTGGCTAATTGAATCATCTCCAAGGTTTGAAGCTCAAGATCACCATAAGCAAGAGTTGGAGCTTACAAACACCTTCGGATTTCTCTATTTTTTCTAGCATCCATTTCAAGCTTCAAGCCTTTATTTGGCCAAAAACAAGTCCAAGGAAGATCAAAGAGCCTTTGAATTTCTTAAAAACCGTGAAGAAAAGCATCATTCAGGTTTCATGCTCATCTTGTTTTTCTTTCGGTTTGGACATTGTATCGGTTATTTTGAGTTTTTGATGCTTGATGTGTGTTGCTTGAAGTGTTTAGAAGACTTGGTTTGCATTAGATCTTGTTTTGCAACTTTGAGTTGTGTTGTTGCTTGATTCGGTTTGCATTCAGTTTTGAGGATGTGTAAAAAATGTTTGTATGGTGTTAATCCTCATGTTTCATAGATCAATTTTGGTGTTGGAATTTTTAAGTTTCATGGAGATGTGAGAGAGATATATGATGATGAAGGTGCTATGTTCATGCTGAATGTTTGCTCTGTTTTTGCTGGTGTTGCGATTTTGTTCATGGCATGGGGAAGAAGACGAGTATGTGGTGGCTTGTGATTGGTCCGAGTTTGTTTCTTATTTCTGCTTTTTTTTTTATTTCATTTCATTTAAGTGAAAGTGACCGGTTGATGTGCAGGTCACATAACTTTATTATTTCATATTATTAAGGTAATTATAACACATATAATTAATAATAATCCTGATCAATTAATGGTTAATGAGTTTTGCGTGTGGGCCTAAGGCCAGTTTGCTAATAGCACCTCCCTGTTGGGCCCAAGTTCGTAATATGCTGGATTTGTTTGTTATTTGCACCATAGCTTCATCATTTCTTTTATTTCTTATTCTTATTTTTCAGTTTGCTTTTTTTAATTTTTAAAAATAGTAATAGGTTTTCAAAAATTATAAAAAAAATTCATGAAAGGTCCTTTGAGTTTTATTTAATTTTTGGTATTTTTATTTTTCATTTATTTTTAATTGTCATGCAGAAATTAATTGTTTCTTTTATTTAATTGATTTTATTTCATTTTGAAGTATGCTGACTTGTTCATTTTTTATCTTGATCATTATTTTGAATTTTTAAGTGATTCTTTTTGCTTTGGATTCATGATTAGATGTAGTTTATTGGTGATTTTTGTTCTGATTTTTTGAATTTTGTGTAATTGATTTTGGTCTCTAACTTGTGCATGAAGCTTTCTAACCCTAATCCATGTTTGAACCCTCATTTGAATGACTAAGCTTCTGATTCTGATCCTCTCCTTTTGGCATGTTGATATTGTATGATTAAAGATCATTTGTGAAAATTTGTGGAATTTTTGCATGTATACTTGAATTGATTTGAATTTTTGTTCCTTACTTGTTCCCTTTTGCTTCCCTTGGGTCATATGGTCACTCTTTAAGGTAGAAGGGCACTTGTGCCAACTTCTTTAGCTTGTTTAGAGCCTTCTTAGGTTGTTAATCCCCTTCTGGTCTTGATTTTGTGTTTGTACCTTGGAAAATTTTGTGATTGTTTGCCTTTGAAGTTCATTCACTTCTATGCATATCCACCTCATTTCCTTTGCTTCTTTCTTCTCATGATGTAAATACTTGAATATGTGCACTTCTTCTCTTCATCACATGTGATCCATAAGCACTTTCTCAACATGTTAGGGTTCTGGTTTGGCACTTTGTGATGTTGCTTTGACTATCTTGCTTTGTATTCTCTCATGTTCACTTTGTTTTATCATAGTGATTCCTAATGCTTCATGTTGAGTTGTGTGGTTCTCTTCTCATTCTTGTGCTTTGAGTTTGCATTTGGCATTTGTGTTTATGACTTCACTTCTGGTTGTGTGACTTTAGTTTGACATTATATTCATTTTGTGTTGCATTTATGTTTGAGTCACTAACCATTTCAGGGGCTTTGGTAAGTGAGAGGTGTGGATGTGATTCCCACATCTCTAATTCTTATCTCTTCCCCTTTCTTCATTAATACTATTCTTGTGATTGATGGGGCTTAGGCCTTACTTCCTCCCTCTTCTATTTTTCTTTCTCCTCTTCTTTCTTCTCCTCCTTTAGGATAGCAAACCTCACTAACCTAGGATTTTCTATGCATGATAACCATTAGGATTCTTTAGTCCCCCATTAGATTTTACCTTTGAGATCCTTTTGGTGCTCTCTCTTCTCATCTTCAAATTTAACTTTAAATCACTTTAATAAGTAGCGAGTCTTCTCATGCGACACGAGACTTTGCTATGAGATACTTGCACGCGTTCCGTTTCAGGGCGAGGTGTAGGATATCCCTCGTGGTGGATAGGTCTTAGCATGAGATTACTTTACAAAGAAAAGCATAAAAAACAGTTCTTAACCAAAAAATCACAAAAAATACTTAATAAATGCCAGTAGGTCAGTGTGTCTGAGCCTTCACTTATGGGACTAAATTTGGGGATTTCCTCCATAGATAGGTGTACCTCTTGCGCATTCCATTTCGGGATGATGTGAGACGTACACATCCCAATGAGTAAGACTTAGGTACACTTACCTATGCAAACCTCAAAGCAGAAAACTCATAAAAAACACCAAACAAACAATAATCGTCTTTCCTTCGGGAATTCTTTTCTCATCTCCTTCACTCTGTCCGCGAACTTGCTTCTTCTTGTCATTTTGCAAGACGGTAACTCACTCGTCGTCCGAGCCTGCAACAACTGAGCATTGACATGGGCAGTTCAAGCCTTAATACACAAGCAATCCTTTCCACCCCTAGTTAGGGGAACTACGGCGTCTCTGATCCTCATGTCCAGATGAGGTACGTAGGCAGCGGGGTAGGGCCCGTTCGAGCACAATCTTTATTTTCCCTACATTTTTCCTTTTCATTTTTCTTTTTTTCAGTTCCCTTTTCGTTTCTTTTATCCAGTTCGGTTCATTTTCTTTTGCAGCAGCTTTCATTTCTTCACCCTTTGAAACAGATTTCTTTGCAAGCGTGGATCCCGTCGGGTACGGCAGACGATCTGGGTGCTAATACCTTCCCAGGTCGTAACCGACTCCCGAATTCAGTCTCTTTGGTTCGTAAGACCCGTGTCCTTCCTTTTCTTTTCTTCTGGTTTGTGCAACATTACCATTCCCGTTCCTTCGGGATAAAAATGTCTGGCTGGCGACTCTACCTCTTTCCGCGCCACTTTCGCGTTTGTACTAGGATGGAAATCCGGGGAGCGACACCTTGCAACTATAACTAGCAAGGATGAATGGATATGGCACCACAAACTTGGCCATCTCAACTTTAAAGACATCAAAAACAAGAAATATGGTTTCATGGTTCCTAGAAATTAACATTCCAAATGAAGTGTGTGAGGAATGTGTGCAGGAAAAGCAGAACAAGAACATCTTCAACAAGGATGCATGAAGCAAATCGAAGGCAGTTCTTGAAGTCATATACTCTGATGTATGTGGTCCTATCCAGGTGGATTCAATTGGAGGTAACAAATACTTTGTCAGATTCATAGACGATTTCATTAGAAAATTATGGACTCACCTGATCAAGAAGAAAAGTGAAGTGATTGAGGTATTTTCCAAATTAAACTCTATGGTCGAAAGACAAAGTGGTCGAAAGCTCAAGATTATAAGGACTAGAGGTGGTGGATAATATGTGTCGAAAAACTTCAACATATTATGTGAGAAAGAATGGATTATGCATGAGGTGGTGACACCTTACACTCCACAAAAAAATGGAACTGTTGAAAGGAAGAATAAAACCATCATGAATATGGTCAGAAGTATGTTGAATGGAAAGCATTTATCCAAATAATTATGGTAAGAAGTTGTGTCGACTGTAACATACATCTTGAATAGATGTCTAACAAAGAAGCTAGAAGGAATCACACCAAAAGAATGTTGGTTTGGTGTCAAGCCTAGCTTGAGTCGTCTGAAGGTATTTTGATACATAGCACATAGACATGTGCCAGATCAGTTGAGAGGAAAACTTGATAACAAGTCGAGTCAGATGATCCAAATAGGATATCATTCGATTGGAGGTTACAAGTTGTTCAATCAGTGAACAAGCAAGTAGTGATCAACAGGGACATGATCATAGATGAGCTTAATGAATGGGATTGGACTAAAATGTTAAGAAAGATTCAGTGAGAATCTTATGTGAAAAACCAACAAGTGAAGTCAAAAAAGAAGTTCAACAAAAAGAAGTAAGACGTCAAGATAGCACAAGCAGACCTCAAAGAACAAGACACATGCATGCAAGATGCAAAAATGTGTGATTACATTATATGATGTGATAGATGAAGAAGGTGAAATGGTACATTATGCTTTCTATGAAAATTTCAAACCAGCCAATGCAGGTGAAGCATTGAAGGATTTAAAGTGGATAAAAGCAATGAATAAGAGGAACTGAAGTCCATTAAAGTCTATAATAATTGGTCACTAGTCGAATTGCCTCAAGGCAAGAAGGAAATCAATTTGAAGTAGGTATACAAGGTGTAGTTGAATCCTAGAGGAGAAGTAACCCGAAACAAGGAAAGACTTTTGGCGAAAGGATTTCTTCAGAAAGAAGGAATCGACCTCGATGAAGTTTTTGCGCTTGTTGCTAGGATCGAAACAATCAAGTTGGTTGTTGGTCTAGAAAATATAAAAAAAAACTATAATATGTGTCAGTTGGATGTTAAATGTGCATTCCTAAATGGTCAATTAGATGAAGAAGTTTATGTTTCACAACTAGTTGGGTTTGTGAAACAAGGCAAATAAAACAAGGTATACATGTTACATAAAGCCCTGTATGGACTTAAGAAAGCTTTAATATTTTGGAATAAGAAGATAAATAACTTTGCAAGGGAGAAGGAATTTGAAGTGCACAACTGAGCATGGATTATATGTAAGAAGAAGCAATAATGAATTATTTATACTATGTCTATATGTTGATGACCTGTTGATAACAGGAAATTGCAAGAAGGATATCAAAGACTTCAAACGTGACTTAAATGAGGAGTTTGAAATGTCAGACTTGGGAACTCTCTCATGCTTCCTAGGCATCGAATTCTACAAGAGTAGTAGAGACTTATGGTGCACCAAAAAAGATATGTAGGCGAAATACTCAAGAGAATTGAGATGCTAGATTGCAACCCAACTTCGACTCCAGTTGAGCCCAAATTGCAGCTATCGAAAGACATAGATAAAGATGACGTTGATCCAATACAGTACAAAAGACTCATTAGATCACTTCGATACCTTTGTTACACAAGACCTGATATAACATACACTATAGGAATAATGAACAGATTCATGCAGAAGTCAAAGGTATCACACCTAGTAGTGACGAAAAAGATACTAAGGTATCTGAAAGGAACTCTCAACTATGGAATTTTATTTCCCGCAACTAATGAAGGAAAAGAATGCAAACTAGTGGGTTACACTGACTCAAGTTGGTGTAGTGACGTTGAGGATATAAATCCCTTAGCTGGCTATGCGTTTATGCTAGGTGGTGCACCAATTGCTTGGAACTCAAGAAAAGAACCAGTAATGGCACTATCGTCGTTTGAAGCAAAGTACATAAATGCGTCTCTATGTGCATGTCAAGCAACGAGGATGATCAATTAGGTCGAAAAAATTATAGGGAAGGATCATGGAGAAATTACCATAAAGAGCAACAACATGTATGCTATCAATTTGACGAAAAATATGATAGCACATGGAAGAAGTAAGCAAATCAAAATGAGGTTCCATTATCTTCAAGAGCAAGTTACAAAAGGGAAGTTGAACTTGGAACACTGTAGAACTGAGAATCAGATTGCAGACATCATGACAAAAGAGTGTAGGTCAAAGTGTTTAAGAAATTAAGGTCTATGATGAATTTAGATATCTTAGACACAATGAATTAGGTGGTGTATTTAATTGTAATTCCTTGTGTCAAAACATGTTGTTCAACAGAAGCAAGGAAGTGTCAAAATACTTGTTAGTGTTGAAACGCTTATGTCAAAATGTTAATGCATGTTGCTCGAAAGCGATTTCAACTCAGATTTATTTTGGGTTTGTTTTAATTTAGTTAATTAGGTTAGTTAGGGTTTACTTGGTATGCAAGCAACCCCAACCTTTAAATAGGGAGGAACCCCATTATTGTAAAATGCGAATAATATTGCAATTTGCAAAAATAAATAGCAAAAGTTTCTCGGTAGAATTCATAACTCTTCTTTTTCCCACTTTCTTCAAAACCCCAATTTATCTTTTTTTTTTCTTCTTCTTTCAATAATCATTATGCAATAGAAGAATCATCTTGCAATCAAGATTAATTGTTTCACTCGAGTGAAGGATGAAGAACAAGAGAAGTAATCAATCATAAAGATTGATTTGGAATTCTCTAATATTTATTGAAATTCAACCATAAGAATTTAATTTAATTCCAACATTAGTTCTATATACCAAATCTTCATTAAAATTTACCTAATTATCTCATAAGAGTGCTCTTTTTATTAACATTAACATACATGTGGATCTTCATTCTTGAATACTTCATAAGAGTACAATCTCTTATTTCATCTTGATCCTTAATTTATATCCAACTATCACCTGAACCAAATATCAGACAAATTAAGAATGATTATAATAATAGTCTCCTCCTATATAAATGTGACATTAAATTATATATAAATGTTTTTTTTAACAAACACTTAGAAAATTACACCTCATTTAAACCATAAGCATTAACATTTTGCAAATATCCTCGAATCATTAAAGAACCAAAACCATTATCTTCAACTTTTTATCTAAATTTGTTCTCTACTATATAAAAAGACAGAATCATTACTTTTTTTTTAGTAAGATAACGAAAAATAAATAAAAAGTAAGACAAAATCATTGCTAATAATATATGATGTTCAATACGCATATACTTTTACTTTTTATTTATTGTAATAAAGTAATAAAAAAAAACTTTTTCAAAAGAGAACAAAAAAAAGTTAACAAAAGAAATTTCCTGAATATAAAAATCTAGAGGATATATACCACCATTTCAAAGAGTGATTCTCAAATAATTGATTGGTTCATAAATATATTTTACTAGCATATATTTCAATACAATGATGATGACCATGAAATATTATTGACAACTAAGTCTACACCAACCCTTACCAATTGGCAGCCTCACTAACTTGATCAAACCACTACCAGGCAAAACATACAAAGTCAAGAAAATGCCAATAATAATAATAATTATAAAACACATAAAAAGTACTATATGTAATATTAATATTAATATTAATATTCAATTAATCAACTAGTTAGACTAAAATAGTTAATAAACCTCCATTGACTTTTACATCTATGAGATAATCAAAATGTGAATTTTGATTGAACAATTTATAAATAAAAATAAACTAACTAAAAACTTAAAAGTCTAGTCCAACAAATAGCCGCAATATACTTTTATTTCACACACATTATCAATATGAATGAATTTGACCAAATAATTGTACACAAAGTAATTGTCAACTAACTAGCTCACCACCAAGGAAATCGGTGTGCTTGTGCATATATATTAACATCAATAACTTTTATCAAACAAAAACACAGTCAAAATTCAAAACCCATTACAATTTGCAATAATAATAATAATAATAATAATTCTATTATTCTTAATTGTTATCAAAACCCAAGCCAGCAAAGCAGACCCATGTTTCATTGATTCAACAAGTTTGTGTTTTACACGCAGAGAATAAAACAACGGCTACCCAAATTGTTTTAGAATATAGTTTCTTTCTTTCTTTAATCGCTTAAATAATAATCCTTTTTTTGGCATCTTCAATGAAAAGTCATCATAATCATCTTCATTCTTCTTTTACTTCTTCTGATAATAACAATTCCTTCGTACACTTGAACTACAATCACCAGTTCAAAACAAACATGGCAATATCACCTCAAACTTTTCCCACAACTAAACGACCACCTTCAGAATCGTCGTTTATCTCTCCAAATCTCAATAACTTTAATCTCCTTCACTCGCTGTTACACCTCACCTACCAAATAGGTTCATTAAACGCAGCTCCTTGGTGTCGTTTTCTCTTGAACAAAACTTCTTCTTCCACCGTCCGAAAAACGCAGCTACTTGGCGTCGTTTTCGAAGACCTAATTTGCAATTCCGATTCAATTTCATTTTCAACTTCAACTTCAACTTCAACCACTCTATGTTCAAACTCTTTTGTTCTTTGTCTTGAAGAAATGTACATAGTGCTACACAGAATTAAAGCCTTGATTGAAGATTGTTTCAATGGAAGCAAATTCTCTGTTTTGATGCAAATTGAAACGGTTACTGATAATTTTAACAAACTCACCGGAGAATTATTGACGCTTCTAGATGTTTTTCCGATTCAACAGTTTAGCTTCAACGACGACGTTTTGGAGATTGTTCATCTCATCAGAAAACAGTGTTCAGAGTCAAACCTTCAATTAGGAGAAGAACAGGTTAAGCTCCGAAACGATGTCGTTTCGGTTTTGGAAGGAATTAAAAGAGAGATTATCCCGAGTCAGGAGAAGCTAGCTTCGATTTTCGAGAAATTGGAGATTTGTGATTCATCCAGCTGCAGAAGTGAGATTGAAAATCTTCAAGAAGAGATTCAGAATCGAAGCGAAGAACAATCCAAATCCGAGATCGTTGCTTTAATCGGCCTTGTTCGTTATGCTAAGTGTGTTCTCTTCGGAGCATCGACGCCGTCGACGAGAAACGAGACGCTACGGCGGAATCAGTCGTTGGATGTGGTTGTTCCGTCGGATTACCGTTGTCCGATAAGCTTAGAACTGATTCGGGATCCTGTCGTCGTGGCAACAGGGCAGACGTACGATCGTGCCTCCATCAAATTATGGATTGAATCTGGACACAACACGTGTCCGAAAACAGGTCAGACCCTGGCTCACACGGATTTAATACCTAACCATGCTTTGAGAAACATGATAGCTTTGTGGTGCCGTGAACAGAAAATTCCGTTTGAAGATGAAACGGTTACCGTTAAAATAAACGGCGGTGTTACGAATAAAACAGCGTTGGAGGCTACAAGAATGACGGCGTCGTTTTTAGTCAACAAGTTGACATTGACTAACGGTTCTTTAGTTTCAGGGTCACAAACTATGGAAGATACAAACGCCGTCGTTTATGAGCTTCGGGTATTAGCGAAAACTGATTCAGAGAGCCGAGCCAGTATAGCCGAAGCTGGAGCCATAGAGCTTTTGGTTCGGTTTTTAAGCTATGAAGTTGGTTCGCAACACCCGAGCCTACAGGTTAACGCTGTTACAACCATTTTAAATCTTTCGATCCTTGAAGCGAACAAGACAAGAATAATGGAAAGTGACGGCGCGTTAAACGGAGTAACGGAGGTTTTACGAACAGGTGCCACGTGGGAGGCGAAATCGAATGCAGCGGCAACGGTGTTTAGTTTAACGGGAGTTGTTGCTTTTAGAAAACGGTTAGGGAGAAAGACACGTGTCGTTAGTGGATTGGTGGAGTTAGCAAAGTGTGGCCCTGAGGGAGCGAAGCGGGACGCGCTTGCGGCGATTTTGAATCTGGCTTCGGATCGTGAGACTGTGGCGAGGTTAGTTGAGAGTGGTGCTGTGCAGATGACGGCGGAGATTATGGCGGGAATGCCGGAGGAGGCTGTGACGATACTTGAAGCGGTTGTTAAGCGTGGAGGATTGGTGGCGGTAGCGGCGGCTTTTATGGGGATAAAGAAATTGGGGAAGGTGTTGAGGGAGGGATCGGAGAGAGCAAGAGAGAGTGCAGCGGCGACGCTTGTGACGATGTGTAGGAAAGGTGGATCGGAGATTGTTACTGAGCTTGCAGCGATTCATGGTGTGGAAAGGGTGATTTGGGAGTTGATGGCAGTGGGGAGTGTGAGAGGGAGAAGGAAGGCGGCAACGTTGTTGAGGATTTTACGGCGGTGGGCGGCGGGTTTGGACGGTGGTGAAACGGAAGGATTTTCAACAACCAATACTTCTTCGGTTAGTGCGTCAACTACCGTGGTTGTTCCAACTACCACTTCATCAGCACAATAGAACAATTAATTTGTAAATTTCTCAACTGTTATTATGAGTTAGTTGTCTTTTTTACCTCTTTTTATTTAATTGATTTTATTATTCCTGTAAAGGGTTGTTTATGGAGTAATGTTTTTGTTTTTTGTTATTTAAAAAATATAAATACATTCTTTGATTATTTGTATTTCTATCTTTGTTATTAAATATAAACCTTGTAGAAAATAACTAGCAATAAAAATAAGTCTCATTTTAAATTATAAGATATATTTATTCTTTTTTAAATATATTTTTTAAAAAATAAGTTTTATGTTCAATGTTGGTCAAGATCCATTATAACCATTATAACTTCCATTCAACAAATCTAATAAAAACACTTCATTTATTAATATACATGAGGAACTTTATTTATTTATTTGTTTGTTTGTGAATATTGTTAATTTGCATCGGTCTAGCAGTTGCGCCGTAAAGAATTGAGGTTCAATTCAGTTGAACGCTGAGAACAAGTCCAATAAGCAATCTAGGACTCTATGACTGTTGAGGAATATAGTCATTGAGACATAGTCGTTGGGGATCTCCCCTACACGCGCTCTAACGGCTCTCACGCAACCAACTTCCCCTTCAACACTATCGGGCACAGTTAGACCTAATCAAAGATCGTGCGTCTGCAATGCACGACCTGATGTCCTTATAAATACTCTCCACCTTTAGCGAGCCAGATATTCAATTTTAATCACTAACATACTTTCTTAACGCTTTAGTTTGTTTCACCCTGGATCTTACTTGAGCGTTGGAGTACCTTGCAGTTACACCATCCCTCTCCTACAAACATCGTTGCAACCCCAGTTAAGGCCGCAAGGGCCTGTCCGGATCATTTTTGTACATTGACGCCGTCTGTGGGAAATAACAGCTCCCCTCATCTTTCTTGAAAAATATAACATCTTTTCAACTCAAGATCAAAGCTCTCATAATTTATTTTCGTCTTCATGGGTTCCCAGCTCAACGAGATTGTCAACGATCCCGTCACCATCATCCTCAACGATGGGATAACCCAAGCCACCGTGGGATTGCCCTCCACGATGCCAACAACCAGGAGGGTCACCCTGTTTCTCCATCTTCCGACAACCTGAAACACTCATCAATACTCAAGGAGATCATATGTTCGAACTGATTTTTGTTTCGTTGGACGCCGACGCCAGCAACAAGGCTCTCGTCATCGTACTCAATAATGCCAACCTGACCATCTTCCAGCAAAACAAGCGCATACAAATGCTCAAAAGTGATTGTCGCTCTCTTTCTCCTACAAGGAAACACCGTCACGGAGAGACTTGTAGCCCACCGCATCGCTCCTGGTCTCCTCCCCGAAAACACAAGAAGAAAGATTCCAGAGATCTTTCTCCCCCGACAGATCAAGAAAGGACATAAATTTCTCATCCAGAAAAGGCAAAGAAACGCAACCGATATCCTCCTCGGAAACCCTGTCTCTCCTCGGATGAGAGGATCAAAGGCACCAAGAAGTCCCGCTACGACGATACCCGACGTCACCGTCACCAAAATAATGGAAACCAGCATTCCTCGTGGACTCAAGAAATCCCCTCCTTTGGCCACCTACAACGGGACCATAGTGAAGGTGTGAGAAAAACACAAGAAAGGGGGATTGAATTGAGGTTTTCACTTAAGAGTAAAGAACACAATATATCATGTTTCATTTAAGAACTTCTCAAGCTAGTCCAGTCCACCCGCCAAGGTGATTTTTTCCTTAAACAAAGGCTTAATCCACTATAACCAAGATCCATGATTACAATCGCACAACAACAATGTGACTAACTATCTCCACTCAAGATATACCGTTTAGGGATCCTGTAAGATATAACGTCTACTTAAGGAGGAACCTGCGCGGCGACCTTCAGTGACTAACTGCACAGAACCTCCGCGACTTCAATGAACAGTTCTGGGATCCTCTTGGATATAACGTTCACTGACCAAGCAGAACCTCTGTCGAGATTTCATCTCAACTCACAGCTAGACCGTTCAGGGATCCCATCAGGCTATAACGTATGCTTAAGGAGTCTCAACTCACTTGAGGAGAAACAATTCATTAGGTTGAATTTCCAAATCGGAGCTAACTGAGGTGCTTATTTGAAAGCATATACTCCTCTGTTTAAGTACAGAGTAACTCTTCAGAGTTACAGCAAGATGAGCAATTAGCTCATTGCAAACTACATGGTTCTAAGATGTTCATAATATTACAATACAAATTGCATCTTAAGAATTCTTCGTCTTTATTGATGAGCAAGCTACGAGCAGCAACTCCTTGCTTCTAATATTCAATGAGCTCTAAGATGATGTAGTTGGTGTTGATTGATGACTTGTTGATTTCTTCTTCTTCAACTTCAGTTCATCAATGTATGATCGTTGTTGTTGTAGATGTTGATATTGATGTAGCAACACAAACTCAAACTATCAGATTATTGTATTATTGATATGATCATGAATGTGCAACAACTGAGGTATCAACACTTAATTCAATAGTTGTATCTATAGATTATTTCACATAGAAGCCTTTTAATTTGAGGATCAACAACCAGGTTAATTTCCTATTCAAAATCAATAACACTCAAGAGTGTGGTTGTTCATTTGAACCAAATAGGAATCAACAACAACAACACATGTGGTTGTGTTTCCTTCAGGAACTAACCCATTGGTTGTGCTTCCCTTAGGAGCGAACAACATCACAAAACATGTGATGCTTTTATTTTATAGTCAAACACGATATGAATCGTTACAACCCAATTCAGCTACTAAGGAATCTGTTACACAAGGAATCAAATAGTACAACCATGTATTGTCCTTTTCCACAATTCAAAGATAGTGGAGAGGTAGTGGGATAAAGCATTATCATATTGTGTACTATCATTGCCAACGATAACATTGTGATTTGAACTTCAAAGGCTTCTGATTATAAATCAATGAATGAAGCATGAGTTAGAGACAATGATACTTGGGTATTTAAAGAACTTAAGTCTTTAGTCTTCAGAACTTGTTCACATAGAACTAGGTTCTTCAGGACTTCAGCACTTGGCTTGAAACCCATGGTCTTTAGAATTTCAAGTCTTAGAGTCTTCAGAACTTTTCTCACATAGAAAATTGTCTTCGAAATCTTCAGCACTTGGTTCTTCAGAATAATTCTTCAGAACTTTATGTCTTAGAGTCTTCAGAGCTTTGTTCACATAGAACATTTCCTTCAAAATCTCAAAACTTAGTTCTTCAGAATCTTAATTTTCCGAACTCGTAAGTCTTCAGAATCTTTCAGGAACTTGGTCTTCAGACGTTAAGTCTTTAGAACTTCAAGTCATAAGAGTCTTCAGAAGATTAATTTCAGAAGCTTCGCTTTGATATCTGATCATAACCACGTACAGAACAACATCCATAAGAGCATTTCCAACGCAATATACACATCCTTGGATCTTTCTGATTATGTTCAGATTCAGAAGCACACTTGCTTCTTCAGCATGCTTGCAACTATTGTTACACATAGTAACTTAGCATAGAAGCTTTGCATACTTATTCATAATGTTTGTTTGATCTTAATATATAAAATATTTATGATCAACACTTTAACAAACACCAGAACATTACATGGTTCTTTCATAATTACTTCATTGTTATCATCAAAACATAGAGATGAAATGTAAAAACAACTTTTGTTCTTATAATCTCTCCCTTTTTGATGATGACAAAACCATGTATTTTGATAAAACATTTTATATAGGAAACCACCAATCGTAACAGGGTAATAACCGAGTAATCACCAGTGAGAACATATTCATAGTTTCTTAGAGTAAGAACTCCCCCTGAAAGTGTTATCCCCAAAAATTTATTAATGCTTGATCAGATTCTCCCCTGATTCCAAGAATTACAGAATACAAATTTTGAGTTGTTCAGAACATATGATAGAGAATGATTACTTCTCTATAGTCATCAGAGTCTGAATAAAACACATGCCTTCATATCAGAACCTTGTTACTATTAGAACTCTGTGATTATTCTAAGTCTGATACCAAATGCAATATCACTGCTTGATCTATCAGAACTTCTTCATAGTTTTTCAAGTACAAAACATTATACTTCTAGAGTATCATAGTTTTTCTAGATAAAACTTCTTTCTTTGATCTTCATAAACTGTTTCTAAGAATGTCTAGTGAAATTGTTAAGATCCTCAAATAAACATCAAACGTTAGTAATAAACAATTTATATCATTTGATTTATTTGAGTTGCATTCTTTAGGTTATTATCAAAATCATCTTTTCATTTCTCCCCCTTTTTGACATCATCAAAAAGTTAGAGCAACTTAGCATTTTAAATATTATGATTATGATTCAATGCATATGAGAATGACAAATAAGATTATGAAGAGTAGATTTTAAACAAGTATTAAAATTCATTTATTCACAGAAATAAATAAATAATTCTTAATAAAGCAAAATATTCTTCATTGATTGAGTAAATTTTGAATACAAGAACATGACCAGGATTTTGAAATAAACTTCTATAGAACTAGCTTCCTATACTATACACCAAAGGACAAAGGTTGAAAAAACTCAAAAAAAAATTTTGATGTCTGTAGACGTTTTAGATTGACTATATTTTATGGTAAAACATGATTTCTGATTCTGAATATCATATGTGATGTTATGACATATGATTTAAGCATTACATAGGTGTGGAGTTATTTGTATGCAGCTGTTTTATCAGGATGTTAAGACTGATGTCATGACATCTCTGACTAGGCCTGAAGACCTAGATGAATCCTTATTTATTGTGCGCTTGCAGCTGTTATTAAGTGTGTGATTTGTTGAGTATCAACTAGCGCAGTTTATTAGAAGGAAATGATTTAGCTTGGAGTTATTTTAGCAGAACATTTTATGTTGCTATTTTTTTCCTTTATTTAAGGAAATATTTATTTGGTTTGTGCAAGTTCAGCAGGCCCATGCCCATGATTCAAGACTATATTTAAAGGCTGCATTACCCTAGTTTAGATACAAAGATAGATAGAGAGAATTAGGATTTCCGTATTCAGCGTTTTCGCGTGTGTTAGTTTTCCTGTGAGCCAAACAATTGTCATGTTGATGGTTGTTTTGGACTAGGTTTATTGAGTTGTATTGTTGTCCACTCAAAGCATTTAAGCAAGAGTGTTTGTACTTGACTTAAGCTTAGAAGCAAGGTCAAAGATTGTTTCTTGAAGTGTGTCTTCATCTTTTCTGAATTGTTTGTATGTTATCACTGTGGTGATTGAGGGGGAGTGGGAGGTGTCTCATATTTAGGAGTTCCTAAATAGAACTAGCATTGGGTAGTGATTAAGTGAGAAGATCGTAAACTGGGATGTTTGATGAGGGTCTTTGAATTGATACTACTGATAGTGGATTTCCTTCCTGGCTTTGTAGCCCCCAGAGTTGGTGTGTTTGCACCGAACTGGGTTAATAATTCCCTGTGTTCTTTACTTTTATTTTTGTTTATTTATCTTGTTACTTTTAACCTTGTCAGATATTAGTGTCGTGACATCGTATTCGACATCGTATATTTGTTGCATGAATTTCAAGGGTTGCAAATATATTTTTGTCAACAGATATAAATTGTTGCCTATACGAATTTTAGACAACAATTTTTACATGTTACCTAAAAAAGTGTTGCCAGAAACAACAAATGTTGAAGTTTATATTTTTGGGTTATTCTACTAACAGCAGAGCTTATAGAGTTTTCAACTCTAGAACAAGAGTCATGATGGAATCCATAAATGTGGTTATTGATGATCTATACAAAGAAGTTGATGTCACATATGATGTTGGAACATTCTATGATATTCCAGCTGAAGTTACAAACAAAAAAGTTGATCCAAATCCAGCTATCTCAGAATCTGAGTCAGAGCCAACAAACAAGATACCATCCATCAGAATTCAGAAGAACCATCCTAAAGATCTTATTATAGGTGATCCTAACAGTGGAGTTGTAACAAGATCAAGGGAAGTTATCTCTAACTCTTTCTTTGTATCCAAGATTGAACTTAAAAATGTCAAAGAAGCATTGACTGATGAATTTTGGATTAATTTTATGCAAGATGAGCTAGAGCAGTTCAAAAGAAATAAGGTATGGGAGCTTGTATCAAGACCTGAAGTTCATTACAATACTTTGTTTGACTTATGAAGGTACCTTCTTCAAGTTGTCTAATTTGGAGTCCGAGAAAGTAATTGAGCTCCCCATCATACTCATCTCAAATTCACCTTGCATAGACTTTGAAAACTCCTTGACTAACTTCATATTAGTAGATCCAAAAATAATGTCATCTACGTACACTTGAACTAATATTGAGTGATCTCATTCCCGTTTAATGAAAAGAGTAGTGTCAACCTTTCCTCTTGAAAACCCTTTATTTAACAAAAACTTACTTAGGCACTCATACCAAGCTCTAGGAGCTTGTTTGAGACCATGCAAAGCACGTTTTAGCTTGTAAACATAATTTGTTTTTTCATGGTTTTCAAACCCGGGTGGTTGACAAACATACACTTCTTCATTTATGTATTCGTTAAGGAAAGCACTTTTTACATCCATTTGATATAATTTAATTCTGTGAGCATGCAAATGCAAGTAAAAGACGTATAGCCTCGAGTCGGGAAACATGAGCATAAGTTTCCTCATAGTCTATGCCTTCCTCTTGGTTATACCTGTAGATGTTTAGAATTGGCAGAATTTTTGACCAACAAGAAATATTGAATTCAGTTCAGAATGTCCTATCAGATGTTGGGACATTATCAAACAGAGTATAAGAACTTAATTCAGGATGTCACACCAGATGTTGGGACATTGTGTAAATGACTTAAGTTCAGTTTTTCAGGATGTCCCAACAGATGTTGAGACATCTCAAACCTGCTACCAGAATTAATTAATGACTAACTGATCTGAGATATTTAAGGAGAGTTATCTGGAATTAATTATGGATGGATAAAAACAGAACAAGGCGCATCTGTAGGAAGTTTTATTATGAGGTTTCAGATTAATCAGAAGAACTAAATCACCTAGAATCTAGGAAGTAACAAACCCTAATTCAAGGTGGAAGCTGCATGTGTTTTAGGACTGGATTAACCTACAGAAAGCCCAAATTACAAACACCTATTTAATCAACAGAATCTCACAGAATTGAGCACGAATTCCAGAAGACTAAATTGGGTGTTTATTGTTTTAATAGCAGGTTGTTTTTCATTGTACCACTTGATGAGCTTTTAAGCATAAGTGCATTTGTGACTTGATTGAAACTGTGAAGTAAGATCAAGCTGTTTTGTTTGAAGTATGACTTCAATTTTATTAAACTTGTAAACAAGATCACTGTGTGATTGAGGGGGAGTGAGTTGGTACTCATATCTAAGTAGTGACTTAGGTAGAAATTGCATTGGGTAGATATTAAGTGAAAGATTAAACTGGGTTGTTTAAGTCTAGAATTAATATTACTTATAGTGGATTTCCTCCTGGCTTGGTAGCCTCCAGATGTAAGTGTGGTTATACATTGAACTGGGTTAACAAACTACTGTGTTGTTTAATTTTCTTGCACTTTAAGTTTTGGTTAAATCTGTCAAGTGTTGGAACATCTCATAGGACATCTCATACCTGATCACAGAATTTCAATTGGCATCAGAGCAGGCACCCTGCCTGTTTATACTGGGTGAGATCTAAGGAATACAAATTCTGGAAACATGGACAGAGATATAGGATCAGTAAATAGACCACCTATTCTGGATGGATCTAATTATGACTACTGGAAACCAAGAATGATTGCATTCTTAAGATCACTTGACAACAGGGCCTGGAGAGCAGTCAACATTGGATGGGAACATCCTATCCAAGACACCAAAGATGGATCAAAAGTGTTGAAACCTGAAGAAGAATGGAGTAAGGAGGAAGAAGATTCAGCACTAGGCAACTCCAAGGCCTTAAATGCTTTATTCAATGGCATTGATAGGAACATCTTTAGACTTGTGCATCACTGTGAGCTGGCCAAAGATATGTGGGATACTCTCAAAACAACTCATGAAGGAACATCAAAGGTAAAGATGTCAAGACTTCAACTTCTCACCACCAAGTTTGAGAACTTGAGAATGAAGGAAGATGAGACAGTTCATGAATTCTACATGAACATCTTAGAAGTAGACAATACTTCTGGAGCCTTGGGAGAAAAGATGACTGATGAAAAGCTTGTAAGAAAGATCCTCAGATCTTTGCCAAAAAGATTTGACATGAAAGTCACAGCAATAGAAGAAGCTCAAGACATATGCACTATGAAAGTTGAAGAGCTCATTGGTTCCCTTCAAACATTTGAGATGGGAATGAATGACACAAATGTTAAGAAGAACAAAAGCATAGCCTTGGTGACAAATACTGATGAAGAAGAAGATGATGAATCAGAAACTGGTAAAAGCTTATCAGACAACATTGCTATGCTTGGAAGACAATTCAAAAAGATTCTCAGAGGGATGGAAGGCAAATCCAAACCCAGTGGAAGATACACAAACTCTTCTGAGAACAAAAGACCTTATGATGCTAACAGAAGGTCAAATTATGATGAAAAGACCAGTCAAGAAAAAGGAATCAAATGCCATGGATGTGAAGGATATGGACACATCAGGAATGAATGTCCTACCTACTTAAAAAGGCAAAAGAAAGGACTCTCTGTAACCTGGTCTGATGAAGACTCAGGAGGTGATTCAGAAGAAGAATCAGCTAAGCATATCACTGCTCTAGCTGGATTATGTGAATCTGAAAGTGAATCCAGTGATGGGGAGCTTACTTTTGAAGATCTTGAGCAAGCATATAAAGATCTATACAAAAGAAGCACTGAAATATGCAGTGAGGTTATAAAGCTAAAGAAGCAGAATGAAGCACTAGAAGATGAAAAAGCAAGTGATCAAGAGATCATTGACACCTTGAAAAGTGAAGTAAGTCTTCTCAACTCCAAGTTAGAACACATGTCCAAATCTGTTAGAATGCTGAACAGCAGCTCAAGTACACTGGATGTTATTCTCAACAACAATAAGCATTCAGGGGATAAAAGTGGACTGGGATTTAACAGAGTTCATAAGGATGAAGCTAGCTCTAGCAAAACTACTTCAAAGTCCATACAGTCAAACAAGATGTCCCAACAGATGCTTCAACATCATGAAAAGAACACAAAGTCAAACATAATGTTCCAACAGATGTCTCAACATTCTGAAAAGAACAAAATGAAGAAGAAGTATCAAAGATGGAGATGTCATCATTGTGGAAGATTTGCACATATCAAACCTCATTGCTATAAGTTGCATGGATATCCAAATCAGATGTATCAGCAACCTTCTAAGCAGAAGATAGAAGTTACCAAGAAAGTGCTGCATAGACATCAAAGAAATTAACAACCTCCTAAGCAGAAGACAGAGGTCATCAAGAAGGTATGGATACCAAAAGCTAGCATTCAGGCTGATCAAAGCTACATACCCAAGAACAAGATCAACAATCAATCTTGGAGATCTACTGATGAACAATACACAGGGCAAAGGCATCAAAAGAAATCTCAACTCAAATGGTCAAAGAAAAGTGTTGCATATATAGCACATACATCACTAAGAGTATCAGCTAAAGAAGACTGGTACTTTGACAGTGGATGTTCAAGACACATTACTGGATTGAATAATCTGCTAGTAGACTTAAAGTCACATTCATCCAGATATGTAACCTTTGGAGATGGAGCTAAAGGAGAAATCAAGGGAGTTGGGACCTTGGACTGTCAAGATGTTCCAAGACTAGATGATGTGCTGCTAGTTAAAGGTTTAACTGCTAACCTGATCAGCATAAGTCAATTATGTGATCAAGGGTACAGTGTAAACTTTACCAAAACTGAATGCATAGTGACTAACAAAGAACAAGAGGTTGTCATGAGAGGAGCCAGATCTAAAGACAACTGTTACATGTGGGAATCTCAAGACTTCAGTCTCACTTCAACTTGCTCTTTAGCTAAAGAAGAAGAAGTGAAACTATGGCACCAAAGACTAGGTCATCTTCATTTCAGAGGCATAAAGAAGATAATATCTATGGATGCTGTAAGAGGTATTCCTAAACTGAAGATTGATGATGGCAAAATATGTGGTGAATGTCAAATAGGCAAGCAAACCAAGATGTCCCATCCAAAGCTCCAACATCTGACAACTTCCAAAGTTTTAGAACTATTGCATATGGATCTTATGGGACCTATGCAGGTTGAAAGCCTTGGTGGCAAGAGGTATGCCTATGTGGTGGTTGATGACTTTTCAAGGTATACATGGATAAATTTCATCAAAGAAAAGTCTGATGTATTTGATGTATTCAAAGACTTATGCCAAAGAATACAAAGGGAAAAAGCCAGCTGTGTGATCAGAATAAGAAGTGATCATGGAAAAGAATTTGAGAACCAAAAATTCTTAGATTTCTGTTCTTCAGAAGGAATCAATCATGAATATTCTTCACCAATCACTCCTCAACAGAATGGGATTATTGAGAGGAAGAATAGAACTATTCAAGAATCAGCAAGAGCTATGATCCATGCTAAAAAGTTACCTTTGTACTTCTGGGCTGAAGCTATGAACACAGCTTGTTACATCCATAACAGAGTTACTCTAAGGAAAGGAACTTTGTCCACAATATATGAAGTCTAGAAGGGCAGAAAACCCACAGTTAAGTACTTCCATGTGTTTGGAAGTAACTGTTATATTCTGGCAGATAGGGAGCAAAGAAGAAAAATGGATCCTAAAAGTGATGAAGGGATTTTTCTTGGATACTCTATAAACAGCAGAGCATATAGAGTATTTAATTCTAGAACCAAGGTTATCATGGAGTCCATAAATGTGATAATTGATGATGCTCCTACAGATGTCCCAGAAGATGTTGAAACATCTGCTGATATCAAGATTGAAGCTGAAGAAAAGAGTGATCATTATGACTTCACTCAAACTGATGCAAGGACAGAACAATCCAGCAAACCTCCCTCCATCAGAATACAGAAGGATCATCCCAAAGATTTGATAATTGGTGATCCCAACAGAGGTGTAAGCACTAGATCAAGAGAAGTGATTTCAGGTTCCTGTTTTGTTTCTAAAATAGAACCTAAAAACATCAAGGAAGCTCTTACTGATGAATACTGGATTTGTGCTATGCAAGAGGAATTAGGTCAATTCACAAGGAATGAAGTGTGGAATCTTGTTCCTAGACCTGATGACATAAATGTGATTGGAACAAAATGGGTGTATAAGAACAAGTCAAATGAACAAGGAGTTGTTACAAAGAACAAAGCTAGACTTGTAGCTCAAGGATACACACAAATTGAAGGAGTAGACTTTGATGAAACCTTTGCACCAGTAGCAAGGCTTGAATCAATCAGACTACTTTTGGGAATTGCTTGTATCTTAAAGTTCAAGCTATTTCAAATGGATGTGAAAAGTGCCTTTTTAAATGGTTATCTTAATGAAGAGGTATATGTAGAACAACCTAAAGGATTTGTTGATCCAAGCTGTCCAAATCATGTATGCAAACTAAAGAAGGCTCTTTATGGTCTGAAGCAAGCTCCAAGAGCATGGTATGAAAGGCTGACTACTTTTCTTGTCAAGCAAGGGTACAGGAAAGGAGGAATTGACAAAACCTTGTTTGTTAAAGATGAAGAAGGAAATGTCATGATTGCTCAAATATATGTAGATGACATTGTCTTTGGTGGAATGTCTGACAGGATGGTCAAACATTTTGTCAACCAAATGGAATCTGAATTTGAAATGAGCCTAGTAGGAGAATTAACCTACTTTCTTGGACTGCAAATAAAACAAATGGAGGACTCCATGTTCATTTCCCAAAGCAAGTATGCTAAGAACATAGTCAAGAAATTTGGAATGGACAGTGCTACTCATAAGAAAACTCCTGCCCCCACACATTTAAAGCTGACTAAAGATGAAAAGGGTGAGAATGTAGATCAAAGCATGTACAGAAGTATGATTGGAAGCTTGTTATATCTGACTGCTAGCAGACCAGACATAGCATTTGCAGTAGGTGTATGTGCAAGATATCAAGCTGATCCAAAAGTCAGTCATCTTAATCAAGTCAAGAGAATTCTGAAATATGTTAATGGTACTTGTGACTATGGCATAATGTACTTTCATGGATGCAAACCAATTCTCACTGGCTTCTGTGATGCTGATTGGGCTGGAAGTGCTGATGACAGAAAAAGCACTTCAGGAGGATGCTTCTTTCTAGGAAACAACTTGATTTCTTGGTTCAGTAAGAAACAAAATTGTGTATCCTTATCTACTGCTGAAGCTGAATATATAGCAGCTGGAAGCAGTTGTTCACAGTTGGTTTGGATGAAGCAAATGCTCACTGAGTACAATGTCCCACAAGATGTCATGACATTGTACTGTGACAACTTAAGTGCAATTAACATATCAAAGAATCCTATCCAACATAGCAGGACCAAGCATATTGATATAAGACATCATTTCATCAGAGATCTTGTAGAAGAGAAAGTGATTTCATTAGAACATGTAGCTACAAATCTGCAGTTAGCTGATATCTTTACCAAAGCATTGGATGCTACTCAATTTGAAAACTTAAGGGGCAAATTGGGAATCTGCTTATGTGAGATTTAGCAGTTATGGAGATGTGCCAACATGTCATATGACATTGTGTGGCATAAGAACCAGATGGCAACACCAGTCTGGTCAAGGACCTTGAGTATTCCTCTCCTAAAAAGTCTCAAAGTAACGGCTACTTTTATTATATCAGCTTGCTTCCAGCTATCCATATTCTCATCATACTCTCAAAAACGACTTACATTCTCTAACTGTTCTTCAAAAATCATCAACCCTAAAACTCTTCATCCATCTTCTTTGAAAATGTCTCAAAACCCTAACATCCCTGAAGAAATTCTCAACAAAGAAGATGTGGTTCATGCAACCCCCATTTCTGTGGTACCCATGGAGTCAACCCCATTGGACGAAATCAGAGGAAGTGTTCCTCATGCTAAAAAGCCAAGAACTCCAAAAAGAACAAAAGATCAAGTTTGCAGCAAATCCAAAGGCATTCCTTCACCAGCAAACATTCCTCAAAAATCTTCTGAATATGTGGATGCTTCCATAAAGGAGTTGGTAACCAAGATCCTATCTGAGCAAAGAGTGGTAAGTGGCATATCTATCCCTCTAAACACCATGCCAGCCCCACAAAAAGATCAACAAACTCAGGCTGCAAAGGACACTCCTGCTCAATAGGATGTCCCAATAGATGTTGAAACATCTGAGGATCAGCAAAAGGTCTCATCTGATGCTGCTATTGAAACATCTGAGGACCAGAAAAAGGCCTCAAATGAAAGTGATGAAGAAGAATCTGAGGATCAGACCAAGGCCTCAACTGAAGAGCATATCTCTGCTGATCAACCAGCTGAAGAGGAGACTGCTCAATCTCCTCCTGTTGTGAACCTAGAACAGGATTCTGATACAGAAATCATTGCCTCTGTAAGACCTAGCATAGCCAAAAGGCTCAGGACTAGGAAAGAAAAGATGCAAGCAGGACATGCAATTCCTGAGAAGAAGCAATCTACCCCAAAGAAGGACAAAGCTAAAGTTGTCTTTGGTCCTACCAAACAATGGAGCAAGGTGCAAACAAAAAAGAGGAAAGCTGTCACTCCTCCAGATTCAGATGTTGAAGCAGATGTCCCAACATCTCCTCCAAAGAAGAAACCAGCACCCTCTAGGGCATCAACTGCTGTTCCAGAAGCTCCCTTGGACAACATCTCATTTCATCATGTTTCAAGTGTAAACAGATGGAAGTTTGTGTACCAAAGAAGGGTAGCACTTGAAAGAGAGCTGAGCAGTAATGCACTTGAGTGCACTGAGTTAATTGATCTCATATCTGCTGTTGGTCTCTTCAAAACAGTCTCCAACCTCTCTCCCTGCTATGAGCTACTTGTCAAAGAATTCATAGTCAATCTTCAGGAAGATTGTGCAAATGGTAAGTCTGCTGAATTTAGAAAAGTCTTTGTTAGAGGCAGGTGTGTAGAGTTCTCTCCTCAGATCATCAACCAATACCTTGGAAGAGAATCTGATGGCCCAAATGAACTAGGGAAAACTGATAACCAAGTCTGCAAGGTTATCACAGCTAACCAGGTCAAGGCTTGGCCAGTTAAAGGAAAGCTCTCAGTGAGCATGCTGACAAGAAAATATGCCATGCTGAACAGGATTGGTACAGCAAATTGGGTACCTACCAATCATACATCATCAATATCCACTGGCCTGGGCAAGTTTATTTATGTTGTGGGCACTCAAACTAAGCTGGATTATGGAGCCTACATCTTTGATCAGACTTTGAAGCATGCTAGCTCATCTGCAACAAAGCTGCCAATAGCTTTCCCTTCCTTGCTGTGTGGAATAGTGCTGAGTCAGTACCCTGGGATCCTCACTGAGAAGGACACAGTTTGCAAAAGAGAAAGCCCTCTGGCCTTTCACTACAAGCTGTTCCTGAGTCATCATGCAGCAGATGTTGAAGCACCCTCTGGGACATCTGCAGGTCCTTCAAATGCAAAGTCTCCAATCTCCAAGGCTGCATTGATTGCTGAACTGAAGAGCACTTGCAAAGAACTTGAGGCAAGGAAGCAGAAGCTTGAGGAGATTATCCAAAGGCTGGAGAGTGAAGGTGATCAGAAAGCTGCTTCTGATGCAGAAACTGAGGATGATGAAGAAACTGAATGTGAGGAGTCTGAGTGAATAATCGTATGTGAGGACAAATGTAATGACAACTGCATTGTAATTTAGAATTAGTCTCTTTGGCCTCAAATTTATGTCTAACAAGGGGGAGAACAACAACAACAACAACAATGTGTAATGCTGTTTGATTATGAATGAAAATTCTGTTTGTTTCTGAACTGAATCAGGGTGTTTTTAATAAAAAATTCTGTTGCAACAAATCTGAATACATGTATGTTTGAGGGGGAGTAAACTCACTCATGACTTAACAGAAAAGGAAAGCTACACTCTAATAAAAAGAACTTCTGCTGCACTCTGATAACCAGAAAAGATGTTAGCCAAAAATTAGCCAAAGGGGGAGTTTGTAGATGTTTAGAATTGGCAGAATTTTTGACCAACAAGAAATATTGAATTCAGTTCAGAATGTCCTATCAGATGTTGGGACATTATCAAACAGAGTATAAGAACTTAATTCAGGATGTCACACCAGATGTTGGGACATTGTGTAAATGACTTAAGTTCAGTTTTTCAGGATGTCCCAACAGATGTTGAGACATCTCAAACCTGCTACCAGAATTAATTAATGACTAACTGATCTGAGATATTTAAGGAGAGTTATCTGGAATTAATTATGGATGGATAAAAACAGAACAAGGCGCATCTGTAGGAAGTTTTATTATTAGGTTTCAGATTAATCAGAAGAACTAAATCACCTAGAATCTAGGAAGTAACAAACCCTAATTCAAGGTGGAAGCTGCATGTGTTTTAGGACTGGATTAACCTACAGAAAGCCCAAATTACAAACACCTATTTAATCAACAGAATCTCACAGAATTGAGCACGAATTCCAGAAGACTAAATTGGGTGTTTATTTTTTTAATAGCAGGTTGTTTTTCATTGTACCACTTGATGAGCTTTTAAGCATAAGTGCATTTGTGACTTGATTGAAACTGTGAAGTAAGATCAAGTTGTTTTGTTTGAAGTATGACTTCAATTTTATTAAACTTGTAAACAAGATCACTGTGTGATTGAGGGGGAGTGAGTTGGTACTCATATCTAAGTAGTGACTTAGGTAGAAATTGCATTGGGTAGATATTAAGTGAAAGATTAAACTGGGTTGTTTAAGTCTAGAATTAATATTACTTATAGTGGATTTCCTCCTGGCTTGGTAGCCTCCAGATGTAAGTGTGGTTATACACTGAACTGGGTTAACAAACTACTGTGTTGTTTAATTTTCTTGCACTTTAAGTTTTGGTTAAATCTGTCAAGTGTTGGAACATCTCATAGGACATCTCATACCTGATCACAGAATTTCAATACCCTTGAGCAACAAGACGAGCCTTACTACGAGTAATTATACCGGTTTCGTCCATCTTATTCCTAAATACCCATTTTGTGCTAATTACTCGATGACCTCGCGGAGGTGGAACAAGGTCCCAAACCCCATTTCTTTTAAAGTGATTAAGTTCCTCTTGCATAGCTAAGAACCAATTTTCATCGAGTAAAGCATCTTTGGAATTTTTAGGCTCAATTTGAGAGACGAAAGCATAATGAAAACAAAAATTACTTATCCTTGATCGAGTGGTGACACCCTTTGAGATATCTCTAAGATTATTGTCGATGGGATGGTATTTTGAAGTCTTCCACTCCAACGGTAGATCATTTTGAATTGATGCTTGATATTCATCTTTGAGATTAGATTCTTTAATCGGCTCCTCCTCAGCTATATCCGGAATGGTTTCAACACGAGACATATCTTGATCTTTAACAATCTCTTTTGAAGAATCACTTGCACCAATAACAACACTACCTTTTCCGACAACTTTCAGACAAGATTCATCAAAAGAGACATGCACAAATTCTTCAATAATAAGTAATCTCTTGTTGAATACTCTATATGCCTTACTTGAATTAGAGTATCCAAGAAAGATACCTTCAACCGCCTTTGAATCAAATTTACCAAGGTTTTCTTTTCCATTATTTAACACAAAACATTTACATCCAAATACATGAAGATGTGATACATCCGGCTTCCTTCCTTTTAAAAGTTCATATGGATTTTTATTTAGAACGGGTTGAATAGTTATTCTATTCAACACATAACATGCGGTGCTTATAACATCAACCCAAAAATATTTAGGAAGTCCACTATCATTGATCATAGTTCTTCCTAACTCCTATAATACACGATTTTTACGTCCACTACACCATTTTGTTGTGGAGTTCTTGGAGCGGAAAATTTATGTTCAATGCCATGTTTTTCACAATACTTTTCAAAAAGATGATTTTCAAATTCACCTCCATGGTCACTTCAAATCGTTACAATTTTTTTGTTTAGTTTGTTTTGAGATATCTTGGCGAATGTTTCAAATGCCGAGAAGGTGTCACTTTTACTTGCTAAGGAAATTGTCCAACAAAATCTTGAGTAGTCATCCATAATAACAAATCCATAATAATTTCATCCTAGACTTTTGATTCTTGATGGACCAAAAAGATCCATATGTAGAAGTTCAAGAGGTCTAGATGTAGAAACTAAATTTTTTGGATTTAAAAGAATTTGTTTTTTGCTTTCCCATTTGACAAGCATCACAAAGATGATATTTAGTGAACTTTATTTTTGGTAAACTGTAAACACCCCAAATTTGCCCTCTAACTTTCTTATACTTTGGCTTATGATCCCACATAGTGCATATCATATCACTACATCTTACATTGCATATTCACCTTTAACATCTCATTACATCTCTGCACAGCTAGGGTTTGTGATCAGATGAATCTTGAAGAGAGTATGAGGTATCTCAGAGGCCATGAAGCATGACAAGAAGGTCCTTGAGTGTTATAAGGTCATATTGTCCCCCAAGGGTTCTTGGAAGTCAAAAGATCACAAGAGATTGCAGAGCCACCCAGGTAGGCTCAAGGCTCCTACACAAATGACCTAAAATTAGGGTTTTGGGTTTGAGGCTCATACAACCAAAATTTTTGGTCATTCTTGATTCAAATGGTCTTTATATGATATAAGGAGTGTGTGGATGAAGTTTGATGAAATAAATTCAACGTGGAAGTCATATGATCAAATGGTAACTTGTTGTGTAAGAAAAGTCAGGATTAGGGCATCTAAGGCCTCCAACAAGGGTTCCTAAGGGTCATCATCATCAATTTGAGGTCTTATGACCTTTATTTGGTCTTAGGAATGCTTGAAAGATCACAATATTGAAGAATTTTGAGCCATTGCAAAAGTTGCCATTTTTGGACATGATTTGAAATGAAAACTTTCCATTTTGAGAAAGATTTTCAACCTCCTTTTTCTTGATCAAAAAGGCTTCAAATGAAATTTTTTCAAACATGAATGTTGTAGATTGGATCTTCCCCTTTCTAAAAAGTACAAGAACTCATCTTGATTCATCCTAGAACTCAAGATATGATGGATCAAAGTTGGCAAATTTCTTGTAATTTTCAAGTTCATGTCAAAGAGGGAAATGTGCAAAATGGATTTTCCAGCCTTCTAATGACCTATGTTTCACTTATACACATCATAACAATGATAAGCAACATCTCTAGACCAAGATCCAACCAAGAACCAAGGCATTTCATGGCCAATTTTCACAAACTTCACAAAGTTGGAAATTTGCAAAATCACTTCAAACTTGTGCTCCAAGCATCCCAGCTCACCACAATTGATCCAAATGTCATCCTTGAAGTAAGCTGAACACAATCCAGCTAGAAAATCAACCCTGTCCCAACCCATTCCTCAAGTACTCAACTTTTGACTTTCTTGCAATTTAAGCCATGTCAATCCCGCAGTGGATATCTGCTCTTCTGACCAATCCCATTTGTTTATACAAACCCTAAGGAGCATAAAAGATCAAGCTTCAAGCCTTGAAAGAACACACATCATCAGATTGCAAAAATTGGCCAAGAACTTTCCCTCTCCGAATCTCACTCCTTAACCACCCAAATCCAAAAATTCTTTCACCAACAAGTCACACTTCACCTAAGGAACAAATCTCACCCCTTACAATGGCCTGTAACACAACACACAAGAACCTCGTTTTCTGATACACCAGAACTGAAGGTCACAAAATATCCAATTTAAACTCCATTCAAGCATGCCATTAGCACAAGGGGAACCAATGAAGGTGGTTTGCACAAAGGAAAGACTCATAAAGCTCATCTTTGAAGGTCTCCAGCTCAGGTATAGTTCAAGAACTTTTTTCTCAGAACTTCACTTTCTTGTTAAAAAATGAATCTACATGTTGCACTGATCATCTAGATATGTTTAGATTTGAAAATGAGCAAGAAATGATCATTTTATGTTGTTCTGAAAGTTTACACGTGTTTTGATTTTTGCTTCGATTCTCTTGATTCAAGTGTTATAAATGTTGTTTGATTGTTGATTTTCGTTCCATGAAGTGTGGGGAGTATTTCTAGGCATTTGTTATGGTGTTTAGTGACATAGGGAAGAAGATAGGGTTTTGGTTGGCCGGAGAAGACGACCGGAGCTTCCCCCCGGTCGCCTGAAAGTAATTAGGGTTAATTAGGTTTAGGGTTTCCAGTTTTAATGTGAGCCATTGGATCTTGATTAGTTTAAGTGATGGACGGTCCAGATAATTAATTAGCCTTAATTTTAATTAATTAAAACAAATTATAATTAATTTACTCAGGATTAATGTGAGCCTTTGGATTGCACGTGTTTAGGGAGTTTGAATCTGAACCCTAGGATCTACATACCCTCAGTCAAGCTGACTTGCGCCCACAACCCTTGATCTCTCTTGCATGCAATCTGAGCATTTCATTTTAATTACTTTTCATTTTATTTTCATTTATTTCATTTTGTTTTCTTTTATTTATTAAAAATAGCAAAACACTTTTAAACATTCTGATTTTTTGCACTTTCATTATAATTAATTTTAAAAAACCAAAAATATTTTAATTTTAATTTTTTGCATTTAAAATTTATTTTTAAATCATTTAATTTTATTATTTAATTAATTAATTCATTTTAATTAGTTAAAAATACTTTTAGGTATTTAAAAAATAACCAAAAAAATCATGAAGTATCCTTGAAAATTATAATCAATTTACAAACTCATTTCACTCATTTATTTTAGGTTTTGATTCTATTTTGAGAATTAAACTTGAATTAGGACTTTAAAAATCCCCTTTTTCACAACATAACTTCTAAAATCCACTTCTGATCAATAAAAATGAGTTTGTACTTGGTTCTTTTTGCATTATTTTACATGTTGCATCTAGTATCTAGGACATTTAAATCATATTTTTGCATTGCATTTTCAATTTGATATGCATTTTTCTTTGAGAAGTACCCAAAACCCTAACCTAACTTAGAAGAACCATAACTTGACTTTGGTATAGCTTCTGACCTCCATCTTTGGGGAGTGTTCTTGTGTGTATTTAGGGTTTGTTTGGTTGCAATTTCAAATTTTTATCATTTGTTTTGCTTCTGTTTTGATCATGGACATCTCATGCATCCTAAAAACCCTAATTTGTCATGTATACTTGCATTCATCTTTGCATATCCTCATCATATGAATTTATCATGACATCTCATGAATTTGTATGCCATCTTAGACACCTTAGGTCATGTGAGAACATTGGCTGATCATTGTTACATTCATTTGGTATGCTTTGTATGCATTACATCTTATGTATGTTCATGTATTTTCAAGCTTCTAACATATTTGTTTTTGCATCCAACACTTGTATGATCATACATATGCATTGTATATGACTTTTCATCTTTTCATGACACATTTTCATCATGAGTTCTCTTCTGGGTTGGATCATTGCACCTTCATTTGTTTCATTTCATCTTATTTCATACCTTATGCATTCATACTAACCCTTTCAGGTGCTTCAGGTAAGTTGATCAGGATGTGGATTTGAATCCACATCTAACCTCTTATTATCCTTTCATATGCATCTTTACTTATCTTTGAAGTGAATTTGATTCACTTGTGTTCTCTCTTGCTCTTATCCCACTCTTAGGTTACTTAACTTCTTCAGGAAGTAAGTAACCTATTCTTCTATCTCCTTCCTTTTTCATCTGCTTCTTCCTTGGTGGCCATCTGAGACTTTCTTTATGCCTCACAAACCATAGGAACTACCAAGCACGATAACTTTAGGGTTTTGAATAGTCCCCCTTAGTTTTTTTACCTTTTGAGTCTCCTTGAGTCTTTGCTTTTCATCTCAATAACAAAGGCTAAACAATTAAAATTTTGGGGCTCTGTATTAGGATTATGCCTGTATCTTTATCTTAGGATGGAGTGTATAATTGTGATACTTAGTGTTAAACCTTTAAGTTGTTTTCACCTTCTAATCAAAACACCTAGTAATTATCAAGACTTAAGGTTATAACTTGGGCCTTATATTAGGGTTACATATCTGCCTTTGGGTCAGAGGGACTAACCCTAGTGTTTAATGGACAAGTCCCCCTCAGGTTTAGTCTTACAAACATAAAATTCAATTATTAATCTAATCTCTAATTAAAATCCACTTTAATAAAGGTTTGTTATATAATGATTTTAATCCCTTGTCGCTCCCCGGTTTTCCATCCTGGTACAAACGCGAAAGTGGCGCGGAAAAAGAATAGAGTCGCCAGCCAGGCATTTTTATCCCGAAGGAACGGGAATGGTAATGCTGCACAAACCAGAAGAAAGAAGAGGAAGGACACAGGTCCTACGAACCAAAGAGACTGAGTTCGGGAGTCGGTTACGACATGGGAAGGTATTAGCACCCAGATCGTCCGCCGTACCCGACGGGATCCACGCTTGCAAAAGAAACTGTTTCAAAGGGTGAGGGTATGAAAGCTGCTGCAAAGAAATGAAAATGAAAAGGAACTGGAATAAGAAACAAAGAGAAAAATGTAGGGAAAATAAAGATTGTGCTCGAACGGGCCCTACCCCGCTGCCTACGTACCTCATCAGGACAATGAGGATCAGAGACGCCGTAGTTCCCCTAACTAGGGATAACAAGGAAATTGCTTGTGAATTAAGGCTTGAACTGCCTATGCCATTGCTCAGGTGTTGCAGACTCGGACGACGAGTGCGTAACCGACTGGGGAAGAATGAATTGCTACTTCACTAGGGAAGAAAAAATTGCTTGGGCTGCTGCCAAGGCTTAGCTGGAGAAAATCTCTGTTGGAGATGTCAGACTTTCAGATACCTGCTGGGGGAAGAAATCTCTGCTTGGGGAGATACTCTACTGGGGAAGAGTAAATTTGCTTGGGAGAATGTGACGCCATCCTGCAACCTGCAACAACAGAAAACACAAGTGTGCCCCAGGGATTTGCATGGTATGATCGGTTCATCCATAGCCACCCGACACTCAAAGAGGGTTTACAGTTTCCCTGCATGTCAGTTTTCTTTTCAAAATTATCACCATGTTTCAATGCAATGCTATTTTTGCCAAAAGGTCAGGACATTTTGCAAACAAAAATGAACACACACAGCTTTTCGACTGAATATTCTTTTTATTGAATGGCCTCTGAATAGGCAAAGATTTACATCAGGAAGTAACCACCTGGAAAGAGGTAGTCACCGTAAAATTGAGAAAAGAAACTATCCTAATGACAATGGGCACGACATTCCAAGGAGTTCCATTTCTGCTATGACCTGCATGTCTTCGAGATTCTCCATTCTGCTTTGGCTTTCTAAGAGGATGAGGGGACTGTTTCCTATCCTTCTGATATTGTCAAGTTGTACGAAACGATGACGTGGTTCAGATTACTCGGATCGCAGTTGTTCGCTTATTCCCTTGTTTTGTGTGGATCGCCCTTTTGGGTTTTCAATCCACCGGGATACCCTTTTTTTGCCTGAGCTGTCCAATGTGGCTTTTCAACTCAGCGGGTGTACATTTTTTTTTATTTCCCTAACTTTTGCCCGAGCTTTTTATTCTGTTTTTAGCTCGTCGGGATGCCCCTTTTTTGCCTGGACTATAATTCTGTTTTTGTGTCCAGCGGGTCTCTTTATGCGAAGTATTTTTTAACTGCGTCCGAGTTAACAGGGGACTGGAAGTCATCTCCATCCATAGTGGTGAGCATCAGTGCTCCTCCTGAGAAGACTTTCTTCACTATGAATGATCCTTCGTAGTTTGGGGTCCACTTGCCCCTGTGATCTGAACCTGGAGGAACGATCCTCTTCAACACAAGCTCTCCCACTTGATATTCCTGAGTACGTACTCGTTGGTCGAATTCATGCTTCATTCTCCTCTGATAAAGCTGACCATGACAGATAGCCGCTAATCTCTTTTCCTCAATTAGACATAGCTGATTGTAACGAGCACGCACCATTTGTAAACACCCCAAATTTTCCCTCACCCATTCACACCATGGCTTGTGATCTCTTCATATGCAGCATCTCATATTGCATTTGTGATTCACTGCATTGATTCAAAGTCATCTGCACCTAGGGTTTGTGATCTGAGCAATCCAAGAGCTTCTTGAGCCACTCCAAAGGTCATAAATCACCTCAAAGGGGTCCATGTGTGTTCAAACATCATATTATATCTCCACAAAGTCAAGAAAGTCAAAGAATCACAAGAAACTGAGATTGGCATGGAAGCAGAGCCAGGTTTAACTGCACAGATGACCTAGAATTAGGGTTTTGGTTTCAAAGGCCATAACTCCAAATTTTTTGGTAATTCTTGTTTCTATTGGTCTCTATATGGTATGGGGAGCATGCATATCAATTTTCATGAAGAAATTCAATGGGGAAGTCATCTGATCAAGAGTTGACTTTTTGAGCAAGTTAGTGCAAAATCAGGGCATCTGAGGCCCCCAATGACCCAACCAAAGGGTGTTCTTCATCATTTTGATTGTGTATGGTCTTTATTTGATCATAGAAGATGTTGGAAGTTCACAAATTTGAAGAATTCCAAGCCATTTGCAAAGTTGACTTTTTGGGAAAGTGACTTGTAATGAAAATTGCCATTTTGGGAAACTTTTTCAACCCTTGCTTTTTGATTCAAAAATGCTTCAAATGGGAAAACTTTGGTCATGAAAGTTGTAGAATGGATCATTCCCTTTTCAAAAAGTACAAGAAATTGACCTAATTCATTTTGGATCAAAAGTTATGGCTTGTCAAAGTTGGGAAAAATCACATAATTTCAAGTTTTCTACCAAAGAGGCAAAGTTGCAAAATCACTTGCCAAGGCAAATTGTGCTACCAAATGGACTTCTAATCTTCATACAAACATGAACCAATGCCTAAAGATCAGAATTCACCAAGAGTTTGCTCATTTTTGTGACTTGTGGAACAAGAAACTTCAAAAGGGCCAAAGATGAAGCAAGTTGCAAAACCTCACTCAAACCCTAATCCACTTGCTTGCTGACTTCAGAATTGATCCTAGGGCTCTCCACACTTCTTGCTGCGCAGGACACCCCATTTGTCCTTGGCTAGCTATGAGCCCATACTTCTCTTACACAAAGTTTGACATTTTGGCAACTGGCCCATACCAATCACAATAGGCCAGCACCCACTCTCTGACCTATCACACTTCTTTATGTGGATCAAATGCAAGCAAAAGAACATAACAATTCATGCTGAAACACACTCCAGGCCATAGTTCCAAGTTTATGCTCCATATGCAAAACCATTCGAAACACACAGCACAAGCTTCAAACACACAAACAAACTTCACCATTAATCTCAAAATGACTCACTGATCACAAACCAACCATTGAAACAGCCTGAAACCTCACACAAACCAAATACGATTTCTGCCCCTCTTTAAACAGAACTTCAGCAACCTCTCAAACTAGCCATTTTAAACTCCAACCAAGTATTGCAAGCTTCTCAGGAGGTCCATTAGAGGCGTTTTGGATCAAAGGGCCAGCCAGAAAGTTCCAGAAATCAAAGCTTCGATTCAGGTAGCCATGGAAATTCATTTTTCCAGAACTCTTATCTCTTGTTTCTAAAATGATCTACAAGCTTCCCTGAGTTCACTGAACCTTTTATTTTTGAAAATAATGGAGAAATGAGCTTGTATCGTGTTTCTGAAATTTCTGCAGTTTTTGATGTTTGATTCGTATCTTGATTTTGGGTTAAAATAAATGAGATTTGTTGCTGGATTATGCTTTGTTGTTGATCATTGATTGTTTCTGGAGATTTTGGCACATTTTTATGGAGTTTTGAGAGAGTTAGGTCAGAGGTCTCGCCGGAGAAGACGACCGGAAGTCTTCTCCGGCCACCTGAAGTGGATTAGGGTTAATCAGTGTCATTAATGTGAGTTTGAATATGGAGCGTAGGATGAGCTGACTTCCTTTGACCCGCGCGCGAATGAACGTCCCAGATTTCCCATTAAAACCCTAATCCAGTCATTTACGTAATTAATTAGGATTAATTAAATTCAAATCTCAGAATGAATCCTAGCCCTCCAAATCCGTGCGCGTCAACTCCCTCCCTTTTTATTCAAATCTTGTCCCTTGGATGCGCTGACTTTCTCATTAAATCCATTTTAATTCATATTTTTCTTATTTGTTTTGCACATTTAATTTAAAATAGCAAAAATTGTTTAAAAATTATGAAAATTTTTATCAAGATTTTCATTATTTTTCAGAACACAAAAATATTTTTATTTTCATTTTTTGCATTAAAAATTATTTTTAAATCATTTAAAAGTTTATTTTTAATTAGTTAATGAAAATTAATTAATTAAAAATACTTTTAGGTATTTAAAAATCACAAAAAAATTCATGAAACATTTAAAAACATTTAGAAACATTGTCCAACTCTCAAACCAAATTTATTTTTTGTTCTTGATGCCTTTTGATCATTTTCAATGGAATTAATTTCATTTCAAGGCATTATTTTGATTCAAGCTTCAAAATTCATTTCTGCCTAACCATTGAGAGTTGGACAATGATTCTTTTTGCATTGCATCTTGCATAACATGTAGTTTATAGGACAAAATTGGCATGAATTGATCTTGCATTTCCTATTTGTTTGGCATTTTTCTTGTCAAGGTACCTTAAAACCCTAGCAATCTTAGAAAATTCATAACTCTCACTAGGTTAAGAGTTGGATCCCCTCCTTTGGGCAGTGAGCTTGTATAGGTCTAGGTTTCCTTTGATTTCATTTTCAAATTTTTATCATGATGTTTGCTTCTGGTTTTGGATTTTTGCTTTGTATGTTGCTTATAACCCTAATTCATGCTTTCCTTTGCATCCATCTTCCATTTGCTTGCATACCATGACTTGCCATGACATTTTGTGCATCCATTTGATTCATAATACATTTTAAGACATATTAGAATTATGTGTGATCATTGCATCTTTAATTTGCCATGTTGTATGTCATTTGCATTTCATAACTTTTCATGAACATTCATGGTTCCAAGCATGCTTCTTTTGCATCCATATGTTTGTATGATCATTATCATGCCTTGCCTCATGTTTTCATCATCTCTTAGCATCATTAACATCATACTTATTCCTCTGGTTTTGGTTTGCATCATGCCATTCCATCTCATTTGCATTGCATTTCATTTCTTTCACTAACTTTTCAGGTGGTAAGTTACTTTGAGAAGTGAATTTGCCTTCACTTCTCATGCTTTCTTTTCATCTCTTTCATAATCCCCTTGATGCATTTTGTATGTGTATTGGATTGAGCTTGCTCATTCATGCTTTTCTCCTCTTTCTTTTTCAAAGCAACTTGTCTTCTTAAGTGAAGCAAGTTGTCTTGCTTCTCTCTGCTCCTTCTTCCTTTCATCTGCTTCTCTCCTTGGTGGCTCTTTGAAGATCTTTCTCCCTTAAGCCTCACTAACCCTAGGAACAACCAAGCATGACAATAATTAGGGTTTGATTAGTCCCCCACTTAGCTTTTACCTTTGTGTCATCTTTGTGTCTTCTCTTCTCATCTCATAACCCAAGACTAAACCCTAAAAGCTTTAAGGCTTTGTGATTAAGCTTATGCCTGCATCCTTCTATTAGGATGGAGTGTATAACTTTAATCCTAAGTGTTAAACCCTTAATGTGTTTAACTCCTTTAATCAATTCACTTAATAATCATCAAGACATCAAGCTTGTAACTTGGGCCTTGCATTAGGGTTCTAATTCTTCCTTAATTGGTTAAGAAGGACTAACCCTAGTGTTAATGGATAAGTCCTCCTCAAGTTGTCTTACAAATCATAAAACTCACTTCTCCGTCATACCATTAACTAAAATCCATCTAATAAAGGCTTTGTTTTGTCATGAGGTTAATCCCTAATCATGGATTAAGTTGAGGAGCTTTCCTCAGCTTAAACATTCTCATCTATTATCCTTCTATTAGGATGGTGTAATGAGTCTGTTTAATCCCTGATTATGGCTTAATCTCATTACTTAACACTAAACAAAAACACCAAAAACATCTAAATAATCACAAGTAGGTTAATGATCTTAATCCTACTTCAGGGTAATTAAGTGTGAGATGCTGACTTCACACTTAAGGTATTCTCATTACCCCTAATCAGAGGGAGGATGTGATGAGTTTACTAACCTTTGGTTTAGGCTTAAGCTCATTTTCTTATGGCAAATTCAAAAAGCAATAAAAGACTGAAAACTCAAAAACAAACAATAATCATCTCCTCCGGGATTCTTTTCTCACCTCATTCACTCATAAACGAGAACTTGTTTCTTCCGTCTAATGCAAGACAGTTAGCACCTGAGCCAGACAGGTCATACACTTGAGCATAGACAAGCAAGCAGTTCACAAGTCAATTCTTCCTTTCAGTCTCTTTGAGTCGAACTACGGTGTTCTGACTTCCTCATTGCACGAGAGGATACGTAGGCATAACTTAACAGTTATCGAACAAAAGTCTCTGTGTATTCCCCCCTCTTCCAGCATCATTCTTTTAGCCTCATTATCTTGAGCTTTTCACTCTTATTCTTACACTGACACTTCTTTTATACACCTCACTTTTCTTTTACACTGACACTTGCATTCTTTCCAGCTTTGATACACAAATTACACTGACACTACCCCTTTAAAACACAAATCTTTTAAGCGTGGATCCCGTCGAGTACGACGGACAATATGGGTGCTCATACCTTCCCAGGTTGTAACCAACCCCCTTTCTCAGTCTCTCTGGTTCGCAACCGTCTTATCCATCTTTTCTTAGGTTTATGCAGCATTACCTTTCCTTCGGGATAAAAATGCCTAGCTGGCGACTCTATTCATTTCCCTCCTCTTTTCGCCGACCGTTCGCGTCTGTACCCCTTCTGACCCAGGTGTCATTTTGGCGGGAGCGACAGCTTGGCGACTCTGCTGGGGACCCTTATACTGTAACCAGGGCTTCTGGTTCTTTTTGTGGGTTCCTCCTAGCGCTTGTTTGATTTGTGTTTACTGGGGTGTTATGTGCTGATTGTGTCTGTATATTTGTATTTTATTTTTGCTTTATGTACAGTTGTTATTGCTTTCTTTACAGCTTTATATATCATACTGTCATACTGTTATCTGGCTGGATCTGGTTTCTGCTTTGGTGGGTGGGGTTCTATTGAGAGTTTAAGGTCCTATACCTGGGACCTGAGTGACACCTAGGCTAGAGTGGTTCATGTTCTTTCCCATTCCATTTCGGTCTGGTGCGGGAATATGAAACACGGTTCAGATATGGGTTTCTTCTTGAGAACTCTGTGCTACAGATCTCCTGTAGTGCTAGGGCTATCTGGGAAGCCTGCTAAGTCTGGATGACCTTTATTATGACCTTCAGAAACTGAGGTGAATTAGAGGAGGATCTTTTATGGTTATTGTAAACACTGTACCTCCGGGTTAGAAGTGTTTACACTTCTCATAACTGATCCAAGTCTGAGGATCCTTGTTTTAGAACACCACCTGTGAGGGGGTTGGGCTGTTTACAGGTTTGCAGGTACCCTTGACCACAGCATACCCTGATACTTTGTTTTGAATAAGAGTACTCCATTTTGGGACAGTTCTTGTGATTTAACCCTGGACATGTGGCTCTTTATTTGAGTCCCCCACATTGGTTACTGGACTTTTGAACCTCCATCTGGACTTCTTGGACATACATGGACCTATATCAAGGCAGTAATCAGATCCAGCTTGATCACAAACCCTTGCATATCATTTGCATACATCATCATTGCATCATTTAACATTTGTTTATTTGTTTTTCAGGGTATCCATATTACATCTGGCTTGGTTTTGACCCCTTCATCTGCATAGACCCCTGTTCATCAGTATCTGCTTCAGCTATCTTCATCAGCTACCTGCTTCAGTTACCTTCATCACCAACATCAGCCTATCAGTGGCTCATCTCCAGTGTTAGTCTTCATCACCAACACTTGTTTTCAGCTCTTCATCATCAGTCATGGCACCCAAGAAGAGTAACATTTCATACCACTTCTTTGAACCTGTGTTGACTGACATCAGGCAGGTCCAAGCACTTATCACTCCAGACCATATCCCTTTATTCAGAGAGCACTATGGAGGCATCCTTGATATGGTTATGGACTTGGACCCTTCTTAGAGGAGTTTGATTCACACTTGCCTACAATTTTATGACCCTCCTTTGAGATGTTTCACTTTCCAGAACTTTCAGCTGGGACCTTTGCTAGAGGAGTTCTCCTCACTGATTGGAGTACCTATCAGGGGTGGTGTCCCCTTCAACCCTGAGATGGCTTTTCCCAGCAACGAAGAAGTGGCAAAAGCACTGTATTTGGAACCTATTTTGATTGAGCAGAACATGACAACAAAGGCTGGAATATCTGGTTTACACTTGGACTTTTTGACTTCTCAGGCCATCCTGAAGGCCTCTCTGGGAGAATGGAGGGTAGTCTGTGCATTGTTAGCCCTCAGCATTTATGGGGTGATACTTTTTGCAGATGAACCCAAGTTTATCAGCAAGAATGCCATTCATCTTTTCCTTCTGAGGAACCCAATGCCCACATTGCTGGGAGATTTCTATTACTCTGTCCACCAAAGGAATGAGAAGCAGAGAGGAAGGTTGGTGAGATGCTGTGCTCCCCTGTTCCATACCTGGCTGCTCAAACACTTACCCAAGACTGATGCTTTCCTGAATCCTCACCAACAGAAGAATTGGGCTAGAAGACTTATTGCTTTAACCTCAGATGACATCAGATGGTGCACCCAGAGCACCAAAGGCAGAGACATAATTACTAGCTGTGGACAGTTCCCCAATGTACCTCTAATAGGAGTGAAGGGCTGTATCAACTACAATCCTTTGCTGTTTAAGAGACAATTGGGCTATGCTTTGGTTCACCCTCCCAGAGTGCAAGACTTGGCTGAAACCCTGTATTGTGAGATAAAGCCTAATCTAGCTGTTGTCAGACAAGCATCCTGGGCTTGGGACAACATCCAGACCAAAGGGGTGGCCATTCTTGGGAGATGCAATAATGTGGCTTCAGCTAAGTATTATGAGTGGTCTCATGCTAGAGCTCAGATTTCTGGAATGCCTTTCACCATTGAGGATGCACCTGGACCATCCACAGCACCACCTCCAGCCACTGTCATCCTGGAGGAATTTGAGAAACTGAAGGAGAGAAATGAGAATCTGTCTCAAGCTCTGAAGAAAACCCTCTGGGAGAGGAGTGATGGTCGTCTAGACATTGAGAGGTTAGAAAAGCTAAAGGTGGAGCATCTAGCCAGGATTGAGAAGTCAGAAGACTACATCAAGAAATCAAGAGCTGGAGAACAAATTTTGAAGAATGCCTGTAAAGAGGCCCAGTTTCAGAAGGCTAGGACTGATCTCTATCTGAAAGAAAGTCAAGCTAGGTGGGTCAGAATCACTGAAGCTCGCACTCAAGAGGATAAGAGGACTCAGGCCAGGATTGAGCAGTTGGAGGCCATTGAGAGGAAACAACAGGAGGCTCTGCTGGCAGCCCAGAAGGAAATCTCAGAATTGAAGCTTAGGGCTGGTGTGAAAATGTCAAAGGACCAAGACAGACACAAGAGGCTGACCACTGCTATTACCACCAGGAACCTTCTTATCAGAAGCATTACAGAGCATCCGGCTGGTCCTGTAACTGAAGCACTTTTAAAGGAGGTTAAAGAGGATGAGTTTGGCTTAGATGTTTGACTTGTTTGCTTGTTGTTATTTCCATTCCATGTACTTTTCTTTTTGTGTTGTATTTTGACCCTTCTGGGGCATGTGTTGTAAAAACCAAACTATGTATGATTCACTGTTTGTAATGTATTTGTCAGTTCGTTTCACTAAGTTTTCTCTTTCTCAAGCAACATCAAAGCATTCTCCTCAGGGTCTGGAAAGGTCAAAACCAAATGCCAAGCCGGATACCTTGGAAACAAATAAGCATACTGCATTGCATACTAACCTTTGTTTTGTTTTGTAGGTTTTTGTTTTGTTTGTATCTAACTCTGTTGTGGTTCAGGAATTATTGCTCGCCGTCGGGTGTTCCCTCTCAACCGTCCGCACAGATATCCTACTCGCAACAATCTTTCTGGTATACAGATGGACCAAGTACAGCAAGAACTAACAGAGGTCAGGACCCAGATGGTTAACGAAAGGCTAGAAATGAGAAACCAAGTGACCCAGTTCATGGAAGTAATGAATGGCTTGGCTCAAAGTCAAGAAAGATTGAGGGCATTGGTAGAAAGGCAGACCCCGGAGGAACCTCCTTTGGGAACTGGAGGAACAAGTAACAACGAAAGGGTTCAACCTCATGTTAACCCACCAGTATATGGGCCTCATCTACATCCGGAAGTCCACATCCCAACTAATGTGCAAGGGAATACCACTGCAGGCAGAATCTTACAAGAAGACCCCCAGGAAGAACAGTTCACTATGATGGGAGCTGGGGATGAAGTCTATGATAGAAGGCTTGATGAAATCGCTGAGAAGTTGAGATCTCTGGAGTCTCAAAATTCCCTGGGTTTTGATGTCATGGATATGGGGTTAGTGGACGGGGTAAGGATTCCCCACAAGTTTAAACCCCCATGCTTCGAGAAGTACAATGGAACTTCCTGTCCACGAACTCACTTACAATCCTTTCTGGGGAGACTGAAGGCATACACCATGGATGAAAAGCTATGGATGTTTTATTTTGAAGACAGTTTGACCGGGGCTTCCAGGGAGTGGTACTCTCACTTGACCAGAGCTACTATCAGGTGCTGGAAGGACCTAGCTGAGGCCTTCATCAGACAATACCAATACAATCTGGACATGGCTCCTAACAGAACCCTCCTGATGGGATTGTCTCAGTCCTCCAGAGAAAGCTTCAGGGAATATGCCCAGAGGTGGAGACAACTTGCTGCTGTAGTCCAGCCACCCATGTCGGAAAGAGAAATGGCCGACATGTTTATGAATACCCTCCAAGGGACATATATTGATAGGCTAGCTGCCTTTTCTTCCACCAGCTTTGCTGACATAGTTATAGCTGGAGAAAGAATTGAGAGCCTTCTGAAGATGGGAAAAATTACTGATAATGGTGTAAGTTCGTCGAGTAATCCCAGGAAGCCTTTTGTGGGACCTAAAAGAACTGGTGAGACTAATGCTATTCATGCCAGCAGGGGCAGACCTCAGTATGTCCACAGGTCAGTAGCAGCTGTCACCATTCCAGCTCCGATCCCTCAGCAACCAACATATCAACAACCACAACAACAACCACATTATCAACAGCAAGTTCAGTATCCGCCACAAAGAACCTACAACAACAACAACATCAATCAACAACAAAGACCCTTTCAGCAAAGACCATCACAGGCCAATAGGGTGATTGACCCTATCCCTATGCCTTATGCCGCTTTATTGCCACAACTCCTGAAACTCAACTTGGTTGAACTAAGGACATTGGCACCCCCAGATCCTTCCAGTCTGCCAAGAAACTATGATGTCAACGCCAGATGTGCTTTTCACTCCAATGCACCTGGCCACAGTACGGAGAAATGCAGGGCTTTACAAATGACGGTACAGGATTTGGTGGATTCTAAAGCTCTAAACTTTGCACCCCCGCCAAATGTCAACAAGAATCCCATGCCCAATCATGGAGGACCAAGAATTAATGCCATTGAGGAAGATAAGCCATCTTTCTTAATCACCAGTGTTGGGCAGATTCGGACACCTCTGGTAGAAATTAAAGCTCAGCTCCTAGAATGCCAGATGTTCCCCGGGTGTGAGCTCGGTTGTGGTTATTGCAACATTTCGGTCAATGGGTGTGATAACTTGAGAAGCGGCATAGATGGTCTTATCAGAAGTGGTATACTTCAAATCACAACATCAGCGCCTACAAATCCAGCAATCCCTCTGTCAACAATTCCTGAGTCTCCTACAACTGCAACAACAATCATTCTGACCAATTCATCAGTACTATCAACAATGGCTCCATCCATCATTTCAACAAATCAGATGTCAACAACCATTTCTTCTACAACATCAGCACCCATTTATCCAACAGAATCTTCTACAACGCCAACAGATATCTCAGCAGTCACCATTTACTATGATCCGTCAAGTATTCCTCCAGACAACAACTTTCAACAACAAACAGTGGCACCTCTTTCCAGGTCACCAGTCACCATCTACTACGATCCGCACACTATCTCTGTATCCTCCTCTACAGCAGTCAGCCCAGTTACCATCACGGTGCCTGAACCAGTTCCATATGAAAGCAGTAATGCCATCCCTTGGCATTATGGCTCTGACCTCTACTGCAATGGAGAGAAAATCACTTTGGACTCTTCAACTTCTTCTCCACAGATTGATAATGTTGGGGGAGGCGGAGGCTTCACCAGAAGCGGACGCCTTTTTTCCTCACAATTACAAAGACCTAATGCCGAAGCAGAAGCTGCTGCAAAAGCAAAGGGGAAGAGTGTAATACTTGAGGAACCAATTCTCAAAGAAACTCAGAAGACATCTTTTGAACAAGATGTAGACGAGTTTATGAGGATTATAAAGAGAAGTGACTACAAAGTGGTGGACCAGCTTCACCAAACTCCCTCAAAGATCTCCATATTATCCCTGTTGATGTGTTCCGAAGCTCACAGGAATGCGTTATTAAAAGTCCTGCACGCAGCATACGTGCCAGAGGAGATCACTGTTAATCAGCTGGAAAATGTGGTGGCAAATGTCAACACCAGTCATGGACTGGGCTTTACCATTGCTGACTTAACATCTGAGGGACGTAACCACAACAAGGCTTTACACATCACTCTAGAATGCAAGGGTGCTGTTCTATCCCATGTACTGGTGGACACTGGGTCTTCATTCAATGTTCTACCAAAGAAAGCCTTGGTGAAGCTGGAGTATGATGGCTTGGCATTGCGTCCAAGTAATTTGGTGGTGAAAGCTTTTGATGGCTCTAAGAGATCGGTGCTAGGGGAGATTGATCTGCCTGTGATGATTAGCCCGCAGACTTTTAAGATCACCTTCTATGTGATGGACATTCAGCCGGCCTACAGCTGTTTGTTGGGTAGACCTTGGATCCATGCCGCTGGAGCTGTTACGTCTACCCTTCACCAGAAGCTGAAATTCGAGTGGGAAGGCCAGATCATCACCATCTGTGGTGAAGAAGATATCTTTGTTAGCCATCTGGCTACGTACAAGTATATTGAGATGGATGGAGAAATCCATGAAACCATGAGCCAGGGATTTGAGGCCCTGAACATTAATGAAGCATCTGCTGTACTTGGAACCTCCATGACATCTTATCAGCAAGCCAGGAAGGTTGTTGAAGAGGGGACTGCCCAAGGCTGGGGCAATTTGCTGCCTGTGGAGAAGAAGGAGGACAGATTTGGGTTGGGTTACAAACCAACTCAACAAGATCAATCGGAGGCTGCCAAGAAGCCCAATTTTGTCAGCGGGGATATGCTCACCCCTGATGCAGTGAACAACTTGGAAGACGAGGATGAAAGCGACCGCAACCTGGAGAGTTGGATACGTCCAAGGATCCCGAGGAGCCAAGTCCTTAACTGGTCTTCCCAGGAAATTATAAGGGTTACTCCCGCAGAGTAATTATTATTTCCTGTATTTTTAAGCATGCATCAAGTCTTGCATCTTGCCCAAGATGACAAGACTCATTTTGTAATCGGGCCATCTTGTAATTTTGTGCAAACAGATCAATCAATGAATATCGGACATCTTTTGCAAATGAGTCTTCTTCTTTTCCACTCACTGTTTTTCATTTTTCTTTTTGTACAAAAATAAAATGGCAATGTTTTCAAAATGATAAACTTCATTTCACTTTTTCCTAAACAAGATTAAAATCAATCACTAAAATGAACAATCTAAACCCTTGCAGAGAGTGCCTTTCAGACTGCACCGACAACAACACTGTTATGGCTTCGTATGACTTTGACAATCCAATCAATCAAGCGGATGAAGGGGTTGAAGAAGATTATGAGCTTCCTGAAGAACTAGCCATGTTGTTAAGGCAAGAGGAGAAGGTTATCACTCCTCATCAGGAGGAGATTGAAACGATTAATCTTGGTACGGAAGAAGATGTGAAAAGGGTTAAAATCGGGGCCTGCCTACAAGACTCAGTGAAAGAACAATTGATTGACATGCTTCGGGAATATGTGGATGTGTTTGCTTGGTCTTATCAGGATATGCCAGGGTTGGACACCGATATTGTCATGCACAAGCTGCCTCTGAAAGAAGACTGCCCGCCAGTAAAACAGAAGTTGCGCCGTACTCACCTAGATATGGCAATGAAGATAAAAGAAGAGGTACAAAAGCAGTGGGACGCCGGATTCCTTGCTGTAACTAGCTATCCGCCGTGGGTTGCTAATATTGTACCTGTGCCTAAGAAAGACGGCAAAGTGAGGATGTGTGTGGACTACCGGGATCTGAACAGAGCCAGCCCGAAAGATGACTTCCCTTTACCTCACATTGATGTATTGGTTGATAATACGACTCAGTTCTCGGTGTTCTCCTTCATGGATGGATTTTCAGGATACAATCAGATCAAGATGTCTCCTGAAGACATGGAGAAGACAACTTTCATCACGCCCTGGGGCATGTTCTGTTACAAGGTGATGCCATTCAGACTGAAGAATGCTGGTGCAACCTATCAACGAGCTATGGTAACACTATTCCATGATATGATCCATAAAGAAATCGAATGTTATGTGGATGACATGATTGCCAAGTCCCTCACAGAAGAAGACCACCTGGTAAATCTGTTGAAGCTATTCAAGCGTCTGAGAAAGTACCAACTGAAGTTGAACCCCAACAAGTGCACATTCGGGGTGCGATCTGGTAAGCTGCTGGGCTTTATTGTAAGCGAGAAAGGGATTGAAGTTGACCCTGATAAAGTCAAAGCCATTCAAGAAATGCCTGCACCGAAAACTGAGAAAGAAGTTCGGGGGTTTCTAGGTAGATTGAACTACATTTCACGGTTCATATCTCACCTTACAGCAACCTGTGAACCTCTATTCAAGCTGTTAAGAAAAGAACAAACGGTCAGGTGGAATGAAGATTTCCAGAGGGCTTTTGACAAGATCAAGGAATACTTACAAGAGCCTCCAATCCTTATGCCTCCCGTGGAAGGAAGACCTCTAATCATGTACTTAACAGTATTAGAAGAATCAATGGGGTGTGTGCTGGGCCATCATGACGAGTCTGGTCGAAAAGAGTATGCAATTTACTACCTAAGCAAAAAGTTTACCGACTGTGAACAGCGTTATTCACTGCTCGAGAAAACTTGTTGTGCTTTAGCGTGGGCTGCTCGCCGACTGAGACAGTATATGTTGACCCACACTATATTGATATCAAAGATGGACCCGGTTAAGTACATTTTTTAGAAGCCAGCACTTACCGGACGGGTTGCAAGATGGCAAATGATCCTCACAGAATATGATATCCAGTACACGTCTCAGAAAGCCATCAAGGGCAGTGTATTGTCTGATTATCTTGCGGAGCAACCCATCGATGATTACCAGCCTATGAGATTTGACTTCCCTGATGAAGACATCATGTCCATAAAAGCAAAAGATCATGAAGAGCCTGTTCACACTGAAGGGCCTGACCCGGAAGAAGAATGGACTATGATGTTCGATGGGGCCATTAATATGAATGGTCGTGGTGTTGGTGCAGTACTCATTACACCTAAGGGAGTTCACATGCCTTTCTCGGCAAAGCTCACCTTCAACTGCACTAACAACGAAGCTGAATACGAAGCTTGTATTATGGGTCTTGAGGAAGCCATTGACCTCAGGATCAAGACTTTGACTGTATTCGGAGATTCAGCTCTGGTAGTTAATCAAACCAACGGCAAATGGTACACACACCAGGATCATCTGATACCTTACAGGGACTATACAAGAAGGTTATTGACTTTCTTCACAACGGTCAAGCTTGAGTATATCCCTCGGGACGAGAATCAATTTGCAGATGCTCTTGCCACCATTTCATCCATGATCAAAGTTCAAATTGCCAACTTTGTACCTCAAATTTCAGTATCCAGACTTGACAGACCAGCGTACGTATTCTCAGCAGATGTTGTTAAAGGTGATAAGCCTTGGTTCCATGACATTAAATGCTTCTTGGAGGATCAAACATACCCACCTGGGGCATCTTCCAATGACAAGAAGACATTAAGAAGGCTAGCTGGTAGTTTCTTCCTGAATACTGACGATTCCCTGTACAAGAGAAACTTTGATATGGTACTCCTTAGATGCGTTGATAGAACAGAAGCAGACTTATTAATGCACGAGGTGCACGAAGGATCCTTTGGTACCCATGCCGGAGGACATGCAATGGCCAAGAAGTTGCTCAGGTCGGGCTATTACTGGACCACAATGGATGCTGATTGTTGTGCCTATGCCCGAAAATGCCATAAATGCCAGATCTATGCGGATAAAGTGCATGTGCCTCCGAATCCTCTGAATGTGATGTCTTCACCCTGGCCCTTTGCCATGTGGGGCATTGATATGATTGGCAAGATTGAACCGACTGCTTCAAACGGCCACAGATTCATCCTGGTTGCTATTGACTATTTTACCAAGTGGGTTGAAGCAGCTTCTTATGCAAATGTTACAAGGCAAGTGGTAGCCCGATTTCTGAAGAGAGACATCATCTGTCGGTATGGAGTTCCCGAGCGAATCATTACTGATAATGGTTCCAACTTAAACAACAAAATGATGGCAGAGCTATGCCGAGACTTCAAGATCCAACACCACAATTCTTCTCCTTACAGGCCGAAGATGAATGGCGCTGTTGAGGAAGCTAACAAGAATATCAAGAACATTGTACAGAAAATGGTGGTTACCTACAAAGACTGGCATGAAATGCTACCATTTGCCTTGCATGGGTACCGTACGTCAATCAGAACATCCACTGGGGCAACACCGTATCAGCTTGTGTATGGTATGGAGGCAGTCCTACCTGTTGAAGTTGAATTACCCTCCCTGAGGGTACTGATGGATGTTAAGCTGAACGAAGCAGAATGGGTCCGGTCCCGATACGAACAACTGAGTCTGATTGAAGAGAAAAGATTGGCTGCAATCTGTCATGGGCAGCTGTATCAGAAAAGAATGAAGAAAGCCTTCGATCAGAAAGTCAGGCTTCGAGAGTACCAAGTGGGAGATCTTGTGCTGAAAAGACTCCTCCCTCCTCATACAGACCACAGGGGCAAGTGGACTCCGAACTATGAAGGGCCATTCGTAGTAAAGAAAGTTTTCTCCGGTGGAGCACTCATGCTCAGTACTATGGATGATGAAGACTTCCAATCCCCTGTGAATTCAGATGCAGTTAAAAAATACTTCGCATAAAAAGACCCGCTGGAGATAAAAACAGAATGTAAGTCCAGGCAAAAATAGGGCATCCCGACGAGTCAAAAACAGAATAAAAGACTCGGGCAAAAATAAGGGAAAATAAACAAAAAATGTACACCCGCTGGGTTGAAGAGCCGCATTGGACAACTCAGGCAAAAATGGGTATCCCGATGGATTGAAAACCCGAAAGGGCGATCCATGCAAAATAAGGGAATAAGCGAACAACTGCATTCTGAATTCGTCTGTATCACTTACAACTTGGTAAGCTTCGAAAGGATCAAGCTTCTTTCAGAATCAACCTTCTTCAGAAAGCAAGACGAGAAGAACGTCAAGTGTCATACGAGTCATAGCAAAAGGGAGGCTCCCCGAAGCGTCGTCAACATTGCCAATACCCTTTATTTCTCAATTTGTAACAATCTCCTTATTTTAGGGATTTGTTTCCTTGACTGTATCTTGCCAATTCAGGGCACGTGAATTAATAAAATCAGATTTTCAGTCATGTTTCGTCTCGTATATTTTATTTTCATTTGCAAAATGTCTGATGTCCTTAAGATACTGATCGCATAGATACAGATGCTTTTCTTCTAAAAAATACGTGCTTGCAGGAAATATACTTACTCTCGGGAGTGTCTAAACTCCTATGATGGAATCCGGTAAGGGATACCTCGGGATTACTTGCGCGTTTCTATGTCTTTTCAGGATTGCAGGTACTCAAAGCACAACATGGGGCATGAAAGCTTCACCCCATCAAGCTGGCAAATCATTATCTGCTCAGTCTATCTCCCAATTAGCACCGGAGATGGTTTCTCCCCAGCTGAGTTGTCAAGTATCATCCTCAGGAGGACCCCTACAGAAATCTCCAGGAAGACCTTCTCATGGTCTTTCTTCTTCCCCAGCCGAGTTACCATTCATTCTTCCTCCTTAGCCAAGTGCAAAGACCGGGAACTATCTCCCCACAAAGTTTCAGCCTCTATCCAGAAGAGCAATGCCTGAAGATCTCACAACAGAGTGAAGATAGCTTCTACAAACCCCAACTGGGTCCCTCATTACCAAAGATAGGTCTATCAGTGACCTATATCCCCAAGCGGAGTCCCATATGTCAGATATACCAATGAGTTCTCCCCAGCTGGGATATTCACTTCAAGCAGATCAACCAAGATCTTCGTAGCAACGGGACCCGGATCCCGGATCATTACCTTTGCATAATCATAGCATTCGCATCATATTCTCCCCACAGAGCGTAGCATTCCGTCTAATACGGAGCATTACGACAAAAATCAAATATATTGCATAATCATAAGCCATGTTCTGAATCAAACACTTATGAATACCGACAACCCGTCAAGGATACAGAGAAAACTCTCCAAAATTCCCCACCAGAGAGCCAAGGCACCTTCCCTAAAGATACGGATACATCCTGACACCCGTCCGTGTCATATCCCCAGCCGAGAGCTAAAGCCAAAGCACTGGCCTTACACTCACAAATACAAATGCACACCCCTTTTGGCACCCGACCGTGTCACGATTCCCCAGTAAGATCGCCCGAGCTTTCTTTACAAACAGACACTTATATATTACAGATACTTCTTGACACCCGTCTGTGTCATATCCCCAGCAGAAAGCCAAAGCGTCCCTTTTGCACTCACAGATACATCTTTATACAAATTCCCCGACACCCGTCCGTGTCGCTTTCCCCAGCACAGTTGCCTAAAACATTTTGTAAATCATATACTTGTTTATATTACACCCTTTCTCTTTTGAACACTCGTCCGTGTCACCCTCCTCAGCAAGTTAAACACTCTCCTGTACACCACTCGTACTCATTTCACTCATACAGATACCCGTCCGAATCTTGCATATATCACTCAAATCCCCTCAGAGTCGACACTCGTCCGTGTTCTTTGTTAACCGGTTGATACTCGTCCGTATCATCATCTCAGAACATGCGTCAAGCGTTTGTTTCTACCTGATACTCGTCCGTATCATAGTCTTAGGGATGCTCGTCTGCATCTTTAATCCATACCCGTGTCAAACACTTATGTCTTCTTGAATTTAGACACTCGTCTGTGTCTACTATTCCCCAGAAGAGTCCCCACAGATTCAACACTCGTCCGTGTTCTTTGTTAACCAGTTGGTACCCGTCCGTATCATTACCTCTGAACATACGTCAGCGTTTGTTTCTACTGATACTCGTCCGTATCACGGTCTTAGGGATGCTCGTCCGCATCTTTAATCTATACACAATACTAAAACACTTATACATTTTATTTCTTGGATGTAAACGCTCGTCCGTGTTTACTATTCCCCAGTAGGTCGCTGTAACACGGTGGGAGAACTGACTTTAGTTATGTTGCGGATAGCAAGAGTCGCCACCGACTTTTATTTTATCCAAAGGAAAGGCATAAAAGAACAGGAAAGACCTTTTAAAAGATTTTTGGGTCCGGGGGGTAGGTTATGTAAAGGGAAGGTGTTAGCACCCTTTACATCCATGGTTATCCATGGGCTCTTAGTTACTTAGCTCACTTTAAAATGTTTTTGAAATGTGAAGTGTGTGAATAAAAATTTTCTTAAGAGTTTGATAATGATCCATGTACGGATGCGTAAAAAACCTTTGTTTTGAAAATTTGTTTGAAAGTGTGAAGTGTTTGAAAAGTTTTGAAGAGTGAGCAAGTAACTATGAGGAACCTACCCTAAGTTTGAGTCTTTTCTGTTCTTGAATCCTTTAAATGGTAAGACTATCCCTATTATTAAGGAATAGGTAGTCATTACCTTGGATGTGAGGGACAAGTGAAGGGTCATCTGTTATTTAGGCAACTGTGGGGTGTATAAGCAATTTTAGAGGGACTATCATCTTTATTCGAAAGGGACAAGATCATTACGAAGGCAACATTCGAAAGGGACTTGATCTTTTATCTGTTAAGGGACTAGATGACTTTATTTTGAGAGAGTTTTGCTTTATACACCCTACTTGACCTTTTTGATTAGGCAACATGAGAGGTATCCCTAAGGAAGTGAGATGGCGATCAAAGATCGACTTACGTGTGTGAGTGTTCAATTTTAATATTTATCTTTACATTTAAATGATCTAAATTAATTTTAAATTACAAGTATATTTACACTCCCTATTTACTAACCATAACATAAAATAAATAATAAACATTATAAATAAAATATTACATCCAGGAACAATTACATAATAATAATTAAGCAAAATTAAATATAATAAGCAAAATAAATAAATAATTATAATTGGGTTAGTGAAAATAATAAAAATAAAAATAATACCAAATTAATGGGGTTAGTAATAAATATATAAACATAATAATAATGAAATAAACAAGAATATTATAATAAACAAAATTTTTTAAAGCTTAATAAGAAAATATGAACAATTATTATAAAACTTTAAGTTATATGTAAATTATAAAATTAAATTAATTATGAACATATTATGAAAATAAAATTATAATTATAAAATTAAATTAGCAATTTTAAACATATAATAAAAAAAATTATTTACATACTAAATTAAATTCTAAACAATTCATAGAATATTTACATGTTATAAAAATAAATTAAGAATTTTAATTTTTTAAGCAAGATTTAAATTATAAATGAATTGTAGAATATATACATATTAAATTAAAAATTAGGGCTTGAAAAGAATTAGGGTTTTATATATAAAAAAAATTAGGTTTTTTACTTTAATTACATAATACTAATTTAATTATTAAATAAATACATACATATTAATAAAAGAAATTAGTTTTAGAAAATATTATTTTTTAGGGTTTATGGAAATTTTTAGAACTAAGAAGGTTAGATTTATAGTTTAATCATTAACTAATTTTAATTAAGAAAAATAATAATAGTAATTAAAACAAAGAAAATAAAGGAGAAAAAGAAAAAAGGGGAGGCCTGGTTTTGAACCCAGGACCTCCCAATACCTGGAAAGGATTCCATCCACTGGGCTGGCCTGCGCGCAGGTGACAAGAGGGAGGGTTCTATTGCTTTTGTGCCTTATTCCTGAAAAATCATAAAAAAGAAAACAAAGCAAAAGGCCTGGGGGGATCGAACCCAGGACCTTCAAGCAATCACACAAACACGTTAACCATTCCAGCTGGGAGAGCGCACCTGATATTAATCTCACCATAATACATAATATATAATGTTTAACAATTAACATGAAAAAAAACAATAAAAACTGGTTGGAGCCAGGATTCGAACACCAGCCCTCCAACAATACGCGCGCCTACTTTACCACTGGGACAAGCACAAGCTTGTGATATAAAATAGAAACAAAACGTAAAAATATTAAAACCAATTTCAAATTCCAGAATGCGCGCGCAGGGCCTTCATCTTCTTCATGGTACCTGCGAAAATTGATGCAATTTTTCATGCGAAATTTCATGCAGGTTCTTCCATATTCATACCCTGCGAAATTCAAACATCAAGCAAATGGTACCATCACATCAAATTGTTTACACCAATGAATTCCTTATGATTCATACAGTCAATCTACATTGTTAGAATTTATTTATATTGTCCAAATCGTAAAACCCTAAATTGGCCGTTCAAACCCTAACAATGGTAAAATGCGATTGAGGTCACTAAACTTCAAGATTGCTGCCCAGAAACGTTCCTAGCATTATCACAAACATCAAGCAATCATCAAATATCATTTAAATCAAGCAAATATGTGAAATCGAAAAACTCATATTCAAGAACAAAGTTTGATTCGGTTCATGTGATATGAGATGTTTTGAATGCAAATGAACATTGATTTCGACTCAATGATGTCCAGGGATCATTGCTAGGTCTTTAGAATACCTTCAAATGCCTTGTGGAGTTGAAACCGAATTTGACTTTTGTGAGGTTTTTGAAAATATGAAACTTACACTTTTGAGGCTGGATTTCGTGAATAGTGAGTAGGGTTATGTAATGTACTTATAGAGCAATGAATTAGGTCAGAAAAGATTGATCATTGTGTGAAGAATTTGATCCAAAAAGATTCAAAAAGATAAGCTTTGAAAATCAAATATTTTTGTATGAACACCTTCTATTTTAGGCCAATCATCATGATCCTCTTACCACTTTGATACCAATCATATTTATGAATTTCTAGAAGCTCAATCATTTTTAAATCTTTGACTTTTATATTTTATTTTAATTTAAAATGATTTTAAATGAATTAAATCAAAATAAATAAAAATAAAATGATAAAAAATCTGATTTTTAAGGTCTTGGGTCGTGAATGAGGTCATAGTATGGATTGGGTCATCATATGGCAAGCCCATTTAGAAAAAAATTGGTTTTAGACCTCCATTTTCTTCATAAACCAACCAAAAATTTCTCAACTTTGCAAGGGCACACATCCTTCAATTTTAATGCTATGAGGGTGTTCTTGGACATTTTGGAAAGATTGAAGAGTCCTCTAACCAACCCCACTGGTTTCATGTTCATATCATTTACCATTCTCAAATTATGCCCTTTTGAAGTTGTTGACTTTTTGTTGACTTTCAAAAGGACCTATAATGTCTTAGCTCATACCTTCCAAATGAAGCATTTTTGGGCTTGGCTTGTGAGACACAAAGTTGTAGAGAATTCAATTTCCTTCAAAATGAGCTTTGGATGGAGACTTGGTGATGAAGCATGTGAAAGTTATGGCTGGTCAAAGTTCAGTTGACTTTTACTGAGGAAACCCTAATTTAGAAACTCCTGATTCTTGATGATCTGAAATCTCTTTGATGAATCATGATCAACCCTTGATCAAATGATGAATTTTACTTCATATAATTGATGTTGGCAAAAAATCATGAAGTTTGACTTTGGCTTGACCACAGTTGACCTCAGTTTGACTTTATAACTGCTTTGACTGATTTTGACTTATCTGATCATCTGACTGAGCAAACTTTTGAGAAAAGTCTTGAAACTTGTCATGGGGGTTCTTACACACATATAAGATGTTATTAAGCTCACTTGAAGTCTTGGAAGTTCATTTAGCCTGATTAAAGTCAAAACCCTAGTTTTGGATGCACTGCTTAGGAGGTGCATTGTCTGAGGGAATTGTCAACTCTTCTGACTATTTGTGAACTTTGTGAACCTTGTGAACCATCATAAAATGTCTTGTGCACCTTGTGAACCTCATGGGAGGTCTTGTGAACCTTGTGAACCTCATAAAGTGTCTTGTAGACTTCATGAACCTCATGAAAGGTCTTGTAAGTACTGTGAATCTTGTGAACCTTGTGAACCTCATAAAGTGTTTTGTAAACTTCATGAACCTCATGAAAAGGTCTTGTGAACCTTGTGAACCTTCTTAGTACACAAAGCCTTGTATTGTGAGGGCAAATTTTGGGGTGCAATAATCGCCAGCAAAGAAAAATTTCTTTTCTATCTGACATTCGTCCTATGTCATGATACCTTTCGGCAGTCGTACCCTGCCAGGTGATCGTCCTTCACCTTTGGATGACCGTCCCTCATCCTTTCCCCAGCGGAGTCTCTATTTCATTAGAACCCCTTTTCTACCCGACATTCGTCCTATGTCGTGTTTTTTTAGCAGCCGTCCCCTGCTAGGTGATCGTCCTTCACCTTTTGATGACCGTCCTTCATCATTTTATCCGATGGCCGTCCCCATCGTTGATATTGTTATCTGACATTCGTCCTATGTCATGATAAACCTCGAGAGCAGCCGTCCCCTGCTAGGTGATCGTCCTTCACCTCTTGATGATCGTCCTTCATCATGCTCGTCCGATGGCCGTCCCCATCGTCGACCTTTTTATCCGGCATTCATCCTATGTCGCGATACTTTCGGCAGCCGTACCCTGCCAGGTGATCGTCCTTCACCTTAGATGACCGTCCCTCATATTATTCCCATCAGAGCAGCCGTCCCCTGCTAGGTGATCGTCCTTCACCTTTGATGACCGTCCCTCATCATTATTTCATTTATTCTTTAACCCGATGGCCGTCCCCGTCGTGGTCCCTTTTCCTTTTCCTGATGATCGTCCTTCACCTTTGATGACCGTCCCTCATCATTATTTCATTTATTCTTTAACCCGATGGCCGTCCCCGTCGTGGTCCCTTTTCCTTTTCCTGGTGATCGTCCTTCACCTTTGATGACCGTCCCTCATCATTATTTCATTTATTCTTTAACCCGATGGCCGTCCCCGTCGTGGTCCCTTCTCCTTTTCCTGATGATCATCCTTCATCAGTTTAGTCCGATGGTCGTCCCCATCGTTGTTTGCATTACTTTATGAACCTGATGACCGTACCCCATCATTTATTTTTACCTATAATCCCCAGAGAATCTTATAAGCTTTACATGATGGCCGTCCCCATCATAATCTCTTATATCCCCAGCATGTCGGTCGTCCCCGTCATTGCTTTATTTCCCGCATCTATCCCCAGCTTGTCGGCCGTCCCCGTCATTGCTGTATTTCCCGCATCTTTCCCCAGCTTGTCGGTCGTCCCCGTCATTGCTTCTCCCCAGCAGTCGCCCTCTGCTCGACGGTCGTCCTCCGTCGCCCGCACTTTATAACATACTTTATTTTCTTTTACAAACTATATCCCTTTTCTTCTTCATTCTGTGAGTGCAAATTTTGGACTGTCTTCGGTATTCAACCACAAGTTATCTTGTTCGCCTGATAAGCCGTTGCTTACATACTACACAGCTAACTCATGCTTGAATAGGGGCAGTTGTAAACACCCCAAATTTGCCCTCACCCATTCACACCATGGCTTGTGATCTCTTCATATGCAGCATCTCATATTGCATTTGTGATTCACTGCATTGATTCAAAGTCATCTGCACCTAGGGTTTGTGATCTGAGCAATCCAAGAGCTTCTTGAGCCACTCCAAAGGTCATAAATCACCTCAAAGGGGTCCATGTGTGTTCAAACACCATATTATATCTCCACAAAGTCAAGAAAGTCAAAGAATCACAAGAAACTGAGATTGGCATGGAAGCAGAGCCAGGTTTAACTACACAGATGACCTAGAATTAGGGTTTTGGTTTCAAAGGCCATAACTCCAAATTTTTTGGTAATTCTTGTTTCTATTGGTCTCTATATGGTATGGGGAGCATGCATATCAATTTTCATAAAGAAATTCAATGGGGAAGTCATCTGATCAAGAGTTGACTTTTTGAGCAAGTCAGTGCAAAATCAGGGCATCTGAGGCCCCCAATGACCCAACCAAAGGGTGTTCTTCATCATTTTGATTGTGTATGGTCTTTATTTGATCATAGAAGATGTTGGAAGTTCACAAATTTAAAGAATTCCAAGCCATTTGCAAAGTTGACTTTTTGGGAAAGTGACTTGTAATGAAAATTGCCATTTTGGGAAACTTTTTCAACCCTTGCTTTTTGATTCAAAAATGCTTCAAATGGGAAAACTTTGGTCATGAAAGTTGTAGAATGGATCATTCCCTTTTCAAAAAGTACAAGAAATTGACCTAATTCATTTTGGATCAAAAGTTATGGCTTGTCAAAGTTGGGAAAAATCACATAATTTCAAGTTTTCTACCAAAGAGGCAAAGTTGCAAAATCACTTGCCAAGGCAAATTGTGCTACCAAATGGACTTCTAATCTTCATACAAACATGAACCAATGCCTAAAGATCAGAATTCACCAAGAGTTTGCTCATTTTTGTGACTTGTGGAACAAGAAACTTCAAAAGGGCCAAAGATGAAGCAAGTTGCAAAACCTCACTCAAACCCTAATCCACTTGCTTGCTGACTTCAGAATTGATCCTAGGGCTCTCCACACTTCTTGCTGCGCAGGACACCCCATTTGTCCTTGGCTAGCTATGAGCCCATACTTCTCTTACACAAAGTTTGACATTTTGGCAACTGGCCCATACCAATCACAATAGGCCAGCACCCACTCTCTGACCTATCACACTTCTTTATGTGGATCAAATGCAAGCAAAAGAACATAACAATTCATGCTGAAACACACTCCAGGCCATAGTTCCAAGTTTATGCTCCATATGCAAAACCATTCGAAACACACAGCACAAGCTTCAAACACACAAACAAACTTCACCATTAATCTCAAAATGACTCACTGATCACAAACCAACCATTGAAACAGCCTGAAACCTCATACAAACCAAATACGATTTCTGCCCCTCTTTGAACACAACTTCAGCAACCTCTCAAACTAGCCATTTTAAACTCCAACCAAGTATTGCAAGCTTCTCAGGAGGTCCATTAGAGGCGTTTTGGATCAAAGGGCCAGCCAGAAAGTTCCAGAAATCAAAGCTTCGATTCAGGTAGCCATGGAAATTCATTTTTCCAGAACTCTTATCTCTTGTTTCTAAAATGATCTACATGCTTCCCTGAGTTCACTGAACCTTTTATTTTTGAAAATAATGGAGAAATGAGCTTGTATCGTGTTTCTGAAATTTCTGCAGTTTTTGATGTTTGATTCGTATCTTGATTTTGGGTTAAAATAAATGAGATTTGTTGCTGGATTATGCTTTGTTGTTGATCATTGATTGTTTCTGGAGATTTTGGCACATTTTTATGGAGTTTTGAGAGAGTTAGGTCAGAGGTCTCGCCGGAGAAGACGACCGAAAGTCTTCTTCGGCCACCTGAAGTGGATTAGGGTTAATCAGTGTCATTAATGTGAGTTTGAATATGGAGCGTAGGATGAGCTGACTTCCTTTGACCCGCGCGCGAATGAACGTCCCAGATTTCCCATTAAAACCCTAATCCAGTCATTTACGTAATTAATTAGGATTAATTAAATTCAAATCTCAGAATGAATCCTAGCCCTCCAAATCCGCGCGCGTCAACTCCCTCCCTTTTTATTCAAATCATGTCCCTTGGATGCGCTGACTTTCTCATTAAATCCATTTTAATTCATATTTTTCTTATTTGTTTTGCACATTTAATTTAAAATAGCAAAAATTGTTTAAAAATTATGAAAAATTTTATCAAGATTTTCATTATTTTTCAGAACACAAAAATATTTTTATTTTCATTTTTTGCATTAAAAATTATTTTTAAATCATTTAAAAGTTTATTTTTAATTAGTTAATGAAAATTAATTAATTAAAAATACTTTTAGGTATTTAAAAATCACAAAAAAATTCATGAAACATTTAAAAACATTTAGAAACATTGTCCAACTCTCAAACCAAATTTATTTTTTGTTCTTGATGCCTTTTGATCATTTTCAATGGAATTAATTTCATTTCAAGGCATTATTTTGATTCAAGCTTCAAAATTCATTTCTGCCTAACCATTGAGAGTTGGACAATGATTCTTTTTGCATTGCATCTTGCATAACATGTAGTTTATAGGAAAAAATTGGCATGAATTGATCTTGCATTTCCTATTTGTTTGGCATTTTTCTTGTCAAGGTACCTTAAAACCCTAACAATCTTAGAAAATTCATAACTCTCACTAGGTTAAGAGTTGGATCCCCTCCTTTGGGCAGTGAGCTTGTATAGGTCTAGGTTTCCTTTGATTTCATTTTCAAATTTTTATCATGATGTTTGCTTCTGGTTTTGGATTTTTGCTTTGTATGTTGCATATAACCCTAATTCATGCTTTCCTTTGCATCCATCTTCCATTTGCTTGCATACCATGACTTGCCATGACATTTTGTGCATCCATTTGATTCATAATACATTTTAAGACATATTAGAATTATGTGTGATCATTGCATCTTTCATTTGCCATGTTGTATGTCATTTGCATTTCATAACTTTTCATGAACATTCATGGTTCCAAGCATGCTTCTTTTGCATCCATATGTTTGTATGATCATTCTCATGCCTTGCCTCATGTTTGCATCATCTCTTAGCATCATTAACATCATACTTATGCCTCTGGTTTTGGTTTGCATCATGCCATTCCATCTCATTTGCATTGCATTTCATTTCTTTCACTAACTTTTCAGGTGGTAAGTTACTTTGAGAAGTGAATTTGCCTTCACTTCTCATGCTTTCTTTTCATCTCTTTCATAATCCCCTTGATGCATTTTGTATGTGTATTGGATTGAGCTTGCTCATTCATGCTTTTCTCCTCTTTCTTTTTCAAAGCAACTTGTCTTCTTAAGTGAAGCAAGTTGTCTTGCTTCTCTCTGCTCCTTCTTCCTTTCATCTGCTTCTCTCCTTGGTGGCTCTTTGAAGACATTTCTCCCTTAAGCCTCACTAACCCTAGGAACAACCAAGCATGACAATAATTAGGGTTTGATTAGTCCCCCACTTAGCTTTTACCTTTGTGTCATCTTTGTGTCTTCTCTTCTCATCTCATAACCCAGGACTAAACCCTAAAAGCTTTAAGGCTTTGTGATTAAGCTTATGCCTGCATCCTTCTATTAGGATGGAGTGTATAACTTTAATCCTAAGTGTTAAACCCTTAATGTGTTTAACTCCTTTAATCAATTCACTTAATAATCATCAAGACATCAAGCTTGTAACTTGGGCCTTGCATTAGGGTTCTAATTCTTCCTTAATTGGTTAAGAAGGACTAACCCTAGTGTTAATGGACAAGTCCTCCTCAAGTTGTCTTACAAATCATAAAACTCACTTCTCCGTCATACCATTAACTAAAATCCATCTAATAAAGGCTTTGTTTTGTCATGAGGTTAATCCCTAATCATGGATTAAGTTGAGGAGCTTTCCTCAGCTTAAACATTCTCATCTATTATCCTTCTATTAGGATGGTGTAATGAGTCTGTTTAATCCCTGATTATGGCTTAATCTCATTACTTAACACTAAACAAAAACACCAAAAACATCTAAATAATCACAAGTAGGTTAATGATCTTAATCCTACTTCAGGGTAATTAAGTGTGAGATGCTGACTTCACACTTAAGGTATTCTCATTACCCCTAATCAGAGGGAGGATGTGATGAGTTTACTAACCTTTGGTTTAGGCTTAAGCTCATTTTCTTATGGCAAATTCAAAAAGCAATAAAAGACTGAAAACTCAAAAACAAACAATAATCATCTCCTCCGGGATTCTTTTCTCACCTCATTCACTCATAAACGAGAACTTGTTTCTTCCGTCTAATGCAAGACAGTTAGCACCTGAGCCAGACAGGTCATACACTTGAGCATAGACAAGCAAGCAGTTCACAAGTCAATTCTTCCTTTCAGTCTCTTTGAGTCGAACTACGGTGTTCTGACTTCCTCATTGCACGAGAGGATACGTAGGCATAACTTAACAGTTATCGAACAAAAGTCTCTATGTATTCCCCCCTCTTCCAGTATCATTCTTTTAGCCTCATTATCTTGAGCTTTGCACTCTTATTCTTACACTGACACTTCTTTTATACACCTCACTTTTCTTTTACACTGACACTTGCATTCTTTCCAGCTTTGATACATAAATTACACTGACACTACCCCTTTAAAACACAAATCTTTTAAGCGTGGATCCCGTCGAGTACGACGGACAATCTGGGTGCTCATACCTTCCCAGGTTGTAACCAACCCCCTTTCTCAGTCTCTCTGGTTCGCAACCGTCTTATCCATCTTTTCTTAGGTTTATGCAGCATTACCTTTCCTTCGGGATAAAAATGCCTAGCTGGCGACTCTATTCATTTCCCTCCTCTTTTCGCCGACCGTTCGCGTCTGTACCCCTTCTGACCCAGGTGTCATTTTGGCGGGAGCGACACCATTCAGCCTCATCAAGCTTCACGTCCATCATCACACGCAATGAAGGAATCTCTACTTCAACAGGCAGGACTGCTTCCATACCATATACCAGAGAGAAGGGAGTTTCCCCTGTTGACGTCCTGACTGACGTTCGGTACCCATGCAACGCAAACGGTAACATCTCATGCCAATCTTTGTAGGTGACAACCATTTTCTGCACAATCTTCTTGATATTTTTGTTTGCTGCCTCTACCGCACCATTCATCTTTGGTCGGTAAGGAGAAGAATTGTGATGCTGTATCTTGAAGTCCCGACACAAGTCTGCCATCATCTTGTTATTGAGATTAGAACCATTATCAGTAATGATTCTTTCGGGCACTCCGTATCTGCATATGATATCCCTTTTCAGAAATCTTGCCACCACTTAACGAGTGACGTTGGCATAAGATGTTGCCTCTACCCATTTGGTAAAGTAATCAATCGCGACCAAGATGAAGCGATGACCATTTGAAGCAGTCAGCTCTATTTTCCTGATCATGTCAATGCTCCACATAGAAAAGGGCCAAGGAGATGACATGACGTTGAGCGGGCTTGGAGGAACATGCACTTTGTCTGCATATATCTGGCACTTGTGGCATTTACGAGCGAATGAACAAGAGTCTGCATCCATTGTCATCCAGTAATACCCTGATCTCAACAATTTCTTTGCCATAGCATGCCCTCCTGCATGGGTACCAAAAGATCCTTCGTGGACTTCCTGCATTAACAGGCTTGCTTCGTGTCTATCCACGCATCTGAGCAAGACCATGCCAAAGTTTCTCTTTTACAAAACCTCGTCTGTGTTCAAGAAGAAGCTAGCAGCAAGTCGCCTCAAGGTCTTCTTATCATTGGAAGATGCCCTAGCTGGGTATTCTTGCTTTTCCAGGAATAACTTGATATCAAAATACCAAGGTTTCTCGTCAGACACGGCGTCTACAGAGAAAGCATGAGCTGGAGTGTCAAGCCTGGAGATGTCAATTCTGGGCACATAGTTCCAACACAAGACTTTAATTGACGAAGAGAGAGTGGCCAATGCGTCGGCAAACTGATATTCATCACGTGGTATGTGTTGATGCTCAACTGTCGTGAAGAACATCAACAACTTTCTAGCATAATCCCTGTATGGAATTAGATGCTCTTGATGCGTGTACCACTTGCCGGTGACTTGGTTAATGACGAGGGCTGAATCTCCGAATATATCGAGGTTCTTAATCCGAAGATTAATAGCCTCCTCTATTCCCATTATGCATGCCTCGTATTCCGCTTCATTGTTGGTGCAGCCAAAAGTAATTCTGGCAGCGAAGGGTAAGTGAACACCTTCAGGAGTAATGAGTACGGCACCAACTCCACGTCCATTGATATTGACTGCCCCATCAAACATCAACTTCCATTTGGATTCAGGGTCAGGCCCCTCCTCCGGAAGTGGTTCCTCATAATCATTTTCTTTGAGGTACATGATGTCCTCATCAGGGAAATCAAACTTCATTGGTTGATAATCATCCTCAAGAGGTTGCTGTGCAAGGTAATCCGACAATACACTTCCCTTGATGGCTTTCTGAGAAGTATACTGGATGTCATATTCAGTTAAAATCATCTGCCACCTAGTAACCCTTCCGGTTAACGCTGGTTTCTCAAAGATGTACTTGACAGGATCCATTTTGGAAATGAGCAGTGTGGTATGAGTCAACATGTACTGCCTCAGTCAGCGAGCAGCCCATACCAAAGCACAACAAGTTTTCTCGAGCAGTGAGTATCGAGATTCACAGTCGGTAAACTTTTTGCTAAGGTAATAAATAGCGTACTCTTTTTGACCAGACTCGTCATGTTGGCCTAGAACACACCCCATTGACCCTTCTAGCACGGTCAAGTACATGATTAAAGGTCTTCCCTCTACTGGAGGCATTAGAATTGGAGGCTCCTGCAAATATTCTTTTATTTTGTCGAAAGCTCTTTGGCAGTCATCGTTCCACCTGACCGTTTGCTCTTTTCTTAGCAACTTGAATATTGGCTCGCACGTGGCAGTTAGATGAGATATGAACCGAGAAATGTAGTTCAACCTCCCTAAAAACCCGTGCACTTCTTTTTCTGTTCTCGGTGCAGGCATATCTTGAATAGCTTTTACTTTGGCAGGATCTACCTCAATTCCTCTTTGACTAACAATGAAACCCAACAGTTTCTCGGAACGCACTCCGAAAGTGCATTTGTTTGGATTCAACCTCAGCTTGTACTTGATTAGTCTATCAAACAGCTTCTTCAGGTTGACTAGATGCTCTTCTTCGTCTCGGGACTTAGCAATCATATCGTCCACATAACACTCAATCTCCTTGTGTATTATGTCATGGAACAATGTGACCATCGCCCGTTGATAAGTTGCCCCGGCGTTCTTCAAACCAAAGGGCATGACCTTATAGTAGAATGTACCCCACGGGATAATGAACGTTGTCTTCTCCATGTCTTTTGGCGCCATCTTAATCTGGTTATATCCGGAGAAGCCATCCATGAAGGAAAATACCGAGAAATGAGCAGTATTGTCCACCAACACATCAATGTGTGGCAACGGAAAGTCATCTTTTGGGCTCGCTCTATTCAAATCCCGGTAGTCAACGCACATTCGGACCTTGCCGTCCTTCTTAGGTACAGGTACAATGTTAGCTACCCAAGGTGGGTAACTAGTCACATCAAGGAAACCGGCATCCCATTGCTTATGAACCTCCTCTTTGATCTTCATCGCCATGTCAGGACGAGTTCTTCTCAATTTCTGTTTCACAGGAGGACAGTCCTCTCTCAGAGGTAGCTTATGCACAACGATGTCGGTATCCAACCCTGGCATATCTTGATATGACCAAGCAAAGATATCCACATACTCTTTCAGCATACTGATCAGCTCTTTCTTGACGTCAGCCTGCAGACTGGCCCCAATTTTGATCTCTTTCTTCACATCTTCACTACCAATGTTGATGATCTCAATCTCTTCTTGATGAGGCTGAATAACCCGTTCCTCTTGTTTCAACAATCTGACCAATTCTTCAGGGAGGTCACAGTCTTCCTCAACCCCTTCATCAGCTTGGTAGACTGGATTGTCAAAGTCACGCGTAGTCATAGCAGGAACGTTATCAATGGAATCCGAATGATCAACACTGCATAGATGATGTGCTTATTTAGAATCTGCTTATTTTGAAAAAGAGACGCTAACACAAAACAAAAAGGAAAAACACATTGCCATTTTTATATTTTTTTGTGAAAAATTTTAAAAACAAAGAAAGAGAACACAATTTGTCTGAAAATGTCCTTTTATTTCGTAGCAAAAAAAGATGCAATACAAAACATGGTGGCCCAATACAATGGATCCAAGCATCTTGGGCAGAATGCTGGATTTGACAATGCAGTATGCCAATAAAAGGAAACAAAATAATTACTCTGAGTGCCATGTGACTTGTATGATGTCTTCAGCAGACCAGTTTGTTAGCTCCTCGCCGGGCGCACACGGCTGGATCCAGTTGTCCCAGTCACCGTCACTGTCCCCATCTTGGCTTGTTGCACAAATCTGGTTGCGGTCGAGCAACCCAGCGCTTGTAAACGTGATGGCTTTACCACTTGGAGTAGATCCACCAGGCTGATACCCTAAGCCAAACTTGTCGTCTTTCTTTTCTAAGCTTGCCCCAGCCTTGGGCACTGCCTGATTGAACAACCTCCCTTGCTTCTTTGTAGGAATGGATAGAGGTGCCTTCTTTCTCACTGCTCTTCTCCACCGGAGTCACGATGCTGACGTTGACTGCTTCGAAGGCTTGGCATAAAGTTTCATGGATTTCTCCATCCATCTCTACATACTTGAACGTCGACAAGTGGCTTACGAAGATGTCCTCCTCTCCACACACTGTGATGACCTGGCCGTCAACCACATATTTGAGCTTCTGATACAGGGTTGAAGTAACAGCTCCAGCAGCATGTATCCATGGGCGTCCCAATAGACAGCTATATGCAGGCTGGATGTCCATGACGTAGAAGATACTTTTGAAGACTTGAGAACCTATCTTGACGGGCAACTCAACTTCCCCAAAAACTGATCTTCTCGAACCATCAAAAGCTTTGACAATCAGATCACTTGGTCTCAGGATAATCCCATCAACATTGAGCTTCATTAGTGCCTTCTTCGGAAGCACATTCAGGGAAGAGCCTGTGTCTACAAGAACATGCGATAACACAACACCCTTGCACTCCGTAGTGATATGTAGTGCTTTGTTGTAGTTTAAGCCCTCTGACGTGAGGTCTCTGTCTGTAAAGCCTAGGCCATGGCTTGCATTAACACTGCCTACAACAGCTTCAAGTTGGTTGACAGTGATCTCCTGAGGAACATAGGCCATTTGTAGCACTTTCAATAAGGCCTCTCTGTGTGCGGGAGAACACATCAGCAGTGATAGAATTGATATCTTGGAAGGTGTTTGGTTCAGTTGATCAACCACCTTATAGTCACTCATTTTGATGATACGCATGAATTCCTCGACCTCTTTTTCAAATGTACCCTGTCCAGCCACAAGAGTAGTTGATTCATCATTCACAGCTTGCTTTCCCTTGGCTTTGGATGAAGCTTCAGCCTCAGGATCCCCTCTCAGCACAAGGGGAGCGAATAAACGACCACTTCTGGTGAAACCCCCAACTCCTCCGACATTCTCTACAGTCGGGTCAACAGCAACAAACTTGCTCTCAATCTTCTGTCCAGCCACATATACGTCTGAGCTATAATGCCAGGGAATGGCTTAATCGTCTGTGTACGGAACAGGCCTAGGCACGGTAATAGTCACGGGACTAATCTCAGGAGCATAGATTGTCACAGGCTCTCTTCTGACAGGCATGTCAACTTCATCATAGAAAATGGTAATTGTTGACACATCATTAGCTTTATCATTACCAACTTTGCTAAACTGCAAGGATCCATCATCAATCAAACCCTATAATCCTCTCTTCAGCTTCTCACACCCATTCTCAGCACTTAAACATTCTTCACAGTCAGAACTACAGCCAGGAAACACTTGACCATTCAGCAGTCTCTCTTTCATTACCCTCAAAGGAGTCTTCACTTCTTCAATACTCAGCACAAGACTTAACTTGTCACCACCCTCAACAGCATTGATTCTTTCCCCTCCGTGATTAGGGATAGGGTTCGAAGTAACATTTGGCGGTGGTGCAAAGTTGATTGCTTTAGAGTCTACAAGATCTTGAACCTTGTGATGGAGAGCCCTGCACTTCTCAGTCGAGTGCCCGGGTGCTCTAGAGTGGAAAGAGCATCGTGCATTGACATCATAACCAACTGGAAGCTCTCCAGGAGGTGGTGGTGCCAAAGTTCTCAGTTGAATCAGGTTCAAATCCAGCAGTCTTGGAAGCAAAGAAGCATAAGTCATAGGGATAGTCTCAATCACCCTATTAGCCGGGCGAGTTTGCCTTGACTGATACGGTCTCTGCTGATAGTTGTTACGAGGTTGTTGTTGTTGTTGAAGTTGTTGTTGTGGAGGTTGCATCTGTTGCACAGGAGCTGAAGGAATTGTGACTGCTGCCACATGCTCATACGGTCTTCTATAACCACGGCCCCGGCCTCGGCCAAATACAACATTTGTCTCACCTTCTCTTCTCCTAGGAGGTCCACTGAAAGCTTTCCTCGCTCCATTTGAGCTGCTAGCACTTGTATCTTGGATTTTCCCCATCTTCAGCAAGGTCTCAACTCTCTCTCCAGCAATAACAATATCATTGAATTTAGTGGCAGAACTGGACGCCAATCTTTCAAGAAACACACCCTGCAAAGTCCCCATAAACATGTCATCCATTTCGTTCTCAAGCAGCGGTGGTTGCACTCTGGCAACGAGCTGGTGCCACCTCTGAGCATATTCTTTGAAACCCTCTTTAGCAGTCTGAGCCATGTGCTGCAATTGCGTGCCGTTTGGAGCCATGTCCAAATTATATTGATACTGTCTCACAAAAGCTTCTGCTAGGTCTTTCCAACTCTTGATATTGACTCTGCTAAGCTTCATATACCATTCCAGAGACGCTCCAACCAAGCTGTCTTGGAAATAGTACATCCAGAGTTTTTCATCGTCGGTATAAGCAGCGATCCTTCCTACGAAGGACTGAAGATGGGTCTTTGGGCATGCAGTGCCATTATATTTCTCAAAGGTTGGAACTTTGAACTTGTATGGGATCCTGACCCCAGGAACCAAGCCCAAATCTGTTATGTCAAAGCCCAAAGAACTCTGGGATTGAATAGCTTTGATTTGCTCATCCATTTCCTCAAACCTATTGTTCATCTCAGCTCCTTGACCTTCAGCTTCATCAAGCAGAGTGAACTGTTCGTCCTGATTATCCATTTGCACATTATTCAACCCATCATTGATTATTGTCACCCCTGGTTGTGCAATAGGGATTTCCACTTGTCGTGCACCCGCACCATTACGATTATCAGCAGCAGCGGCAACAGTGTTCCTGGTCTGATTCTCAATCATCTCCCGCAGACGCTTTTGGTTCTGACTCATGCCTGCCATCAATGTCATAAAGTTATCCATTCTCAGTCTTAGATCTGCTAAGTCAGCTTGCATCTGGTCCATGACTCGCTCTCTGTTGATCTTTGTTGGATATCTATGTGCTACTAGTTGTTCCCGAACTTTTCGGGGAGCTATAGTGCCTGAAACACAAAACACGTTAGCAACTGAGACACTACCTGCAAAACAAACAAACAGGTTATATGCAATGCAATGTAACTGTTCATGTTCCCAGGTTTTAAGCATTTGCATGCCCCAGTTCTGGCATCTATTCTCAGACAGTCACTTTCGGTATTAACTTTCAAACTTTCTCTTTGATGAATGTTCAGACATTACGAGTCTTGCACATTCAGAAATGATAACTTGCACATTAATACTGTTATATGGACAAACCACTGCCGGCTAAAAGTCAGAATACAACCAGAAATATTCCCCGCAGGGTTACAAGCCAGTACATGAAATAAAGACAAAAGAAATAAAACAAGACTCCTACAACAAGTCTGTAGGTAGTCTGAAAAATAAACTAAGCTAAGGACCCAGGCTCTACCACCTCTGCTCTGCTCTTCTTGACCCCTGCTCTCAGCTTGAGCTCTTCAATCTCTTTCCTTGCTTCCTCCAGGGCTAACTGACTTTGTGCTAGCTATTGGGTCTTTTCCCTCCGAATGGTATGGACTTGCTCCACCTCTTCTTTCTTGAAGGCCATCTGCACTTCAAAGAACTCTTCCTTCTCTCTGAATTTATTCTGCTCTTCCTCCCTTTGGACTTGCAACCAAACAATGGATTGACGAGCATCCTTGAGAGTCTTTAAAGCCTTTTTACGTTCAGCCTCTCTTTTTGCCTCCATCAGACCCAACCTGTGGAAATGGGCTTCTCTGCCAGCAAAGTCTTTCTCTTTGGCTTCCAAAGAGGCTTGGAGCTCCCGCAGCTTGTCTTCAGCTTCATTCTTGGCCCTGTTGGCATGATGGTACATGCTTAGCATCTCAGCATTCTCCACTATGACTTCATGCAGCTGAGCTTTTAGCTTCTTGTACTCTTCAAGGGAGACAGTACTACTCTGACTAGGCACTTCTCTGGGATAAAGTGGAGCCTCAACTAAGAAAGGCATGAGAACTGCTTCTATATGTCTTTGCAACCATGCAGCATAAGGTGGATACGTCTTGGGATCAACTCTGCCGAAGTCTTTATTACCCTTCCTTATCTTGTGAGCCCAGGCTTGGACTGCTTGTTGAACTAACTCCTTATTTCCTTCAACAGGAAAGTACAAAGATTCAGCAAACTCTTCCATCTGCGGAGGATCTTTCAAATGGTAGCCAAATTGTTTCCTGGCTAATATTGGATAGTAACTGATGACACCCTTCCTTCCCAGCAAAGGTACTCCAGCAAATCTTCCGCAACTAACCAGCAACTCTTTACCTAGAAGATCTCTGTCATATCCCCAGGCAATATCTTCAACAGTCAACCCCATCAGTCTTCTGGACCATCTCCACTCATCCCTCATCTCCTTGAAGGCACCTGATTTTGGCAACTGTCTGGTAAACCATTTAGCAAACAAAGGAGCACAGCAGACTACTGGACCACCCCTACCCTTCTCATTCCTGTAATGAACACTGTAGTAGAAGTCACCCAATAGAGTAGGCACTGGATTGCCTTTAGCAAAGATTGAGATTACTTCCAAGCTAACAAATTCCTTCTCTCCAGGGAACAGGCTGGACCCATACACCATCAATGCAAGCAAAGCACCAAAGTCATTCCACTTAGCCTCTGTAGCATACTTCTCTGCCTCTGGGATGATCACACTCCAGGAGAGTCCTTTACCTTCACTCTCTTGCAGAGCCTTCCTGACGGTAGCAGCTGGCAACCTACAAACCTTGGCTATGTCTTCATCTTTAAGCACAACCTCAGACCCATAGAATGGCAATATCTCTCTGACTGGCACATTCAGCATGCTGGAGATCTCTTCCAATGTAGGAGCTAAGATGTAACCTGGAAAAACAAAGCAACGCAGCAGAGGATCATAAAATTGCAACAGAGTATGCAAACTGTCTTTCTGGTCTGCAGTGGGCTTGTCCACAAACTTCAGTATCTGGCCATATCTTTTCTTGAAATTTCCCTAGACTTGGTCATTCATTAGACCTGCTAATCTCTGAAAACTTCTAACTTCAGGCTAAAGAAAGGTATAGTGCACATTCTTTTTCCTTAGAACTCTTCTGATTTCTGCCATGGAGATAAGTTTACCAGAACTGGGAGCAGATTATGAACAATGACCTGAAAAATGTGAAACATAAACAGTTAATGCAAAGAATGATGCAAATGCAATGCAATGCAAGCATATGATCAACTGGGACCATCTGAACTGGATCACTGACAAGGGCCCCTCTGATCACTGACAAACCAAAAGTCCTCTGGGTCACACCCTCTGATAATCACAAATCTCTGATAGAAGATCTCAGAACGACAGTATCAAGAATACCAGGACAAGAAAACCAGAACTCCAGAACTATAGAACCATAGAACCAAAGATCATAACCATAGGACCACAGATCATAACAAGGACCACTGAATAATGAGTGTATGTTGAGGCCATGGGTTCCTGCACACCTGTAAACCCCTCCCAATCTCACTGGTAGTAGGCTCCGGGTCAGACATCACAGACTCTCAAAGCCGAATAGCAATAATACTATCACCATCTCCGAGAAATGGCTCATGACCAAATCAGGGAATTGGTTTGGCATTATATACTACGCAGGGAGGCCTCAGCTGAGTCCAGGACATAAGGTCATCCTATGTGATCCCCAGGTGGGCCCTCGGATGCGAATGGGTTTGCCACAAAATGTAGGCTGCCACTGTCATCACTAAAGAGGGAAGTTTCCACAAGGTTCTCAATGATTGGTCCCCAGCTGCACATTACTGTCAAGGTTATGTAATGAGAGAGGAAGATCCCCAAATCAAGACATTTCCAAGACAATCGCAACCTGGGTGTGGAACTCACTACTACCCTCATGACAAGATCTCATGAGGCCAAAGTGGAACCACTATAAGTCCTAAGGTGCACTCGAGCCGGGTACTTGGCTCATCTCTCAAGAACAAGTAACACCCATCCCACCAAACAGAAAACCAGTCCAGACAGTCCAGTATATATACATGATGCATAAAATAAAGACTGAAAACTGTAAATAAAGCTGTAAATAAACAACAATAAAATACAACAAGCCACATCAAACAAACATCACCCAATGGAACAGAAACAAATAAGCGCTAGGAGAGACTCACAGGGGAACCAAAGATCTCTGGTGTTGCTTTCCCCAGCAGAGTCGCCAGCTGTCGCTCCCCGGTTTTCCATCCTGGTACAAATGCGAAAGTGGCGCGGAAAAAGAATAGAGTCGCCAGCCAGGCATTTTTATCCCGAAGGAACGGGAATGGTAATGTTGCACAAACCAGAAGAAAGAAGAGGAAGGACACAAGTCCTACGAACCAAAGAGACTGAGTTCGGGAGTCGGTTACGACCTGGGAAGGTACTAGCACCCAGATCGTCCGCCGTACCCAACGGGATCCACGCTTGCAAAAGAAACTGTTTCAAAGGGTGAAGGTATGAAAGCTGCTGCAAAGAAATGAAAATGAAAAGGAACTGGAAAGGAACTGGAATAAGAAACAAAGAGAAAAATGTAGGGAAAATAAAGATTGTGCTCGAACGGGCCCTACCCCGCTGCCTACGTACCTCATCAGGACAATGAGGATCAGAGACGCCGTAGTTCCCCTAACTAGGGGTAACAAGGAAATTGCTTGTGAATTAAGGCTTGAACTGCCTATGCCATTGCTCAGGTGTTGCAGACTCGGACGACGAGTGCGTAACTGTCTTGCAAAGTGACAAGTAGGAGCAAGTTCACGTAAGGAGTGAATGAGATGAGAAAATAATTCCCGAAGGAAAGACGCTTATTGTTTGTTTGTGTTTTTTTATGAAGCTTTGTATGAGTGTGTCACGAGGAAGTGAACTCAAGCTCTTTTCCATGGAATGTGCACTTGTCACTACATTCCAAGATGGAATAATAGAACAAGCACACTCAAGTAAGGAGAAGATCCCCAAAACTTGAACCCAAAGATTAGGGCCTAAGCTCACTAACTTGTCGAATTATTAAGTGTTTTTGGTATTTACAGATGAAGAAGTGTTTTTTATGTTTTTCTTGATGAAGAAGATACCTTGATCAAACTTGTGCATCACAAGGTAAACTTGTACTATCCCAAGATGGGAAGACTACAAGCATACCTAATGGGATAAGGCTATGGATCAAGACATCACTTCAAACTTATTAAAGTGTTTTTTAAGAGTTATGAGATGAGAAGAGGAGAAGAACCAAAAGGATATCAAAGGAAAAAAAGTCTAAGGGAGACTAAATAATCCTAAGTGTTAACATGCATGGATGTCCTAAGGGTTAGTGAGGTTTCTATCCTAATGAAGAAGGAAGAAGAAGAGAAAGAAGAAGATAGAAGAAGGGATGAGAAAGGCCTAAGCCCAACAACAAAAGAGTTAGTGCACATAAACATAAGAGGAGAAGATGAGATTTGGAGATGTGGAACTCAATTCCCACATCTCACACTTACCATAGCCCCTGCAAGGTTAGTATCAAGCATACAAAGGAAACACAATGAGTAAGATAACATGCTAACATCACACAATAAGAAGTGAAATGATATAAACATATGCACAATGCAAATGCAACTCAAAAGAATGAGAGAAGAAGTATGCAAGCTAAAGATGCAACATGAAACACATATGAAAACAAATGCACACTTATGAAATTTGCAAAGCAAAATGCACAAGATATGGACTCAAAGCTCACAACCAGAACCAAAAAAAGATGAAGAATGGCTTAAGAAGCCAACAAGATGAAGAGAAGAGAGGTACAAGACCAAACAAATACAAAATGGGAGTGAAAGAAGCAATGAGATGAAGTGAAAGCACTTAAGGAAAGAAATGACTTAAGAAAGAAGCAAGACACAAAATTACAAATACACAAACCCTATCCTAGGACAAGGAAGATACCCATACCCCAAAAGAACCCCAAAAGGGAAGAAGAAGTTGGCACAAGTGCCCTTCTAAGCTTATAAGAGAGCTAAAGGTTCAAAGGAAGCAAAATGGGACAAGGTTCAAGATAAAATCCACAACAAATCAACCAAGCATCTAAAAATTACACAATTTAAACCAAATGATCTTCAAACATAATGTATCAATGGGCCAAAAGGATTTAAAAAGATTCAGAAGCAAACTAGGTCAAATGGAGGCAAGAACACAAGTTAGGGTTACAAACTTCCATCACAAGTCACAGGATCAAGACTCAAGAAATAAGTTTCTAAAAATCATGAGAAAAATCACATGAGTAGTACAATGTCTTAAGAATCCAGAGCAAAAAGAATGGGATCAAAATTCAAAATATTGAAGAGTATGGAAAATAAACAAGGCAGTGTGGTCAAGAAGAACTTAAAAAGAAGTTAAGTGAAACAATGATTTAATTCAGACACGTGGAAATGGAAAAAAAATAAAATAAAAATATGAGAAAATAAAAGAGACTCAAAATAATGTTCATGATATTTTTGGGATTTTTTATATGAAGGAAACTATTTTTAATAAATTGAAATTGAAACTGAATAAAAGAAAAATAAAATGGAAAAAGAAAATAAAAGAAATGGAAGGGAGGTGTATGGAGTAAAGCTTGTACGTTGAAACTGAATTGGGCCTGGGGACATGGGGGTGCGAATAGCGTCTGTCTAAGCCCAAGGTTGGCGCAGGTGTAAGAGCCTTATGGTGTGATTTTTTGAAAATAAAGGAAAAAGGCTGGAAAAAACAGGAAGCGTTGGATTGATCCAGCGCGTGTGGTTCAGGGCTCATTAATTGAGCTGGCAGTTTGGTGAATCATGAATGGTGAGACGCATGGAAGTTAACATAGGGTGTACCACATAAATGATTTAAATGAAATAGAAAGAATAACATGAGACGGGAGGAAGCTAGGGCAAACGTGGCAGCATATGGGACGCTGGATGGATGGATCAAACGACACATGTTCATCTTCTTCATAGAACAAACCCTAAGACCAATTTCCAGTTTCCAGTGATCGGAGCTAGGGCTCCAGCACCGGAATTCATGACAGCATCACAAACCAACAAATAAATGGAAAAAAATCCAGATCCACTAAATCAACTCCCCTAAATCCAAAAACGAGCTTAAAAAAACCTAAAAGTCAAAGGATCAACGAGATCGAACAAAACAAAGTAGCACCATCAAACTTGAAACTCACATAAATTATGCTATGATGCACCAATTTCAAATCCAAAAAGTGCAGAATCATCAGCAAACATCAAATAACACAAAGCAACACATTAATTCCATTTCCAGATCACAAAGTTTCAAGGTATACCTGAGATGAAGATCTTGATTCAGTGAGATATAGGACCAGATAATGCGTGCAAATCACTCCACTTACTCCATAGATGCAAAATAAATGCATCTAAGGTCTTGAAACAAGCTGGATCTGAGGTTTCAAAGCAAGTTTCCCTGAAATGGCAATGTTACTAAACTTGAGAATAAGCTTCAATGAGGGAGTGTTTAATGATCCTGAGCTTGCCTAGATTACAGATCCACAATTAGTTTGGAGATTGGATGCTTGGGTGAAGAGATATGGAAGAAAATGCAAAGTTGCATGAAGTTTGTGAATGAGAGAATGAGAGAGAGATCTGGCTTTCTAAAACCCTAATTGCTCTTTGTGTGACCTCACAAGCCTTTTCTGAAAGAATGAAAACAAATGCACGAATGAATCATGAGAAAAATGTGAAGTTGCATAATTTGCACTTTGTAAAATAAGCATGCTATGCTCATGCTCCCTTGGTCATCTCATCATATGTGCAAGACACTTACCACCCTTGATTCAAATCCAATCAATCCTGGCCCTTAGATCAAACCCTCACACTTATTTCATGACTTTTGCAAAATATCCTCTTTGTAAGCAACTTTCTTATTTGGCACGAAAATGAACATTTCTTTGGAGAAAATTGGTTCAAATGTAATGTATTTTAAGTTTGAAACACAATTGAACCAATACCAAGTCTCACAATTAAGCTTGGAAGCATTTTGCATTTGGTGCCTACATGAAAAAGTGACTTTTGCCCTAAAAACAACCAATTTTCGAAGAGCCTATAGGGAGATCCATAAATCCTATGAAAATGTACTTGTACTTTTTGAAAATGGGAGCCCTTAATCTTCAACTTCATGTTTGACTTTGGTCCATTTGAAGAATTTTTGATCATGTTAAGGCCATTTGAAAATTAGGGCAAAAGTTGCCAAATTTGGAAATTCCTTAAAACCAACTTTGTACCATTTTTGCAAACCCTTCAAATCTCCAAGATTCTTGAACTTTGATCATTCCAAACCTCTTATAACATTTTAAGGACCCCTCTTGGCCAAAAAATTTTGGGTTAGACCCCTTGAAATTGCACAGTTGACTTTTTAAGGGCACAATTGACTTTTTGCTTCATCTGCAAGCAACTGAGGCATTGTCTGACTTCCACATGGAATTTTCTCATGAAAATTGACACCTAGGATCCTATTAACATGTATAAGACTTTGTCCAAATGAAATGGCCAAAGTTGTGAGATTATGGTGCTTGAATCACAAACCCTAATTTGGGTACCTTGTATAGGAGCTTTGCCTTGTCCTGAGATCTCTGATGATCATGCAATCTTCTGAGTTTTTTACAATGGACTTGAACTTGTAAATGGAGTGTAGACTCACCATAAGACTTGTACAAACTCATTGTGACCCTTGTCATGGCTTGAAATGCTTCAAGGACTTCCACAGATGACTATATGCTTAATGCTAGGACATGAAGAATGTTATGCCTCATCTTTCCATGCTAGGATGCTGAGAAAATGATATGTTCATGATGAATATGATGTGGTATGATGCTTAAAATGAAAATGGAAAATTTGGGGTGTTACATCCCTAACCATGGATTAAGTTGAGGTATCTTCCTCATCTATCATCCTTCTCTTAGGATGGTGTAATGAATTCACTAATCCCTGATTAGAGATTAAACTCATTACTTAACATAAAATAAAAATCCAAAATAAAACACTTAATAATTACAAGTAGGTTAATGATCTCAATCTTGTATCATTAGGGTAATTAAGTTGAGATATTCATCTCATACTTAAGTATACTCATTATCCCTAATTAGGGGTGATATAATGAGTTTACAATCCTTAATTAAGACTTAAGCTCATTATCCTATGCAAAACACCAAAAAACAAAAAAAAAACTGAAAACACAAAAACAAACAATAAACGTCTCCTTCGGGATTCTTTTCTCATCACACTCACTCTGAAAACGAGAACTCGCTTCTCCCGTCTAATGCAAGACAGTTAGCACTTGAGCCAGACGAGTCATACACTTGAGCATAGACAAGCAAGCAGTTCACACAAAAACTCCAAGTCTCTCTTTGTCGAACTGCGGTGTTCTGACTCCCTCATTGCACGAGAGGATACGTAGGCATAACTTAACAGTTATCGAACAAAAGTCCCCAGGTCTCCCCCCTCTTCTCTTTCTAGATTTTCTTTCTTGACCTCAGTTTGAACTCCTGTTCTTTTTGCACTGTCACTTTGTACATCTATTTTTTTATGCACAGTTAGCACGTACACTTGCCCCTATTTTAAACACAATTAGGTAAGCGTGGATCCCGTCGAGTACGACGGACGATCTAGGTGCTAATACCTTCCCAGGTCGTAACCAACCCCCCTACCCAGTCTCTTTGGTTCACAACCGTCTTATCCATATCTTTCTAGGTTTATGCAGCATTACCTTTCCTTCGGGATAAAAATGCCTAGTTGGCAACTCTATTCAACCTCAACCTTCACCATCCGACCGTTCTCGCTGACAATTTACGTTTGCACCGGGACGAAAGTCTGGGGAGCGACATAAACCAACGACTAAGTTTTTGGAAACAATTTTGTTAAGCAAATCAAAGTTAATGTGTGCTAAACGTCTATGCCAAAGCCCATGCGATATATGCCCTTCTAGATTTGTTTCCTTTCCTTTGATATTTGTCTTTCGCTTTGTCTTTCTTTAACATTGGGCATTCCGGTTTGTAGTGACCCGACTTTCCACAATTGTAACATGATCCTTTAACTTTGGTACTTTTGTTTGTTTCTTGCTTGGAGGGATTAGATTGTCTTCTATATTTGACAAGATGCTTTTCCGAATGAGAGATTTCATTCTTTCTAAGATACCGATTGTATCTTCTAAAAAACAGCCCCATATCCTCATTTAATTCATCATCTTTGTCACTTGATTCACTCTCACAATCTTTATTGGTGGATGATTTTGTAGTATAAGTCTTCAACGCAATAAAATTCTTCTTCTTCTCATTGTCCTTTGGTTTTTCATTCTTTTCTTTCTTCTCATTTTCTTTATGCTCATGAAGATTTAAGAGCTTTTGCTCATGCGCTTGTAGCTTCCCAATCAACTTTGTCAAATCCAATGTCCTTACATCATTGGCTTCTTTGATTGCCATAACCTTTGGTAACCATTCCCTAGTAAGACACCTTAAAATTTTATTAGTAGTAACATCGTTGGGAGTGGTTTTTCCAATAGCATTTAAGCGATTTAATAAATAAGAAAATATCTTTCCCAATTCACCAATGTTTTCCCCTTGGTTCATGTGAAAGCGATCAAACTCTTATTGCAAAGTGTTAATTCTAGCTAGCTTCACGTCATCAGTTCCCTCATGGGCAATCTGTAACGCTTCCCACATAACTTTAGCTGTAGTATGATGAGAGACTCTAAAATATTCACCCGCTCCCAAGGAAGCAATAATCATATTTCGAGCTTTCCAATCATAGTTATAGTTCTTTTCATCTTATTCATCCCATTGTGCTTTAGATTTAGGTATTTCAAGGTTATTCTCTCTGGTCATGGTTATTTGAATAGGACCATCTTGAATAACCTTCCATATTTTTCTATCAACAAAGTTGATATGAATACGCATACAATCCTTCCAGTGACTATAGTTTTCTCCAGTGAAAATAGGTGCTCTATTATACGCCCTCGTTGGATCGTTATCCATTTTCTAAAAAGTTATATGTGAAGTACTAGATGAACCGGTGCTCCTGATACCACTTGTTAGATGATGGCACAGATCTAGAAGGGGGTTGAATAAATCCTTTTTCAAATTTAACTTTTCAAAAATACTTTGAAAAATGCTTTTTGGAAGTTCCCCAAAAAACTCGTCTAAAACAAATAAAGTCACCGGTGATCAGATATACGTTTTGAAACCGAATGGGAAATAAAGGATGATAAGACACTTAATACAATGCAACTAAATCACTTAAATTCAATTCACTTGATAACCCACTCTCAACAATGAATTATGGAAAAGAAACAAGCACAAAAGAGATGAATTTATGTGTTTTGAATTTTTCACAAACACTTGGTGTGCATCCACCAAATTGGTATATCTATATTTGAGTAGTGCATAATTTTTACAACGTTGCTATAAAAAATTGATAACAACAATTTATCAAATAGTTGGTGTGCACATACTCAACCAAATCCGAATTTTTCAAACCACACAAATTCAAGTTATGTAGAAAATATAAGAATAAAATGATTAAAGAATGCACGAGATTTGTTTAGGCAGTTCCTTTACCGTCCTTGCTAGAAGTACTCTGCCCCCAATTCTTAACCGAATTGGGATATTTCATTAATATTTCAATTGTTTCTACAAGAAGATAATTGGAACAACAAACCAATCTGAATTGCGATTGTTGCTAAAACTTCTTCTTGTCCCTTGATTCGAGAAGAACCAAGTCCTTCACGCATGTCGAGAAAACCTTCGGTTGACAGCTCCCTTATTGCAAGGATATTCAATCCTTCAAACCTTGAGCACGACTGATTTTCTTCAACGCTTGTGAACCCACAATAATCTTCGTAATCCTCTGGTTAACGTGATATGAAAGAATGATCCACTTGATCTTTAATCTCCCTCACTCGACTGAATTTACGAACGATGATTGCATGCAAAACCTCCAAATCCTCTTTGATATTGGAGGATTAAACCCCTTTGGGTTTTACAAGAAAAACCCACAGCTTCTCTACCCAATATGAAATCTCTCTATCTCAATTGGACTTTATCACCATAGATTGCACCTTGATCAACAAAGATTGTTGTGTGTGATTGTTGATTGATGCAAAGAAGGAGAATATGAAGAGAAGGATGTGTATCTATTTCACTTTTCTTGTTAACCTCTCAAAGAAAATGAAAACAACTATTTATATTGGTTAGACAATAATAAAAAGATAGAAAGTAAAAATTAAATGAAAAATATCAGCTACAAGGATGAGCCGACCTCCCACAGGGGATGGGTCGGCCTAATAGGTCCAGTGAGTCAACTTAAATCCCTGGCTCACTCAGCCTGTTAGGACCCGAGAGATCATGAAAGGAAATCCGTACAATTGAGTCGACTCAAGGCAAGCAGTGAGTCGACTCAAATCAAATAAACTATATGAGTTGACCTGTGCAGAAGGATGAGTCGGCTCATTCAGTTAAAAATCCTTCAATATGGTTTTTCTACATAAGATAATTCCCTCTTCTTTGTGTTCCCCACACAATTTCAATCATACCAAATTTTTGACATTTTCAAAGCATATGCCACGTCTCACACTGAAGAGGAAGCATTGGCGGATTATTTATCTACTAGGGAGTTAAGGATGTTGTTGGAGGATGAAGCTAAGATGTTTGCAGTGTTTACCCTATTGTCGATTGAAAGCAAGACACCAGTTGACGAGTTTCCAATGGTGAATGAATTTCCTGAAGTGTTTCCTGATGATATTACGAAATTACCTCCGACAAGAGAAATTGAATTTACTATTGATCTCATTCCTGGTACAAGGTCTATTTCTATGGCGCCATATAGGATGTATGCATCGGAATTGGCAGAATTGAAATCTCTGATTAGAGAATTGCTTGATAAGAATATTATTAGGCCGGGTGTGTCGTTGTTGGGAGCTCCAGTATTGTTAGTGAAAAAGAAAGATGGTGGTATGTGTTTGTGTATTGATTATCGTTAGTTGAATAAAGTGACCATCAAGAATAAGTATCCACTTCCGATGATTGATGACTTAATGGATCAGCTTGATGGGGCTCGTATTTTTAGTAAAATTGATTTAAGGTCGGGTTACCACCATATTCGAGTGAAGAAGGTGATATTTAGAAAACTGTGTTCAAAACTCGCTATGGACATTACAAATATGCGGTGAAGCCTTTTGGACTTTCTAATGCGCCGGGTGTGTTCATAGAGTACATGTATCGTATTTTTCATTCATATATGGATCAATTTATTATAGTATTTATTAATGACATCTTGATTTATCCCAAGTCTGAAGAAGATCATGCAGAACACTTGAGAATTGTGTTGCAGGTATTGAGAAATAATAAACTGTTTGTAAAGTTCTCGAAGTGTTAATTTTGGTTAAAGACTGTAAGTTTCTTAGGACATGTTATTTCTGGTGAGGGTATAACGGTGAACCCATCTAAAGCAAGTGAAATACTTCATTGGGAACCTCAGAAGACAATAACAGAGATTAAAAGCTTTTTGGGTTTGACAGGTTATTACTGAAGATTTATTGAAGGGTTTTCTAATTTGGTGTTATCATTGACTCATTTGACTAGAAAGAGTCAAGCTTGATGCGGCATGTGAAGAAAGTTTCAAAGAGCTGAAAAAGAAATTGACTTCAGCACCAATGTTAATTTTACCAAGTCTGAGTGAACTTTTTGTTATGTACTATGATGCGTCTAAGATGGGCTTAAACGGAGTGTTAATGCAAGATGGTAAAGTGGTGGCATATGCTTCGCGGTAATTGAGAGTGTATGAAAGGAATTATCCGACTCATGATCTTGAACTAGCTGAAGTTGTTTTTGTATTGAAGATTTGGAGACATTACTTGTATGGATCGAGATTCAAGGTATTTAGTGATCATAAGAGTTTGAAGTATTTATTTGATCATAAGGAATTGAATATGTGGCAAAGAAGATGGTTAGAGTTCTTAAAGGACTACAATTTTAATTTGAGTTATCACCCAGGAAAGGCTAATGTTGTAGCAGATGCTTTGAGTCGGAAGACGATTCATATGTCGACATTAATGGTGAAAGAAATGGAATTAATTGAACAATTCAGAGACTTGAGCATGGTTTGTGAGACGACGCATGGGAGTATTAGGCTAGGTATGCTGAAGTTGAATAATTACTTCCTTGATGTGATTAAGGAAAATCAGAGACTTGATGCAAAGCTAGTGGACTTGATGCCTACAGGAGGAAATGATCCTGATAGCGATTTTAAATTGGATGATATTGGTGTGTTGAGATTCCGAGGTAAAATTTGTGTGCCAGATAATGTTGACTTGAAGAAGGAAATTTTGGAGGAGAGTCACCAGAGTAACTTGAGTATCCATCTGGGAGCTACCAAAATGTATCAAGACTTGAAGAAATTATTTTGGTGGTCTGGTATGAAAAGAGACATAACTCAGTTTGTTTATGCTTGTTTGACGTGTCAGAAGTAAAAAGTGGAGCATCAGAAACCTTCAGGGATAAATCAATCATTGGAGATTCCGGAATGGAAATGGGATAGTATTACTATGGACTTTGTTACTGGTTTACCGAATACAGAGAGAGGCTTTGAAGCTATCTGGGTAGTTATGGACCGGGTTACGAAATCCACACATTTTATACCAATTAATATGAGTTTTCCATTGAAGAAACTGGTAGAGATTTATATCAGGGTAATTGTGAAGTTACATGGTGTTCCATCGTGTAATGTGTCGGATAGAGATCTGAGGTTTACTTCATAATTTTGGAAGATCTTGCAGGAGGCTTTGGGTTCTAAACTGAAATTGAGTTCGGCTTATCATCCGCATACGGACGATCAGTTGGAGAGGACCATTCAGTCATTAGAAGATTTTTTGAGAACTTATGTGTTGGAACAAGGTGGTGTGTGGGATACTCATTTGGCATTGGTTAAGTTCACGTATAAAAATAGTTACCATTCTAGTATCGGAATGACACTATTTGAAGCTTTGTATGGTATGAGGTGTAGGAATCCTTTGGTTGGTATGAGACAGGTGTGAATTTTGTACTTGGGCCTGAGATTATGCAACATACTACTGAGATGATTCAGATGATCCATGAGAAGATGAAAACGTCTCAGAGTAGACAGAAGAGTTATCATGATAATCAAAGAAAATAATTAGAATTCAGTGAAGGTGACCATGTGTTTCTGAGAGTCAACCCGATGACAGGTGTTAGACGTGCATTGAAATCTAAGAAATTGGATCCTAAGTTCATTATATCATATAAGATCTTGTAGAGAGTGGGTACAATTGCATAATGGTGGCTTTACCTCAGGAGCTTTCAAACTTGCATGATGTGTTTCATGTGTCGCAACTTCGAAAGTATGTTTCTGACCCATCTCATGTTATTCAGAGGGATAAGGTGAAGATTAGAGATAATCTTATTGTGGAAGTGATGCCGATAAGGATCGCAAGATGAAGCAACTTAGAGGAAAATAGATTCCTTTGGTGAGAGTAGTTTGGGGAGGTGCTGTTGGAGGAAGTGTGACCTGAGAGCTGGAAAACAGGATACAAGAGTTGTATTCGAAATTGTTTCCATTAGGTACATTTTTAGGACGAAAATAACTTAAGTGGAGGAGAGTTGTAACACCCCATTTTAAATAATTTAATCGTCGGTATTATTTATTTGGCATTGTTTATGGATATTGGGTGTATAGTGTAATAGTGGATAATTAGAGGGTGTATTTAATAATGGTAGTATAAGAGATATTATTATTATTATTATTATTATCACTATTATATATATTATTATTAATTAAAATCTGATTTAATTATTAGTTGGATGGGTGAGAGTAATATAAGGGAGACTAAGTGATTAATCAAGTTTAGGGACATAATTAGTCATAACTGCATTTGTCACTTAGAGAGCATTGGAGAAGGAAGAACAAGAGAAAGAACTAGGGCTTGCCATCATCAATTTCGTAGTAATTTTTATTAGAAATTCGAGGTAAGGGGGAGAGTGGGTTCATAATAGGTGTTTATACCATGAAAGGGTAGTGATAGGTCCTTTCCCTCATAGGAATTCGTATGAGTATATTCTATTTTATGGATCTATTGTGTATTTGTGTGTGTGAATTTGTGGTGATAATTGTATGAATCAAATTGTTGTTGTCATGAATTGAATGATAGATTGGTGTGATTTCTGTCATATGAATATTGGTGTTTGCAGATCTGGTTTTGTTGCAGGTTGAGATGACAAATTAGATCTAGAAAATATTTGATTACTAATAATAGGAGGATGAGAGGATATGAAATTATAAGCCATAAAATCAATGTAGAAACGATTTTAGGATAGATCTGAATGCTAGAAGTGAGAGCAAAGTGATAGAATTCAGACTCGTGTGAAAAATTGGAAAATATGGGGGGTTCTTTGCCCATACACGTATCAGGCATGTTGTTACGCGTATGAGGACGTGTTACATGGGAAATACGCGTATGAGACCCATCTAGAACGACCATATTCCAATACGTGTAACGTTACACATATGGGAGCCATGCCTTACGCGTATGGAAGGCATTACACGTAAAGGATTGTGAGGAGGAGGGGAATGTTACGCGTTTGGGGCGTAAGGGATGATGGGCGAGCTGGAAATCCGCGTATGGCCCTAGCCAATATTTGTATGACCAGTTGAGATGCAGAAAAATGTTGTTTTCGTGATTTCTTTCCTGATTTTGCATCTGATGCAAATTCTTTTGGTCTGAGAGGTGGGGATAGATGTCAGAAGTTGTTGAAACTAGGAATGTTGGTGAAATTAAATAAAAATGGAATTTAGGTGGATTAATTAGATATTAGCTAATTAACATTGTGTGAGGTATTTCATGTGGTTGTGTGTGTTGATGAACAATTTGGACATGTGTAGTAATACTGGTGTGTATTACAGTGAGTATGTTAGGAGGATCATGAAGATGTATAATTTTGATTATACATGTGTTGTATGCATATTTATTGTCATGCATTCATTGTGTGTCTGGTGGAAATGAATCATTACTCAGTAGGGGTGTATGTGATTCGTGGTGTAGATAAATCATTGCCAAGTAGGGTTGTATGTGGTTTATCCGGATTCTATTATGAATCAGGTTCGATTGAATGAACTATGGTGTATTGGTACTATATGCATTGTGTCAATTGTTGAGTCACATTGCATTATTATGTATTTATTGAATCATAATTGGAATCGACAGGTGTGTCGTAGTGATGTATTGATTGTGCGATTACTACTCCTAACATGTATTATACACTGTTAATTATTGAATGTAGTTCTCACCCCTTTGTTGTTTGTTGCATCTGTGCTTCTTTAGAAGTACATATAATTCTGGTACTTGCGTGTGCATGGAGTGCGTGTTGCTTGATCGAGTCTTAGGAGTCGCTCTGATACGTAACACGAGATTTTGGGAGTTTTCAACATTTGTTATTCTTTATTTGTTTTCGTTACATATCATTCTTTATTTGAAAATATGGTGGACCACGAGTTATGTGGATTTTTGATGTTGTTGGCGAATTGCCATGATTTGAATAAAATGTTTATTTCCGTTGTTTTCTTTCATTAACAAAAAGAAGTTTCGTTGGTTGTTTTATTTTATGATGTGGCATCCTACTTTATGGTGTAAACTCTGATTATTTTCCTATTATTTATGTATTTTATAAAATAGGAAAGTGGGATGTTACAACTAGCTCTTCAAGAAATATATTTTTGTTTTTCACTATCCCATATTTTTAGAGTTCGTAGAGCATAAAAAGTGTGAACAATTCCATTCTTATTAAAATATTTCTCCAAATCTATATTTTGGAACTCATCATCATGATCTCTTAAGATTGATGCAATGTTTAGTCCTCCTTAGTATGGATAACCTTGGATAATTTCCGAAAGACAACAAACATCTCTCCTTTATGAGATAAGAAAATCGCCCATGTATAATGAGAGTAGTTATACACAACTACAAGAGCATATTAATTCCCGCAAAAACTCATGGTTTTGGATGAGTAAAAAAAGATCCATATGCAACTGTAGTTAAGGCCTATTTGCAGAAATAATATTTCTAGATTTAAAAAAGGCCTTTACTTGTTTATCCTTTTGGCATGCACAAATAATATGTGTTTTTCAAAATTTAAGTTCGACAAATCAATTAATAAATCCTTGCGGACCAACTTATTTAGATATCCATGTGTATATGAGTTATTCTTTTATGCCATTGCGGAATTCATCCTCATTGATATAAAAATACATTATTTGAAGGGATTTTATTAAATTTTACGGGGTAAATATTCCTACTTCTAGAACTGGGAAAAAGAGTTTGATTTGACTTAATTTTATAACCCTACATTGAGAAGAATCAAACGTTACATTATTATCATCGTCATATAATTGACTAATAATTAATAGATTATACTTTAAACCATTAACTAAAATACCCTCCCCAATCGTTGGATTAGAGAATTTACCAACGATACTAGTACCAATGATCTTTCTTTTGTTGTTGTCACCATAAGAGACATATCCTCCATTTCTAGAAGTAAAGAATGAGACAAGAAATTTACCTCAAGTCATATGCTTTAAACAACCGCTATGAAGGTACTACATAGAGTTTGATATTGTAAAAAAATAACGTATCATAAGCATATGTCTTAACTTTAGGCATCCAAATTATTCAGGGTCCTCCAATACTAGCGCGATAAGTATTATCATTAGATTTATCATGAGGATCATAATTAGATAAATATGATGAAGCAACCATATTTCTTATTTTGTGTTCATGATATTCTTTATAAAAAAACGTGAAGGGGAATAAATATGTTTACTTTAATAAATTTTATTAATAAATTAAAATAAAGAAACATGGCCATTTTTATTAGTAATAGAATTTGAGAGTTTTTGATGAATATGGGAAACATTACTGAAGTTCTTAATGTTATCCTTAGGTTTATAACCTAAACCAACTTTGTTATACGAGACTTAATGATTTTCTAGAAGAAGATTCAAGTTGTCTCTTTTTTTCGTAAACTTATCAAGTCTGTTTTTTGTATCATCAATTTTATTTCCAAAACATCATCTTGATCACACTTGGTAGGTTTAACTAAAATCTCATGAAAAGAGGAAGGACTTTGAATTAAAGTAATTTTCTCTCTTTAAGAATCTTATTTCTTCCAATAAGTTTTTATTTTCTATTTCAAGGGAAGAAATAATAGTTTTCGAGGTGAAGACAAGATGTTTTAATTAATTGATTCTTTATTTCTTTTCTTGCATATGTGAAAAAAATTATCATGAGTGAAATATGAAGTTACCTCATTTTTCTTCATGATTTTCCATAAGATAGGCGTTTGCTTCTTCCCATTTGAGGATACTATGTCATTGTCATCACAAGTGATGTATGTTTTCTTAGCTTCTTTTTTAGATTTCTTGAATTTTCTTTGATTATGATTTTGGTTCCTTCTATGGTTCTAGTTCCGAGGGATATTTAGTTTTATGTGTCATTTCTTTCCGTATTAATAGCATGTAGGAATGAATGATGATCTTCTTTGATTTTTGTGTTGATCATCTTGTTGCTTTTCATGGTTCATAAATCTTTTGAAGTTACAAACAACAAGGTTGTATCTTCATCATATTCATAATCTTTTTCTCCATCGGCCTTGGGAGCTAGACTTTTCATCTTTTTGTCACCCTAATCATCATCATCTAGCCTTTTCTTTTTTAGTGTCGCGTGAGAAAAACACAAAAACTCATAAAGAACAAGAATGGTAGTGATGATAGTTTTACCTTTCAAACTGTTCAATAATTTTTATTTTTCTTCTTTGGTCCAATCATATGTATCTTTGTTTATCACAACACCGTTAACTGTTTGTGTGAGAAAATTATCATTTTCATAACTCTCCAAATATAATAATACATCCTATCTATGAAGATTTGCATCTCTCTTTCCACAAAACTTACACTTCCCCAATGAAGGAAAGGTTAATTTAATGAATCATTTGAAGCCATTCCTTTCTCCCAGGATGATTCATCTTATAACATGAGTTAGAATCCGCCAAAATTCAAAATTCAAAATATGATACGGGTGAATAGTGATATTCAAAATTCATGATTAAGTTATAAAATCTTTTAATTTTTTAAAACATTTAATGTTAGAAGATATAAATAATATATAAATAAGATTGATATGAAGAGATACGAAAAACAGAAATAAAATAATCAACAAATAAAAAAAGATAAGATTTAGAGAGAGTGCACGATAGATTTATACAATTAAACTCTCAATTAATTCTTGTCCTCAAGATTTTCCTATCGAGTGTTTCAATAAAACCACTAAAAAATTAAAAAAAAATCATAAATTAAAATTTTTTATAAAAAAAAGATAGCATCATGTTTCATGTCCATCAAATTATCTGGTTGGTGCCTTGCAGGGTGTTAGAGATGGAAGAGAGGTAACAAATTCTCAGAGGCGACAATCAAGTACACTAATATTGTGTGATTTGTATAATGAATAAATTTTGAGTCAAACAGAGAAGAGCAAAAAAATTCCAATGCAAATTTTACTGGTAGCAACTCTTTCTAAATATTAGTGTAACTAACTTGGTTCTCATTTACAATTTTGTTGGGAAAATAACTTGGTTCTCATTTACAACCTTGTTGGAAAAATAACTTGGTTCTCATTTGGTTTTCATTATCACTCTGTTAATTCTCAAAGAAAGCCTTCAGGTGACAGTTAGTTGAAAGACAACTTCATTAGCTCTTGGAGGATTTTCTGATGTTGTTAATTGAAAGTTTTATCCGCTAGTTCACGGAAAAATATTTCAATGATGTCTAGTCGAAGTTTTCTGTGAAAATTCTTGGGGAATCTTCTGATGACTATCAATTATGCATTCCATCTTCGAGAATTCTTTGAAAAAATTTTGGTTATTTTTCGGGGAACTTTAAGAATGATGGTTAATTGGAGGATCACTTTGTCAACTCTTAAAGGATATTTTTTATGATTCTAATTTGAAATTTCACCTTGCGAGACGAAGAATCTTTCAATAATCTCCGGTTGCATGATTTGTGATTAGTTTAGGGTTTCTACTAGAATTATTGCACTCATGCATATTTTACACACATTCCTTTAAAGTTTGAAGATAAGTTAAGGTGATAAGTCCTTAATCAAATATGATTTTTGCGTTGAAATTACATTGCATTTTCCTTGTAATAGTATATATCATATAGTCACTAAAATTTAAGTCATACACATCTCAGTTTGCATTACAAAATTTTATATAAAAAGAAAGTATATTTTTATATAATTGTATTGCATATTCTTTTAGATAAAAAAATAATTTAGTTATATTTTAATAAATAAAAAGAAAAAAATAAGAGAAAAATACGAGAGTTTTTTCTTAACTACACAAAAAAGGAGGTCATGCTCCCTTTGGTCCCACACAATTTTTCTTAACAAACTTGCAGAACATGTAATCATTCATCCTATAATCCATACTCACATACAACATACATTTTTTTCATTTGAAATAACAAGAATAAAATTAATTAACAAGCATGGTCATTCTTAGCATAGCATCAACACACATATTCGATTTGGGCCTTGGGCCATCTCCTCATGCATTCATTTGCTATCGATTGTCCTTTATATTCTCACCCTTCCCATTTTATATTCTATTTATTTCTTTATTGTTATTATTTATTTTATTTTTTAATTTTCTACAATTAATTAAGTAAATAATAAATGGTGATAAATAAATATTTTCAAATATAATCAAAACCCTTGATCCAACTTTAAGCGGTAAATTTTCAAAAACTCGTTTCTTTCGATTAGTTTTGAATCAATGCGAATCAAATCTCTTTTCGAATCAGACGTTACATTAAAAATCTAAAGAAGAGGAACATTGGAGTTTCATATTCCATGAAAACCTTGAATGATCGGCCCAAGACATACATATTAATTTTACTGATTATTCTTTATATCGTTCTAACATACCTAATTATAAATTGGATAAAAGGGAAATTGGAGTTTTACACTTCATGATAACCCTAAACAAATGACCCTGAGACATACATAATGGTCCTACCAAACGTTTATCTTCCACAAATCAATTTCATAAACGCTTTGAATGAAAAAGGTACATGGAGTCTCGTATTCCAAGAAAACCTCAAATAATCGGTCCCAAGCCAAACGTCCTGGTCCTACCGAGCATTTTTCATTCAATTAAAAAACACTTAACACATAAAACCTATTTTATCGCCCCTGTGTGATAAAAAAACCTGTTCAAAAAGAATATTGTTTATTTCGTTACAAACAAACACTTTAAGCCTCCATTTGCGAGCACAAGCAACATTTAACCGCTATAGTACGACCTAAATAATCGTTCAATAAAATCATCCAAAAAGAAGAAATCATAGATAAATTAAATGAGATGATGTAACTGCTAAAAATGAAGGGATGATCTCAAACCTAGAATAATCTCTAGCAACGTCATAAAAAAGAAGAAAAATAAACTCCATTAGTCTCTTTTGAAAGAAAAGTCTCAATTATTAAACTATCATTGGAAGGTTCAATGCGTAGTGGAGAAACTTCATAAAGAAGAGAATATGAAGAATATAATTTCTCATCCAATAGAATCTTCGAAAGAAGAAATGAGAAAGAAGTCTCAATGAAAAATATTTTTAGTACTCTCTTTCAAAAGAACAATCTTGGTGATTGAACGATCCTCGAAAGATTCAATGTCTAATGAAGAAAATTCATCAAGAAGAGGATATGAAGAAGAAGAAGAGGTTTAATTCAATATAATCTTAAAAAATTGAGAAAGAAGCCTCAACGATCAATATCTTCAGAGACTCAACATCAAAGAGAGATCTAGAAGAATCGATCTCTGGTAGAATCTTCTTCCAACGAAGAAGGTGAATGCGCATTCTTGTAAGCTTCTCATGAAGTAGATTATTGAGAGGTAGAAATGTTATCATACAAGCAATTGTTTAAATAATATGCTAAGTTAATCCAATAACATGATAAAATCAAAAAGCGTAACTTAGATCTTAAAGTCTAAGTCTGCATTGAGTTTCTAGAAAATCATAATGAAACACTAAGATTTGAAATGGCTAATATTATAAACCAAACTTGTAATTGTAAAAGTTGTGTCTCAATGAAAAAGGAAGTGAAAGATCTGCATGAAACCATAAGTAAATTTACTAATGAGAAATAAAACCTAGATTTAATTTTATCAAACCAAAGACCTTCCTTGAATAAAATTGGGTTAGGGTTTAAATTTAATATATCACATAGTAAAAGCCTTAATAGGAAGAAATTAAATCTCCCTATTTATAAATGCTCTTATTATGATAGGTTTTGACACGTAGAGGCTTTCTGGTATGATAAACTAAGATGGCCTAAAGGTAGTAACCCTATACCTCTTAGAACTACTAACCCACCAAGAACCAAAAAGATTTGTGTACTAAAGGTGAAAACCTAATGTGTTTTGTAGTGAAATTTGCAGATCTAAATGAAGCCTTAATGCTTATTAAATGAAGCTATGGAATGAAAAGTGTATACCTTTGAGTGTATGTTGGAAGAGTATTAGAGTGAGGGGTTTTTTTTATCGTCTCCATAGGGATTGTAAAGATATCTTGTTGCTCAATAGTTTAACGGTTATAAGCGAATGGTTTCAAAGTTATTTTGTTCGGTATCATATGGCTGTCACTTGTTTTGGTAGCAATGCTTGTAAATAAAAGAGTTTATTTGTTTTTATAAAATATATGCCAAGATTAGGGTTTGCTAATCCTTTTCAAATGTATTCTATCAATCGAGTATATGAACACGATTACAGTTAATATAATCACGTACCCTCTCATATGTATCCTCTCGATCCCGATATCATGAGAGTTATTGTACTGATCGATAATCACTTTCGCGCATTATCAATCAATAAAATAATCGTGAAGTTCAATACAAAGAGAATATTTATTCACAAGGCCGTCTCTAGCACCTGATCATTAATAGATGAATCAATTAGATCAAGGTTTAAAATTCATATTTATAGCTCAAACCAAACCATAAAATTCCAAGAAACACAAATTACTTCATCATATATTAAATATAACCTTGTTCACATACAAAACATAAAAAAATACATAATAGAAAGATTAACTACCTTTAATCTTTACATAAGAGAGAACTTAGCCAACCATTTCCATGGTAGCTTGTGTTGCAAAAAAGGAAAGAAGTTGTACGAGCATCAAAAGTCGAAGAATCGAGAGTTGATGCAGTAAAACTTTGATCCTTGATGCTTCAAGAAAAATCTCTCTTCAAACCCTAAAGATCTGATCTAGAATGTCAAATATGTGAAAATGAGGATTTTTCTCTAAAAACAAATATATAAAAAAAATACATCAAAATCTTCAGCAGTAAAAACAAAAGTGGAAACATCAACCTTTTCTTTATCATGTTAGGACATGTTGCTTGACATCTTCCACATTGGCCTAACTCTTCTTTAAGTGGAAATAGCAGTGGACAAGAAGTAGAAAGTCCTCCTGAACTCTGAGAAATACCTCCTGAACTCTGAGCAGAAAGTCTAGAACTCTTGAAAGAGCAGACCCACTACTACCCCTATCCATTTAGGTCCCTAGAGACATCCCTCTTCAGATAGACCAATGGTTTCATAAGAGAACAAGGTATTCATTCTCTTATGGAACTCAGAACACAAGTCACAACAATGTTCACAACTCAGGACACAAGTCACAAAGACAAGCTACAACATCTATCTTGACATATCTAGCTACTCCACATGCCACACATACAGAACACATCCAATACAGACATTGGAACACAGACTCCATCCTCATAGCACCAAACACAACACCAGGCTTTATATCCCCCTTTTTAGCCAAAAATTGGCAAAAACAGCCCACACAGTGCCAAACCCATGCATTGCTCTCCCAAAAACACAAGAACCCCATCAGAAGGAAGATGAATGAAAAATACACACTGGCTGAAGGAGAAGGGACGCTCTCTATAAATAGTACAAATCTAACCTTAAAAGTAACGAATGTGCCTTGAAAAACAGATGTATTCTTAGTCAAGACTCGTTATTTTAGGCGCAAAATCTTCTCCACCCAATAAAGTGAACCGGCCAAAACAAGCTTTGTGTAAGCACGCATTTCACACCTAAATTTTCACTCTCCTCTCTCACCATTCTCTCATTTTCTCTCCCACATTTTCCAAATTCACTAAGAGTTCCTCTTTGAAGATCACATAACCTTGCCTTAAGGTGTGTAGATCTTGGAACTAGACCTCCATCCATAGCTTCCTTGCATCATTTTGCTGGTTTAATTGGTGATTCAGATCTGGTTTGGGAATTAGAAGTGCTCTTGGATCCAAAATTCTGCATCAAGACCCTTTGCTTGCATTTATTTTGCATGGAGTGTGAAGCTTAGCACCTGATCTTTAAAGTTTTCCGCAAGATTTCTCATTTCCAGCTCAAACAACAATTACTAAAGTGCACCTCAGCTTTGTAGGTTGGTTTAATTCAGATCTAGCTCTGTTTTAGCTTATTTACATGCTTGTGCTTTAGATCCACCATGTGCTTGTGTATTTGCTTGTGTTGCTTGAATTGATGGTTGATTTGTAACCGGATCCGTGTGCTAATGTTCATGAGCTTAATGGTGTTAATTAATGTGAATTAATTCATTTATTTCATGCATAATTGATTGCTAGTCTGTGGTGGAATTATTTGGATAAGCTGGTTTTAAGCTGATTTTCTGCAGGAATTGTTGCTGTTTTGACAACGTTAACCGGTTAACGCTTTGGTTAAACAGTTAACGCATCTTTTTTTTGTGTTGTTTTCGGCAGGTTTGAAATGGTTAACCGGTTAACGCTTTGGTTAACTGGTTAACACTGAAGCATAATGATTTTTTGAGCTATTTTGAGCTTGTTTGATCCCCTTACATGTTTTAATTGCCATGGATCATTGTATGATCATTGAATATGATTGTTAAGGGTGATTTGCTTGCTGGTTGATGCATGCCTTCATGTTCTCGACACGTAAATGCTTGTATGCGCAATTGGGCATGTTGTATGATCTTTGTTGATGTGAGCTTCTAGCATGCCATTTCCATGAGTTTTGTTGATGAACATATGCTGGATTTTTGCTAACACTTGCAGGGACTCATGGTAAGAGAAATGTGGATGTTTATCTACATTTCATCTCTTTACCTTTCCTTTTAAGTTGCTTTCTCTTTGTGGTTTTATGTGCCTTATGACATCATGTGAGGCAACTCTTTTCTTCCCCCTTTAGGAGCAACTTATCTCCTTTAGAGGAGTAAGTTGCTTGCTAGCTCTTTCCTCCTCTCCTTATTGCTCCTCTTTGGTTCTTATTTTCTCTTAGGATAGTTGAAACCTCACTAACCTTAGGACCACTTTTGCATGACAACTTTAGGTTTAGTCTTTCCCCATTTTAGACTTTTGCCTTTTTGCTCCTTTGGTTCTTTCTCTTCTCATCTCAAAAGCAAAAAACCTAAAAAACATTAAGAAAGAAGTGACCTATTGTGTAATAGCCTTATTCTATGGGGCATATGTAGTTATTCCATCTTGGAATAGTGCATTTGTCTAGCATGATGCACAAGTCGGATCATGAGGTCATCTTCATCAAGGAAAATCATAAAAAAATAATTCTTCATTTTAATCACTAAAACACCTAATAAATTCAACAAGTCAATGAATTTAGGACCTTGCCTTTGGAAACAAGTCTTGGATAAGTTCTCCTTACTTGGTGTGCTTGTTCTATTATTCCATCTTGGAATGTAGTAACAAGTACACATTCCATGGAAAAGAGCTTGAGTTCATTCTTTTGTGCCACACCAAATAAAAGCTCATAAAAAACACAAACAAACAATAAACGTCTTTCCTTCGGGAATTCTTTTCTCATCTCCTCCGCTCCATACGCAAACTTGCTCTTACTTGTCATTTTGCAAGACGGTTACGCACTCGTCGTCCGAGCCTGCAACACCTGAGCATTGGCATAGGCAGTTCAAGCATTAATTCATACGCAATCTTTTCCACCCCTAGTTAGGGGAACTACGGCGTCTCTGATCCTCACGTCCAGATGAGGTACGTAGGCAACGGGGTAGGGCCCGTTCGAGCACAATCTTTATTTTCCCTACATTTTTCCTCTTTGTTATTTTTTCAGTTTCTTGCTATCTTTTCCAGTTTCAGTCCTTTCTTTTTGCAGCAACTTTCGTTCTTTCACCCTTTTAAACAGTTTATTTGCAAGCGTGGATCCCGTCGGGTACGGCAAACAATCTGGGGTGCTAATACCTTCCCCGGTCGTAACCGACTCCCGAATTCAGTCTCTTTGGTTCGCAGGACCCGTGTCCTTCCTTTTCTTTTTCTTCTGGTTTGTGCAGCATTACCATTCCCGTTCCTTCGGGATAAAAATGCCTGGCTGGCGACTCTACCTCTTTCCGCGCCACTTTCGCGTTTGTACCAGGATGGAAATCCGGGGAGCGACACACATTAGCATATGATGCCGCTTCCACCCACTTGGTGAAAGAGTCAATTGCAACAAGAATAAAACGATGTCCATTCGAAGCCTTGGGTTCAATCATACCAATCATATCAATTCCCCACATAGAGAAAGGCCATGGGGAAGAAATCACATTGAGATGAGTTGGTGGGACATGAATCTTATCAGCATACACCTGGCACTTATGGCACTTTTTCACATACTTGCAACAATCAGATTCCATTGTCAGCCAATAGTAACCTGCTATCAACATCTTTTTAGCCATTGCATGTCCATTAGCATGAGTACCAAAATATCCTTCATGAATTTCTTTCATTAACATGTCTGCTTCGTGTCTATCCACACATCTGATTAAGACCATGTCAAAATTCCTATTATAAAGCACATTTCCATTCAGGAAGAAATTACCTACCAATCTCCTCAAAGTCCTCTTATCTTTATTGGATTCCCCAAGTGGGTATTCCTAACTCTGGAGAAAACATTTAATATCATGATATCAAGGCTTGTCATCATGGACCTCTTCAACTGCAAACACATAAGCTGGTCTTTCAAGTTGCATCACTTTTATCATGGGAACATCATTCCATTGGTGCACCTTTATCATAAAAGCTATAGTTGCCAATGCATCTGCCATCCGATTTTCATCACGAGGCACATAATGAAACTCAACTTTAGTGAAGAAAGTTGATATCCTCCTGGAAAAATCTCTATAAGGGATCAAGTGAGGTTGATGAGTTACCCACTTACCCTTGATCTGATTGATTACCAAGGAAGAATCTTCATACACATCAAGATGCTTAATCCTCAAATCAACGGCTTCCTCAAGACCCATAATACAGGCTTCATACTCAGCTTCATTATTGGTACAAGGAAAATTCAACCTTGCAGCAAAAGGAATATGTGAACCATGGGGTGTAATGATCATTTCCCCAATTCCTCTTTCGCGCATATTTACAACACCATCGAAAACTAAACCCCATCGAGATCCTGGCTTCGACCCTTCCTCAATTAAAGGTTCATCACAATCTTTCATCTTCAAAAACATCACATCCTCATCCGGAAAATCAAACTTGACAGGCTGATAATCATCAATCGGTTGATGTGCCAAATGGTCAGCCAAGTTACTACCTTTTATAACTTTTTGAGCTCGGTACTCGATATTATACTCTGACAATAACATTTGCCAACAAGCAATCCTCCTAGTCAAAACAGGATTTTCAAAGATATACATAATTGGATCCATTTTAGAGATCAACCAAGTTGTATGATTCATCATATACTGGCGAAGACGTTTTGCAGCCCAAGCTAAGGCACAATAAGTTTTTTCAAGTATGGAGTACCGAGACTCACAATCAGTGAATTTCTTACTCAAGTAGTAAATTGAATATTTTTTTCTTCCAGATTCATCTTCCACCGGAGAAGACAAGATAGGAGGTTCAAGCAAATATTCTTTGATACTTTCAAACGCCTTCTAACAATCGTCTGTCCAGACACAACCTTGGTCTTTCTGAAGCAGCTTGAAAATCGGAGCACATGTGGCAGTCATGTGAGAGATAAACCTCGAAATATAATTCAAACGACCCAAGAATCCTCTTACTTGCTTTTCAGTTCTTGGAGCAGGAATTTCCTGAATAGCTTTCACTTTATCAGGATCAACTTCAATGCCTCTTTGGCTGACAATGAAACCTAACAACTTTCCAGAACGTACACCAAATGTGAACTTGCTCGGATTCAAATGAAGTTTAAACTTCCTAAACCTCTGAAACAACTTCAACAAATGTTCAACATGATCCTCTATATTCCTCGACTTATCGATCATATCATCAACATATACCTCAATTTCTTTGTGCATCATATCATGGAAAAGCATGGTCATAGCTTTTTGGTATATCGCACCAGCATTCTTCAATCCAAAAGGCATCACTCTGTAGAAGAATGTTCCTCATGGTGTAATAAATGTGGTTTTTTCCATGTCCTCGGGTGCCATCTTTATTTGATTATAACCGGAAAATACGTCCATAGAAGAGAACACCTTACACTTAGCCGTATTATCTACCAACACATCAATGTGTGGCAATGGAAAATCATCTTTTGGACTGGCTTTATTCAAATCTCTGTGATAAACACACATTCGTACTTTTCCGTCTTTCTTTGGAACAGGCACAAATTGGCCATCCATTGAGGATAATTAGATGTCACAAGAAAACTTGCATCAATCTGCTTTTGAACCTCCTCTTTGATCTTTACTGCCATATCAGGATGAGTTCTTCTCAACTTTTGCTTCCCTGGTGGACATTCAAGCTTCAACAGCAATCTATGTTCCACAATATTAGTATCAAGACCCGGCATGTCCTGATAGGACCAAGCAAACACATCAACATATTCTCTAAGAAGCTCAACCATCCTCTTCTCAACCTCAGGACCAAGCAATGCTCCAATCTTGACTTCTTTCTTATCATCTTCAAAACCTAAGTTGACCATCTCTATAGACTCTCCATGAGTCTGAATACCCTTCTCCTCGTGCTCAAGCAACCGAGAAATCTCATCAGGAATCTCTTCAACATCCTCTTCCTCAGCTTCGAACACAAGGAATTCAAAGTTGGGAGTAGGCATAGGATCATTGTTTTCAATGGGTTTATCAATCATTATGCATAATGATTTTATTTTTATTTTAGAGTATGAACAAAAGTGCAAACATTATGCAGATAAACAATGGTTATTATTATTTTGGGTTTTTTATGTTACCATTTTTTAGAATAAAGCAAAAAGGAAAAACACATATATGGAAATAATAAAATAGCATTTATTGATGATGATAAAATTTGAAACAAAGCCCGACAAACATCATTTTCACCTTGGGCAGAGTGAAAGGATTTTTGAAAGAAAATAAAACAAATTACTTTGAAGCATGAACAATAGAAGGAACATCAACAACAATCCAGTTCTTGCAAATCTTTATGTGCATAACAAAGTTAGGCATTTCTTGATCTTCATCATCTTCAATGATGGCACTGACCTCCATATCAGGTCTAAAAGACTCATAAGCATTTTCTCCTTTAGAATAAGATCCAGGGTCATCCAGATAAGGTTCCTAAAGGTCATATGGAATCTCTTCTCCATGATCGTCTTCCAAACCATAATCGTCCTCTATGATTGTAGCAGCAGAATGATCCTCTACATTACCACCTACCATGCTCGCAGACGCATTACCATGATTCGGAAGCAGATTTGTCTTCATATTTGGATTAACATCATTGAAAGACAGAACATTGCTACTTATCAATTTCTGCACTTCAAACTTCATTGGATAACAATTCTCAATATCGTGCCCCGGGGCACCTTGATGAAACGCACAGTGAGCCTGTGGCTTATACCACCATGGAATAGATTTTGGAACTGGAGGCGAAGAACGTGTTTGCACAAGATTCTTTGCAATCAAAGGCGGAAGCAAATCCGCATATAACATTAGAATAGGATCAAAGTCCGGCTTAGCACGACCCTGTTGATTACCACTCTATTGTACAGACGGTTGTTGATAACAAGACTGATACTTTGGAGCTACTGGCATAGTTGGAGTCACATTAATCATCGGAGTTACAGAAGCTACATGCTGATGATGATGATTCTCACGGACACGAGGTCTTCTGTAATTTTCATGGGACACTACATTAGTCTCACCTTCTTTTTTCTTACCAAAGCCGAACCTCTTAGAGCTCGAGCCAGCACTACTCTCTTTGTTAAACCGTCCCTCACGGACACCTTCTTCTAAACTCATCCCCATACTCACCATTTCAGTGAAGTCAGAAGGAGCACTTGCAATCATCTTCTCATAGTAGAAAGAACCTAAAGTCTTCAAAAAGATCTCCGTCATCTCTTTTTCTTCTAGAGGAGGAACAAACTGAGCTACTAGCTCGCGCCATCTCTACGCATATTCTTTGAAAGTTTCTTTGTCCTTATGGGATATAGCACGGAGCTGATCTCTGTTCGGTGCCATATAAACATTATACTTGTATTGCCTAACAAAAGCCTATCCCAAATCATTAAAAGTATGTATTTGGCTACTACCCAAACTCATGTACCATCTCATGGATGCACCAGTCAAACTATCCTGGAAATAATGAATCAACAACTGATCATTGTTTGTCTGAGCAGACATCTTTCTAGCATACATGGTCAAATGACTCAGAGGACAAGTGTTTCCCTTATACTTCTCGAACTCAGGCAACCTGAACTTGTACGGAACCTTGACATTAGGAACCAGACAGAGATCATAAGCATCTTTTCCAAACAAATCTTTGTGCTTCAAGGCTCTCATCTCTCTCTATAACTCAACAAAACGGCCTTGAAAATCATCAAGTCTTTCAGTCACACCAACGCCTTCACTGGGATCAGCATGGTAAATCATTTCATCATGGTGTGGAGTAGTGTGCATCACAAGAGGTGTGATAGTCATTATTGGCTGAAGAGTATTAAATGCAACAATCTCATGAGGAGGAGGATGATAACTAGCAGGAGTGAAATTAGTCGGCATGCCCCACGGTGTACCAGGAGGCATGCGGTAGCGAGGAGAAATGACAACTTCGGCAGGGGCCGATGCAGTGACAACCTCAGAGATGACTGTATGATGTACTGGAGAATTAGGAGGATGGGGTGGCTGATTCTGAGCAGCCACCAAGCTTTCCATCATAGCAGTAACTCTTTCCAAGCTATCCTTCAGATAAGCAACTTCCTCGCACAGCTCACGATTCTCTTGTTGTAAGGCTTCTGATATCTTCTTCCGGTTAGCTCGAGTATCAACCTTGTGAGTCAGCTTGACAGAAGAACTGAATAAAGACCAAGAAACAACATAAGATCCCTGGAGAACACTCAAAAATCAAGACAAATGCGGGTATGATGCATGGTATGCGTATGCAAATGCAAATATTTCAAAAGACTGTAAGATAAAATGCAAAGATTCTCAGTAAAATCAATGTAAGGATTACAAGTGAAGTACAAGTCTCAACAATCCTAATACATGAGAGAAAAAGTAAACTAGGCCTAGGGAATCATATCTGAAGAAGATCCAAATTCCGGATGGTACTTCATGTGAATCCTCTTAATCTCTTTCTTGTACTGATTCTCCATGTCTTCCTTATCCCTTACCAACTGGTCAACAATATCCTTCCAAGCACCAGATGTAGGAGGAATAGTAGATGGAGTACTAGAGGAAAATAAATCCTCTCTTGACCTCTTCGTAACACGCTACTCAAGTAACTCAATGAGATCGTCCTTCTCCTTCAGTTGCTATTGCATTGTCGTTTTCTCAAGTAGCCATTCTTCTTTCTCTCTCTTCATCTTGTCCAAATCTTCTTGAAGAGCAACCTTCTCATCAATGGGAGGAAGAAAAGAGGACAAAATTAGTATAGGAAACAAAGGCTCCTCGGGTGGATAAAGCATCTTGAGCTTGGAAGCCCTAGATCGAACCCACTGGATGTAACACTTGGAGGGAGCAAGGTGTTGTCTTCCCAATTAACCCTTCTCTTTTTGATGAACCGCATGCCAAGAATGAACAATCCTTTTCTTCATTTCCACATGATATGCACCATTAAGAAAGAAGAAACTGGATAAGGAAAGGTTGATTGGTATGTCCTTTAAACAATATTCTAACTGTCGCCTAGCAAGAATAGGGTTGTAACTAATTCCCCCACGTGTACCAAGAAGAGGTACGTTAGGAAACTCTCCACAACTGTCAATAAGCACTCCAGTATCATAATAGGAACAATACCAAGTCATATTCTTGTGAGAAAGAGACATAATCCTTTGAGACCATTTTCGCTTCTCTCTATTATCCTTGAACACAGACTTTGGTAGGTGCGAAATAAACCACCTATAAAGAAGAGGCGCACAACACGCAATCTCTCCATCAGCTTTGGAGGTCCTATAATGAAAGGCATGATACATGTCTCCAAGAAAAGTAGGTACAAGATTTCTCTTCAAGAAAATATGAATGGCACTCTCATCCATAATACCATCTAAGTTAGGAAACAAGACAATCCCATAAATGAGCAAAGAAAGAATAGCCTCAAATGCATCCTTATGACCCAAAGTAAAAGAAGTAGAATATTTCCCTATTAAGAACTTGGCATTAATACCACGGACACTCCCTTTCGGAAAAAAACTTCCCATTAAGATCGGACTCCTTGAGAAAAAGGGCTTTGGCGATGACTTTGGTCGTAAGCTCCTTCTCTAAACCACTAAAAAGAAATTCCTTGTCCAAAATAGGTAAACCCATCCAATGAGAGTACTCCTCCAAAGTCAGCACAAGCTGATAATCAGGAAAGGTGAAACAATGATGCAAAGGATCATAAAACTGAGCCAAGGTAGGGAGAATCCCCTCTGGTACATCAGTATCCAAAATAAACAAGAGCTTTCCATAACATTTATGGAACTCCTGGGTGTCAACCACCAATGCTCTTAGCTTTCTTAGCTCTACTATATTAGGATTCTTGAAGCTGTACTTCTTTGTGTTCCTCCTTTCAAAATTCTTAACCATAGACATCTGAAATTTTGCAAAAGTTCCTTATGAGTCCCTTGAAATCTCAAAAACAATGCTCATGAATGCATGAGTGCATGTATGCAACAACCACAAATAAGATCACACAAGGCACACGAGTTTAGGTTCCGAGTCACGAGCATGAAGTCAAGGTAACAGAACACCAACCCACACAGGTAAGTACTAAGGTTTTGTCTTCATTGTACCTACAGAAAACCAAAAAGGTGCTAACAGAGGTGCCCGGAGTTAACATCCATCTTTAGAATATCATCGGTACGTTGGATTACTCCCCAACCGATAACATTCTTAAAATAGACCTCGTCCGAGTGTAGTATCGCGTGACAACCCACTTAGGTTTACACCCAGATAGTTTCCGCACTACGTTCCTAAATTGAATTGGAAGGGTTAAGGGTTCTACGGTCCTCAGTATGATCAGCTCAAGGTCGGAAAATAATGCCACGTATGATTACTCATCATGACATTGATAATCCAAGAGAGACTAACCGAGTAGAGATTATCAAATTGATATAGCTTTGGACTACTCCATTGCTTATCGTTTTGAATATCACCATCCTATCATAAGTTCAACTCAGATCCGGGTTAGAATCTATCTCACTCATAGAGGATCACCAAAACCAAAACAGAACAAACAAATAACAAACAAATCAAACCAAACAGTAAATAAATTAAAATAGACGGAATCCACTTAGATATTACTCCCTAGCAGAGTCGCCACTTTTCTGTAGCGGTAAAATCATGAGTGTAATTTATTAGTTAACTTAACTCAAAGTAAATAGAGTCTCCACCGCGCTTTATTTTTATTCCAAGAGGAAAAGGAAAAAAAGAGCGAATAAAACCTAAATGGGAAGGTTTTACATACCCAAAATGTCTGTGGTACTCCACGGGAGCCCTTCGAAAAATTTACTGCTCTTGGTTTGAAAAAGGTTTGTTAAATGAGAGTGGATGGATGAGAAAAGAATTATATTTTTATATTTTTGTGTTTGGAGAGGTTTACCACCTCATGCCTACGTACCCACAAAGTACAATGCGAGATCAAAACCTCGTAGTTCGTGGTACAAATAGTGAAAAGGGTGGGTTATGATTTATTTTATTAAGTGAAGGGAATTTGTCATCTTCAAGTGGATGGTCAAACAAACTACCATGAGAATGAAGGCGTGGATTCATACATCATTATGGGGAGGGCGCCAACTCGGATAAAATCAACGAGTATGCCACTAAACCCCCACGAATAACAAGAGAATTAATTACATCAAACTACAACTGTTCCGGCTCGGCCCAATTCTTCTTATTGGGCCAGGAAGATTGGTCCATTTACTTCGGTCGACTCCGAGCACAACCAGGAAAAATGGTCCTCAGTCGACCACCAATGATCCGGACTTAAGGAAATCATACAACGACCAATATTAACCGCTTCCTATCTTCACGGGCCCCTCAATCCGCGCTGTACCTAACGAACCAATAGCATTCTAGCCGGTCTCTTATAAAAACCCTCTCACTTGAGAGGGACAGGTATTCAATTTTCAACCCTACACTAGTACTTGCTCACTCTTGCTCGGATACTTACTTTAGCATCGGAGTGCCTTGCAGGTACACCCCTTTTTCTTCCTCAAACAACCACGTCCGTTCACTCTTCTGACCAGCCGTATCGGATCCTGATCTCCAGGTACGATCAGGTGGCGCCGTCTGTGGGAATTTGTTCAAGTGGGGGACACCCTGAATGATGATGATGCGGCTAGCTTTGAAGCTTTTAGGAGGTTGATAGCTTCTTTTACCCCGACCCCTCTATTGGACGGGGAAGGGAAAGTTATGGTCGACCAAGACGGGGGAGAAGCTTTGGAGCGTCCCCTGATCAACGTTACTGACCTGCTGGCCTGTAATAACGGGCCGGAGATAGCTGACTTTTTTGGTACCTGTTTGCTTATGCTCGTTAAGATTTTTATTTAACTTTGCCGCTCGTAGCTAATTTTGGTTTTGTTCCTCTTTTCAGGTTCTTTGACAAATCCTCTGGACAAGATCCACGAGCGGCTGGTCCAGCAGCAGCGGAAGCAGTCGAGGGTCGTGCAGACCAAGCTGACTGAAGCAAGCGGTTCAGGCTCGGGTCCATTGGTCCAGGGCTCTCCGGGGGCTTCTACCGGCTCTTTAATGAAGAAACATAAAGCGGCGGCCACTGTGGATCTGACGGCTGGCGCTCCCCCAAAGCCAAGGCATGGGATACCCCCGTGTTTTGTTGTCCGGAACTTCTTCGAGGGGAACGCAATGGATGTGGACCGGGCGGATTCTTTATTTCTGGAGGGGATGGATCGTCCTGCCCGGCGACACTCTTTGGCCCAGGATGCGAGCGCGGTGATGCGGGTCCTGACTATGGCCTGGATGACGGCCGAGGGGTCTCCTATGCTGGAGCGGGAGAACAGCAAACTCAAGGAGCAATTGGCTGCTTCCGAGGCCAAGCTGACGGCGTCTGCCGAGGAGGTAAAAAAGGTCACCACAGAGTCGGCTGAGCGAGCAACGATCATCGCCAAGTTAGAGGTCGACAAGAGGAGGTTGCTCGATCAGAATAAAAAGCTCAAAGATGCCTTTTGCCCCAAGGAGGATGAGGATGAGGACACCAAACATTTGATGACGAGGGCTCAGCTTCTCGCTCGGATCGACCAAGATATGGAAGATCTGAACGCGTCTACTGAGTTCAGTTTTCAAAATGCGGTGGACCAAGTAAAAGCTCTCCACCCTGACCTCACCTTGGATGTTGACCGGATGAACTATCTTTACAAGGTGGTGGATGGTCATATTGTGGTGCCTGCGGACTTGGTGGTGGCCGACTCTCAGCCGGGGACGATTGTCCAGCCTGATCAGCCAGAGGAGCAGCCGGGCCAGGAGGAAGCTGGTGCAGAGGAAGATCGCCCGGCAGATGAGGATAATTAATTGGTGGCCTGTGTACCTTGTATTTTAATGTATTGTCTTTTTTGGGGGGCGTGGCCCCCTTTGTTTGTAACTCCGAACAAGTCGGCCTTTTGTTGTCGCATTTCTTTTAAATGTTAAGTGTTTGACCCTGGGGGTCGGTTGTATAAATATTGTTTGCTCGCAATCATTCGTCCGTCGGAGGACATAATTTGTTATTATTCTTACTAAGTGTGTTTGCTCGCAATCATTCGTCCGTCGGAGGACATAATTTGTTATTATTCTTACTAAGTGTTTGACGTTCGTATTTACATAAATTAGAAGAGATTGGACAGACACGGGGGGTATGGACGACCTGTTGGTTAGGGGAACCAATCAGTCTTGGAGGGTTGTATCCTCGGTCGGTGCCCGAGTCAAGGTAATGGCTCGGGTCCCATGGTGTGAACGTCCCATCGCGAGCTGGGGTTCTACCTGGTCGTGGTACTTGGCGACGTCGGACTCGTTTAAGTATCCGTTCGTGCGACAAGTCTCCCTTTTGCTCGAAAAGAGGTCTTGCTTGTTTTATTATATTTTGGCTGACGTGCTCGTACCTAGGCACACAGTTTTTCGTTAGTCTCTTCTTCTCTTCGCTTGGTTGCTGAGCAAGGAGACTGATTTAACTATAGTACTGTTTGAGTTTCTCGGCATTCCAAGGCCGAGCGAGCTCTTCCCCGTGTAAATTTTCTAAGTAATAAGCGCCGTTCTCAGTTTTCGCCCGGATGCGATATGGGCCTTCCCAGTTGGGCGTTAGTTTTCCCTCGCGGGGATCCCTGTGGTTTCTTCTGAGGACCAGGCTGCCTACTTCGAACGTTCGCTTGATGACTTTGGAATCATATCGAGCGACTATCTTTTGTTTGAGAGCAATTTCTCGAAGAGCAGCTTCCGACCGGATCTCTTCGACCATGTCGAGCTCATCTCTCAAAGCTTCATCATTAATATCTTGTTCCATGGGGAATTCCGTGCGTCTTGATCGGACGTGCATTTCTATTGGAATTACGGCTTCGGTCCCATATGCTAGTCGGAATGGGGATTCTCCGGTCGTTGAATGGGGAGTGGTCCTATATGCCCATAGTACGCTGTGTAACTCCTCGACCCAGTGTTTTTTATGCTCGTCCAACCTTCGTTTCAGCCCTCTCAGGATTACCCTGTTTGCGGCCTCTGCTTGCCCGTTAGTCTGAGGGTGCTCGACTGAAGCAAAGTGTTGTTTAGTCCCTATTGACGCAACGAACTCTTTAAAGTGTCTGTCCGTGAATTGGGTCCCGTTATCGGTCACAATGGCGAGGGGGACTCCGAATCGAGTGAGGATGTTTCTTTTAAAGAATCGAAGGATATTGAGTGCAGTGATTTTGGCCAGGGCCTCGGCCTCTATCCATTTGGTGAAATAGTCGACGCCTACAATTAAGTATTTGTTCTGACCAGATCCAACGACGAAGGGTCCTAGAATGTCCATTCCCCACCATGCGAACGGCCAGGGTGATGATAACGATTTTAGCTCGGATGGAGGTGCTACGTGTACGTCTCCATGTCGTTGGCATTTGTCGCATCTTCTTACGTGTTCCTTTGCGTCGTGCTGTAGGGTGGGCCAGTAATATCCTGCCCTCAGAATTTTTCGAGCTAACGAACGTCCGCCAGGATGTTGACCATTGATTCCCTCATGAACTTCCCTTAGAACGTGTGGAATGTTTTCCTCTTCTACACATCTGAGGAGGGGCGTAGAGAATCCTCGACGATACATACGTCCGCCTACTAAAGAGTATGAGCATGCCCTCCGTCGTATGGTACTAGCCTCTTTTGGGTCGGCGGGTAATTCTCCTTTAGTTAGATAGTTGAATACTGGGGTCATCCAGCAACCTGTGTCGCCCACTAGGTTAACGTGTATGCAGGGTGATGGGTGCCCGATACTTGGTCGGGGAAGCATTTTTTGTATGACGGACTTGTTGTTTCCTTTCCTTTTAGTGCTCGCCAGTTTGGATAGGACATCTGCGCGAGCGTTGCTTTCCCGTGGAACGTGTTTGATTTCTACACTCTTAAACTGCTTTATTTCGTCTTTTACGAGGGCTAGATATTCGGCCATGCTGTCACTTCTGGCCTGGAAATCTCCTCGGACTTGGCTCGCGACCAATTGGGAATCCATGCAAATTATGATCTCTTCTGCTTCTAGGTCGTTCGCGAGCCGTATGCCTGCCAGGAAGGCTTCGTATTCCGCTTGGTTATTAGAAGTAGGGAAGGATAAAGTCAAGGATACTTCGATGACGTTCCCTTCCTCGCTCTCCAGAATGATACCGGCCCCACTGCCCGTTGGGCCAGATGCTCCATCCACGAAAATAACCCATTTGGACGAAGCTTGCGTGTTTTGCTCGGTGAAGGTAAGTTCGGCCACGAAGTCGGCTAGTGCTTGAGCTCTGAGGGCTTGTCTTCCTTCGAACTTGATATCGAATTCAGATAGTTCTAGTGACCATTTTAACATTCGTCCGACCATGTCTGGTCGACCGAGCAACTGTCTTATGGGCTGATCGGTCCTTACGATGATGGTGTGGGCCAGGAAGTAGTGGCGTAGTCTCCTAGCCGCGAGTGTCGCTCCCGATAAATGAGGAATGGCCCAAATAAAGGTACAGACGCGAACGGTCGGCGAAAGGAGAATGTGAGAACACACAAGAGTGAACTCACGGGAAATGAATAGAGTCGCCAGCTAGGCATTTTTTATCCCGAGGGAAAGGTAATGCTGCATAGACCTAGAAAGATATAGATAAGACGGTTGCGAACCAGAGAGACTGAGAAAGGGGGTTGGTTACAACCTGGGAAGGTATTAGCACCCAGATTGTCCGTCGTACTCGACGGGATCCACGCTTAAAAGATTTGTGTTTTAAAGGGGTAGTGTCAGTGCAATTTGTGTATGAAAGAGCTGGAAAAAGATGTACAGGTGTCAGTGCAAAAGAAATGTGAAGTGTGATATATTCAGTGTCAGTGTAAGAATGAAAATGAATTGCTCATGATAATGAGGCTAAAGAATAAGGCTAGAAAGAGGGGGGATATACAGAGACTTTTGTTCGATAACTGTTAAGTTATGCCTACGTATCCTCTCGTGCAATGAGGAAGTCAGAACACCGTAGTTCGACCCAAAGAGACTGAAAGATAAATTGACTTGTGAACTGCTTACTTGTCTATGCTCAAGTGTATGACCTGTCTGGATCAGGTGCAAACTGTCTTGCATTAGACGGAAGAAGCAAGTTCTCGTTTGTGAGTGAATGAGATGAGAAAAGAATCCCGCAGGAGACGATTATTGTTTGTTTTTGAGTTTTCAGTCTTTTATTGCTTTTGGATTTGTCATAAGTTAATGAGCTTAAGCCTAAACCAATGGATTTAGTAAACTCATCACATCCTCCCTCTGATTAGGGGTAATGAGAATACCTTAAGTGTGAAGTCAGCTTCTCACACTTAATCACCTTTGGTATAGGATTAAGATCATTAACCTACTTGTGATTATTTAGATGTTTTTGGTGTTTTTGTTTAGTGTTAAGTAATGGGGTTAAGCCATAATCAGGGATTAAACAGACTCATTACACCATCCTAATAGAAGGATAATAGATGAGAATGTTTAAGCTGAGGAAAGCTCCTCAACTTAATCCATGATTAGGGATTAAACTCATGACAAAACAAGCCTTTGATTAAGTGGATTTTATTTAATGGTAAGATGAAGAAGTGATTTTTATGGTTTGTAAGACAACTTGAGGGGGACTTGTCCATTAACCCTAGGGTTAGTCCTTCTTAACCGATTAAGGAAGAATTAGAACCCTAATGCAAGGCCCAAGTTACAAGCTTGATGTCTTGATAATTATTAAGTGAATTGATTAAGAGATTTAAACACATTAAGGGTTTAACACTTAGGATTAAAGTTATACACTCCATCCTAATAGAAGGATGCAGGCATAAGCTTAATCTCAAAGCCTTAAAGCCTTTAGGGTTTAGTCCCTGATTATGAGGTGAGAAGAGAAGACTCAATGAGACACAAAGGTAAAAACTAAGTGGGGGACTAATCAAAACCCTAATCATTTTCATGCTTGGTTGTTCCTAAGGTTTGTGAGGTTTACAAGAGCAATCTTCAATGGAACCACCAGGAAGCAGATGAAAGGATCAGGAGAAGCAAAGTAACTTGCTTCATTCAAGAAGTCAAGTCACTTGAGGAAAGAAAGTAAGAAGAAGAAGAATGAGCAAGCTCAATATCAAACACATAACAAAATGCAGCAAGGATGCACTAAGGAGATGAAAAGAAATTATGAGAAGTGAAGGCAAATTCACTTCTCAAAGCTACTTACCACCTGAAAAGTTAGTAAAGGAAATGCAATGCAATGCAAAAATGAGATGAAATGACATGATGAGAAACAAAACCAGAAGCACATACATGATGTTAATGATGCTATGGGATGCTACAAACATGAAACAACCCATGAGGATGATCATACAAGCTTATGGATGCAAATGAAGCAAGTTAAGACACATGAACATACATGAAAAGTTATGACATGAAAATGGCATACAACATGGCAAATGCAAGATGCAATGATCAAACATGCTTTCAATATGTCTTAAGGTGTCAAGTGAATCAAATGGATGCATAAAATGCTATGGCAAGTCAAGGTATGAATGCAAATGCAAGGTGGATGCATATGGAAGCCCAAATTAGGGTTTATGATCAAAGCATCAAACACAAACCAAAATCAGAAGCAAACTTCAATACAAAAAATTGAAAATGCACCCAAAGGACCCCTAATCCTATACTAACCCACTGCCCAAAGGAGAAGTTCCAACTCCTAACCAAGTTCAAGTTATGATTTTCCTAAGCTTTCTAGGGTTTTAGGGTTCCTTAACAAGAAAAATACCAAACAAATGGAAAATGAAAGATCAAATCATGGCCATTTAATCTCACAAACTACATGCTAAACACAATGCAATGCAAAAAGAATCAAAGTCCAACTCTTTGGGGTTAGGCAGAAATGATTTTTGAAAGTTTGGATCAAAATAATGCATCAAAATGATTTTAATTCCATAAGAAATTCTCAAAATGCATCAAGATCAAAAAAGAAATTTGGTTTGAGGGTTGGACAATGTTTCTAAATGTTTTTAAATGTTTCATGAATTTTTTGGTGATTTTTAAATACCTAAAAGTATTTTTAATTAATTAATTCTCACTAATTAATTAAAAAGAAACTTTTAAATATTTAAAAATACTTTTTAAATGCTAAAAATAAAAATAAAAATATTTTTGTATTCTGAAATTAAATAACAACTTGCATAAAAAATTTCAGAATTTTTGAATGAGTTTTGCTATTTTAAATAAAATGTAGAAAACAAATGAATTAATATGAAAATAAAATGAAATTAAATGCTGAAAAAGAAAAGTCAAACAATCTGATGGCCCTCATTCAAACTCAAACACGCGCGCATTGACTTGGCGCCAGATCCCACGGCCAGCATTCAAACTCACTAATTACACTGATTAAGCCCTAATTCGTGCCCTAATGACTTTCAGGCGACCGGAACACTGTTCCGGTCGTCTTCTCCGATCAAACAAAATTGCAATCTCTCTCAAAACGCATCTAAAACGAAATCTAATTGCCCAGAACTCTTCCCCACTCAATCACGAATCAAAAGCCCCATTCAAACAACATTTATCATTCAGAAACAAGGAGAATCAAATCAAACAATTTCTAGGGCAAAAATTTCAGACACTGCGTACATCCTCATTTCTCACTCATTTTCAAAAATAAACACATATTCATGATCAGGGAAGCATGTAGAAGCTATTAAGAACTTAAAAATTCATTTCTGGAAAAAAAAGTTCATGAAGCTACCTGAGTTTGATGCTTTTCAGTCTGCAACTTTCTCTTTGTGCAATCCACTCCTATGACCTCCCTTATGCTTCTGAAAGGCTTAGAACAAATTTATGTGGGCTGGTTTGAGAGCTCACAGAAGTTCTGTTCAAGCTCAGGTGAGAGTCGTATTTCTGGTTCTTTGAGTTTCAGGCTAGTTTGAAGGGTGCTTTGTGCTCAGTGAAGCATGGTGAGAAGGTTTGTGAAGTTGGTTTATGAGTTTGTGGCCTGAGGAGAGTGTTTCGAATGCTTTTGCTCTATGGAGTGAAAATGAGAATGTGATGCTATGGCTGTCTTCAGGCTTGTGTCTTGTATGGTTTGGCTTGCATTTTCTTTGTATAAACAAATGCCATTGGTCAGATGAAGTGACATGTCCTTTATTGATAGGTGTATCTACTTTTGCCAATTTGTCAACTTTGTGTAAGAGAAGCATGGGTCATGTCTTGGCTAAGTACAAGGGGTGTGGGCTGCACAACATGGTGAGGGGAGAGGGCTAGGGTGGTTCAGCATCCAAGGCAGCAAGTGGATGAGATGTTATGATGGTTTTTGCAAGTTGGTTCCCTTTGGTTCTCATGAAAATATCTTGCCTCACAAGCCATAAAACATGTGATCTCTTTGGTTCAATCTGAACTTTAAGACTTGTGTTATGTTTGTAAATGGATTAGGCATCAATTAGAAGTCACAAATGCCTTTGGTACAAGGTTTTGCAAATTTCTCATTTGGTGCATAACTTGAAATTTAGTGATTTTTGCCAACTTTGACAAACCATAACTTTTGGTCCAAAATGAATTAGGTCATGTTCTTGTACTTTTTGAAAAGGGAAAGATCTAATCTACAACTTTCATGACCAAAGTTTTTCCATTTGAAGCATTCTTGGATCAAAAAGTAAGGGTTGAAAAAGTTGCATAAAATGACATTTCATTAAAAGTCAACCTTGCCTCAAAAAGTCAACTTTGCAAAAACTTGTAATTCTTGAATTTTGTGAACTTCAAACTTCTTCCATGATCAAATAAAAGATCAAATACACTCAAAATGATGAAGATCACCCCTTGGTTGGGTCATTGGGGGCCTCAGATGCCCTGATTTTGCACTGACTTGTCTGAAAAGTCAACTCTTGATCAAATGACTTCCCCATGGAATTTCTTCATGAAAATTGATATGCATACTCCCTATACCATATAGAGACCAATAGAAACAAGAATGACCAAAACATTTGGAGTTATGGCCTCTGAAACCAAAACCCTAATTTTGGGTCAACTGTGCAGTCTAGCCTGGCTCTGCTTCCATACCAATCCCAGTTCTTGTGATTCTTTGGCATTTTTGACTTTGAGAGGATACAATGTGATACTTGAATACACATGGACCCCTTTTAAGTGATTGTTGACCTTTGGAGTGGCTCAAGAAGCTCTTGGATTGCTCAGATCACAAACCCTAGGTGCAGATGACTTTGAATCTATGCAGTGAAACAAAAATGTGATATGAGATGGTATGATTGAGTTTATGCATATGACATGATCACAAGCCATGGTGTGAATGGGTGAGGGCAAATTTGGGGTGTTTACAGCTGCCCCTATTCAAACATGAGTTAGCTGTGCAGGATGTAAGCGACGGCTTAACAGGCAAACAAGATAACTTGTGGTTGAATACCAAAGACAGTCCAAAATTTGCACTCACAGAATGAAGAAGAAAAGGGATATAGATTGTAAAAATAAAGTATATTGTAAAGTGTAGGCGACGGAGGACGACCGTCGAGCAGAGGACGACTGCCGGGTAAAGAGCGATGACGGGGACGGCCGACATGCTGGAAAGTGCGGAAAATAAAGCAATGATGGGGACGGCCGACATGCTGGGGGATAAAAGGGGTTATGATGGGGACGGCCATCAAGTAAAGCTGCAAAATTTTCTGGGGATTAATGAAACATGACGGGGACGGCCATCAAGTTCATAAAGCAAAGTAACCAACGATGGGGACGGCCATCGGGCTAAAAAGAAAAGGGACCACGACGGGGACGGCCATCGGTTTAAAGAATAAATGAAATAAACAGATGATGAGGTACGGTCATCAAAGGTGAAGGACGATCATTTTAGCAGGGGACGGCTGCTCTGTTAGGGTTAAGATGAGGGACGGTCATCTAAGGTGGAGGACGACCACCTGGCAGGGTACGGCTGCCGAAAAGTATCGCGACATAGGACGAATGCCGGATAAAAGGTCAACGATGGGGACGGCCATCGGACGAGCATGATGGAGGGCGACCATCAAGAGGTGGAGGACGACCACCTAGCAGGGAACGGCTGCTCTCAAGGTTTGTCATGACATAGGACGAATGTCAGATAACCAAAATCAACAATGGGGACGGCCATTGGATAAAATGATGAAGGACGATCATCAGGAGGTGGAGGGCGACCACCTAGCAGGGGACGGCTGCTAAAGTATCAACGATGGGGATGACCATCGGATGAGCATGATGGAGGACGACCATCAAGAGGTGGAGGACGACCACCTAGCAGGGTACGGCTGCTCTCAGGGTTTTATCATGACATAGGACGAATGTCAGATAAAGGAAAAACTTGCTTTGTTGTCTATCTACTGGGGAATAGTAAACACGGACGAGTGTTTATATCCAAGAAAACAAAAGGTATAAGTGTTTAGATGTGTATAGATTAAAGATGCGGACGAGCATCCTCAAGACTATGATACGGACGAGTATCAGGTAGAAACAAGTACTGACACATGTTCAGAGATGATGATACCGACGAGTATCAACTGGTTAACAAAGAACACGGACGAGTACTGAATCTGAAAGAATTCTTCTGGGAAATAGTAGATACAGACGAGTATCTATATTCAAGAAGACACAGTGTATGGATTAAAGATGCGGACGAGCATCCTTAAGACTATGATACGGACGAGTATCATGTAGAAACAAACGCTTGACGCATGCTCTGAGATGATGATACGGACGAGTACCAACTGGTTAACAAAGAACACGGACTAGTGTCGAATCTGAAAGAATTCTTCTGGGAAATAGTAGATACAGACGAGTATCTATATTCAAGAAGACACAGTGTATAGATTAAAGATGCGGACGAGCATCCTTAAGACTATGATACGGACGAGTATCATGTAGAAACAAACGCTTGACGCATGCTCTGAGATGATGATACGGACGAGTACCAACTGGTTAACAAAGAACACGGACTAGTGTCAAATCTGTGGGGATGTAAGTGGTGTATACAAGATACGGACGAGTATCTGTATAAGTATGAGTAGAAGGTATGAGTGATGTATACTTGAGTGTTCAATCTGCTGGGGAGAGTGTCAAAAGGAGAAAAGTGTAGTATAAACAAATATCTGGTATATAAAGTGTTTACATTACTGTGCTGGGAAAGCGACACGGACGGATGTCAAGGAAATGTATATATATATAAGTATCTGTGAGTGCAAAGAGGGTGTCTTTGGCTTTCTGCTGGGGATGTGACACGGACGGGTGTCAAGGGGAGTATATACTGGTGTTTGTGAATATGAGGCAATTGCTTTTGCTGGGGACTCTGGGGGGAAAGTTTTCTGTATGCTGATGGATTTTTATTATTCACAAGTGTTCGATTCAAAACATGGCTTATGATTATGCTATATGTTTGATTTTTGCCGTAATGCTCCGCATTAAACGGAATGCTACGCTTTGTGGGGTAAATATGATGTGAATGCTATGATTGTGCAGAAGATACCGATCCGGGATTCGGATCCCGTTGCTGTGAAGATCCCTGGTCGATCTGCTTGAAGTAATCATCCCAGCTGGGGATGAGATCGTTAGTAGATCTGATGAGATGATTCTGCTTGGGGAGATAAATCACAGATAGACCCATCCTTGGCAATGAGGGGACCCAGCTGGGGTTTGTAGAAGCTTTCTTCACTCTGTTGTGACTCCTTCGCGCGTTGCTCTTCTGGATAGAGGCTGAAATTCTGTGGGGAAGATGGTTCCCTGGCTTTTGTACTTGGCTGAGGAAGAATTATTGGCAACTCGGTTGGGGAGAAGCAACAAGTGGCAACTCAGCTGGGGAGAAAGCGCTTTGAGTGTTAAGACTGAGTGAGTGCTGATTTGCCAGTTTGCTGGGATGAAGCTTTCATGCCCTATGTTGCGCTTCGGATACCCGCAATCCTGCAAAGACGCGAAATGCGCAAGTAATCCCGAGGTATCCCTTACCGGATTCCGTCATAGGAGTTAGACACTTCTGAGAGTAAGTATATTCCCTGCAAGCACGCGTTCTATATATATATATATATTTTTTTTAAAGATTACATCTGTATTCATGCAATCATTTTTCTTAAGACATCAGACATTCTTTGCAAACAAAAATGTACAAGACAAGACATGACTGAAAAATCTGATTTTATTAATTCCTGTGCCCTGAATTGGCAAAATACAGTCAAGGAAACATATCTCCTGAAATGAGGAGATTGTTACAAATTGAGAAACACAATGCTGGCAATGTTGACGACGCTTTAAGGAGCTTCCTCTTGCTATGACTCGTATGACATTTGACATTCTTCTCGTCTTGCTTTCTGAAGAAGGCTGATTCTGACAGAAGCTTGATCCTTTCGACGCTTACCAAGTTGTAAGTGATACAGACGAATTCAGAGTGCAGTTGTTCGCTTATTCCCTTATTTTGCATGGATCGCCCTTTCGGGTTTTCAATCCATCGGGATACCCATTTTTGCCTGAGCTGTCCAATGCGGCTTTTCAACTCAGCGGGTGTACATTTTTGTTTATTTCCCTTATTTTTGCCCGAGTCTTTTTATTCTGTTTTTGACTCGCCGGGATGCCCTATTTTTGCCTGGACTTACATTCTGTTTTTGTGTCCAGCGGGTCATTTTTATGCGAAGTATTTTTTAACTGCATCTGAATTCACAGGGGACGGGAAGTCTTCACCATCCATGGTGCTGAGCATCAGTGCTCCACCAGAGAAAACTTTCTTTACCACGAATGGTCCTTCATAGTTCGGAGTCCATTTGCCCCTGTGGTCTGTATGAGGAGGGAGGATTCTCTTCAACACAAGATCCCCTACTTGGTACTCTCGGTGCCTGACTTTCTGATTGAAGGCTCTCTTCATTCTTTTCTGATACAACTGCCCATGACAGATTGCAGCCAATCTTTTCTCTTCAATCAGACTCAGTTGTTCGTATCGGGACCGAACCCATTCTGCTTCGTTCAGCTTAACATCCATCAGTACCCGTAGGGAGGGTAGTTCAACTTCAACTGGTAGGACCGCTTCCATACCATACACAAGCTGATACGGTGTTGCCCCAGTGGATGTTCTGATTGATGTACGGTACCCATGCAAGGCAAATGGTAGCATCTCGTGCCAGTCTTTGTAGGTGACTACCATCTTCTGCATAATCTTCTTGATATTCTTATTAGCCGCCTCAACAGCGCCATTCATCTTTGGCCTGTAAGGAGAAGAATTGTGGTGTTGGATTTTGAAGTCCCGGCATAGCTCAGCCATCATTTTGTTGTTTAAGTTGGAACCATTATCAGTAATGATTCGCTCGGGAACTCCATATCGACAGATGATATCTCTCTTCAAGAATCGGGCTACCACTTGCCTTGTAACATTTGCATATGAGGCTGCTTCAACCCACTTGGTAAAATAGTCAATGGCGACCAGGATGAATCTGTGGCCGTTTGAAGCAGTTGGCTCAATCTTGCCAATCATATCAATGCCCCACATAGCAAAGGGCCAGGGTGAAGACATTATGTTCAAAGGATTGGGAGGCACATGCACCTTATCCGCATAAATCTGGCATTTATGGCATTTTCTGGCGTAGGCACAACAGTCTGCATCCATTGTAATCCAGTAATATCCTGATCTTAGCAACTTCTTGGCCATGGCATGCCCTCCAGCATGGGTACCAAAGGATCCTTCGTGCACCTCGTGCATCAACAAATCTGCTTCTGTTCTATCAACGCATCTGAGGAGTACCATATCAAAGTTTCTCTTGTACAGGGAACCATCCGTGTTCAGAAAGAAACTACCAGCAAGCCTTCTCAAAGTCTTCTTATCATTGGAAGATGCCCCAGGTAGGTATGTTTGGTCCTCCAAGAAGCACTTAATGTCATGGAACCAAGGCTTATCATCTTTGACAACATCTGCTGCAAATACATACGCTGGTCTGTCAAGTCTGGATACTGAAATCTGTGGTACAAAGTTGGCAGCTTGAACTTTGATCATTGACGAAATGGTAGCCAGAGCATCTGCAAACTGATTCTCGTCCCGAGGGATATACTCAAGCTTGACCGTTGTGAAGAAAGTCAATAACCTTCTTGTATAATCCCTGTAAGGTATCAGATGGTCCTGGTGTGTGTACCATTTGCCGTTGGTTTGATTAACTACCAGAGCCGAATCTCCGAATACAGTCAATGTCTTGATCCTGAGGTCAATGGCTTCCTCAAGACCCATAATGCAAGCCTCCTATTCAGCTTCGTTGTTAGTGCAGTTAAAGGTGAGCTTTGCCGAGAAAGGCATGTGAACTCCCTTAGGTGTAATGAGTACTGCACCAACACCACGACCATTCATATTAATAGCCCCGTCAAACATCATAGTCCATTCTTCTTCTGGGTCAGGCCCTTCAGTGTGAATAGGCTCTTCATGATCTTTTGCTTTTATGAACATGATGTCTTCATCAGGGAAGTCAAATCTCATAGGCTGGTAATCATCAATAGGTTGCTCAGCAAGATATTCTGACAATACACTACCTTTGATGGCTTTCTGAGAAGTGTACTGGATATCATATTCCGTGAGGATCATTTGCCATCTTGCAACCCGTCCGGTAAGAGCTGGCTTCTCGAAAATGTACTTGACTGGGTCCATTTTTGAGATCAACAAGGTAGTGTGGGTCAACATATACTGTCTCAGTCGGCGAGCAGCCCACGCTAAAGCACAGTAAGTTTTCTCGAGCAGTGAATAACGTTGTTCACAGTCGGTAAACTTTTTGCTCAGGTAGTATATTGCATACTCTTTTCGACCAGACTCGTCATGCTGGCCTAGTACACACCCCATTGACTCTTCTAATACTGTTAGGTACATTATCAGAGGTCTTCCTTCAACTGGAGGCATAAGGATTGGAGGCTCTTGTAAATATTCTTTGATCTTGTCAAAAGCCCTCTGGCAGTCTTCGTTCCACCTGACCGTCTGTTCTTTTCTTAACAGTTTGAACAAGGGTTCACAGGTTGCAGTAAGGTGAGATATGAACCTTGAGATGTAGTTCAATCGACCTAAGAAACCTCGAACTTCTTTCTCAGTTTTCGGCGCAGGCATTTCTTGAATGGCTTTGACTTTATCAGGGTCCACTTCAATCCCCTTCTCGCTTACAATAAAGCCCAGCAGCTTACCGGATCGCACCCCGAATGTGCATTTGTTGGGGTTCAGCTTCAGTTGGTACTTCCTCAGACGCCTGAATAGCTTCAGCAGATTTACCAGGTGGTCTTCTTCGGTAAGGGACTTGGCAATCATGTCATCCACATAACACTCGATTTCTTTATGGATCATATCGTGGAATAATGTTACCATAGCCCGTTGATACGTGGCACCAGCATTCTTTAGTCCGAATGGCATCACCTTGTAACAGAACGTGCCCCAGGGTGTGATGAAGGTTGTCTTCTCCATGTCTTCAGGTGACATCTTGATCTGGTTGTACCCTGAAAATCCGTCCATGAAGGAGAATACCGAGAACTGAGCCGTATTATCAACCAGTACATCAATGTGAGGTAATGGGAAATCATCTTTCGGGCTGGCTCTGTTCAGGTCCCGGTAATCAACACACATCCTTACTTTTCCGTCTTTCTTAGGCACAGGTACTATATTAGAAACCCACGGCGGATAACTAGTTACAGCAAGGAACCCGGCGTCCCACTGCTTTTGCACCTCTTCTTTGATCTTCATTGCCATGTCTGGGCGAGTACGGCACAATTTCTGTTTAACCGGTGGGCATTCTTCTCTTAAAGGAAGCTTGTGCATAACAATGTCGGTGTCCAACCCTGGCATATCCTGATAAGACCAAGCAAACACATCCACATACTCTTGAAGCAGGTCAATCAGCTGTTTCTTCACCGAGTCTTGTAAGCCGGCCCCGATTTTAACTTCTTTCACATCTTCATCTATACCAAGATTAATTGTTTCCACCTCCTCCTGATGAGGAGTGATAACCTTCTCCTCTTGTCTCAACAATCTGGCTAGCTCCTCAGGAAGCTCGTAATCTTCTTCAACCCCTTCATCAGCTTGATTGATCGGATTGTCAGAATCATACGAAGTCATAGACGTGCTGTTGTCGGTGCTGTCTGGAAGGCACTCTCTGCAAGGGTTCAGTTTGTTCATTTTAGTGATTGATTTTAATCTTGTTTAAAAAAGTGAAATAAAGTTGTCATTTTGAAAACATTGCCATTTATTTTTTTGTACAAAAAGAAAAATGGAAAAACAGTGAGCAGAAAAGAAAAAGACTCATTTGCAAAAAGATGTCTGATGTTTCATTGATTAATCTTGTTGCACAAAAATTACAGATGGCCCGATTACAAAATGAGTCTTATCATCTTGGGCAAGATGCAAGACTTTGATGCATGCTATAAAAATACAGGAAATAATAATTACTCTGCATGAGTAACTCTTATAATTTCCTGGGAAGACCAGTTTGAGATACTGCTCCCCGGGATCTTTGGATGAATCCAGCTTTCCAGGTTGCGTTCTTCTTCCAACTCGTCTTCCAAGTTGTTGACAGCATCGGGGGTAAGCATCCCCCCACTAACAAAGTTGGGCTTCTTGGCAGCCTCTGCTTGATCTTCTTGAGTTGGTTTGTAACCCTACCCAAATCTATCTTCTTTCTTCTCCACAGGCAATAGTTTGCCCCAGCCTTGAGCGTTTCCTTCTTCCACCACCTTCCGGGCTTGTTGGTAGGATGTCATAGAGGTCCCAAGCACAGCAGAGGTTTCATTAATATTCAGGGCCTCAAACCCTTGACTCATCGTCTCGTGGATCTCCCCATCCATCTCAATATATTTGTAAGTAGCCAGATGGCTAACAAATATATCCTCCTCTCCACAGATAGTAACGACTTGGCCTTCCCACTCAAATTTTAACTTCTGGTGAAGGGTAGACGTTACTGCGCCAGCGGCATGAATCCATGGTCTACCCAACAAACAGCTGTAGGCAGACTGAATGTCCATCACGTAGAAGGTCGTTTTGAAAGTTTGTGGGCCAATCGTTACAGGCAACTCAATTTCCCCCAGAACTGATCTCTTAGAGCCGTCAAAAGCTCTCACTACTAAGTTACTGGGTCGCAATGCCAATCCTTCATATTCCAACTTCACAAGAGCCTTTTTGGGTAAGACGTTGAGGGATGACCCAGTGTCCACCAGCACATGGGAAAGGACTGCACCTTTACATTCCATGGTAATGTGCAAGGCTTTGTTATGATTGCGGCCTTCCGAAGTCAAATCAGTGTTGGTGAATCCTAGTCCATTACTAGCATTAACATTTCCAACTACAGCTTCCAACTGATTGACCGTGATCTCTTCCGGCACATAAGCTGCGTGCAAGACTTTGAGTAGCGCATTCTGATGGGCCTCGGAGCACATAAGCAATGATAGAATGGAGATCTTGGAAGGCGTCTGGTGAAGCTGGTCCACTATTTTGTAATCACTTTTCTTGATGATTCTCATGAATTCATCAACTTCCTGATCGAAAGGGGTTTTCAAAGCTTCTTTAACAACTTGCTCTTCTTGCACCATGCTTTTCCCTTTTGCCTTGGCAGCAGCTTCTGCTTCAGCAGTGGGTTTTTGAGTTTGCGGGGCAAAGAGACGTCCGCTTCGAGTGAAGCCTCCTCCTCCTCCCACATTGTCTATTTGTGGTGCCGAAGTTGAAGATTCAAAAGTGATTTTCTGTCCTTCGCAGTATAAATCAGAGCCATAATGCCAAGGGATGGCATTACTGCTTTCATACGGTACTGGCCCAGGCACTGTGACAGTGACTGGACTGATGGCAGCTGCAGAAGGGACTGTGATAGTCTGTGGATCATAATATATTGTGACTGGTGCTCTGATAGGAGTAGCACTTTGTGAGTTGTAGGCGGAATCATTGGCAGGATCATAATAAATTGTAACTGTTGAGACATCTTCATGGTTTGTTGCTGATGTTGTAGGAGACATTGTCGGAAGGATGGGTGTTGTTGTTGTAGGAGATTCAAAATGAAGTGGTGCTGAAGTTGTAGAAGGAATGTTCGTTGATATCTGGTCAGTTGAAATGACAGATGGAACATTTGTTGATGAAGCTGAAGAGTTATCTGGAACAATGGTTGTTGCAGTTGTAGGAGGTTCTGGAACCGTTGTTAAGGAGATTGCTGGATTGGTAGGAATTGATGTTGTAATCTGAAGCAGGCCACTCTGAATGAGACCATCTATGCCATCTCTCATGTTATCACAACCATTCACTGAAATGTTGCAGTAAGCACACCCTAGCTCACATCCTGGGAACATTTGACATTCGAGGAGCTGAGCTTTGATTTCTACCAACGGTGTCCGAATCTGACCCACACTGGTTATCAAGTAAGACGGCTTGTCTTCTTCAATAGCATTGATTCGGGGACCACCATGGTGTGGCATAGGGTTCTTGTTGACATTTGGTGGTGGTGCAAAGTTTAAAGCCTTGGAATCCACTAGATCCTGCACTTTCATGTGCAAAGCTCTGCACTTTTCCGTACTATGACCAGGTGCATTTGAGTGAAAGGCACATCTGGCGCTGGCGTCGTAATTTCTGGGCAGACTGTTAGGATCCGGAGGTGCCAACGTCCTTAGCTCAACTAGGTTGAGTTTCAAGAGTTGTGGCAGTAATGTGGCATAGGGCATAGGGATCGGATCGATCACCCTATTGGCCTGAGAGGGCCTCTGTTGGAATGGTCTTTGCTGATTATTGTTGTTGGTGTTGCTGTTGTTGTAATTTCTCGGAGGATACTGAGTTTGTTGCTGGTACTGAGGTTGTTGCTGGTAATTTTGTTGCGGTGGTTGATAAGCTGGTTGTGGATGAATTGGAGCGGGAATGGTGACTGCTGCCACAGACCTATGAACATATTGTGGTCTGCCCCTGTTGGTATGGATAGCATTGGTCTCACCAGCTCTTCTTGGGCCCGCAAAAGGCTTTCTAGCGTTGCTGGACGAGCTTGCACCGCTGTCAGAAATTTTGCCCATCTTTAACAGGCTCTCAATTCTTTCTCCAGCTATAACGACATCTGCAAAGCTGGTAGAAGAAAAGGCAGCTAGCCTATCAATGTATGTCCCTTGGAGAGTGTTCATAAACATATCAGCCATCTCCCTCTCTGACATGGGTGGCTGGACAGCAGCAGCAAGCTGTCTCCACCTCTGGGCGTACTCCCGGAAGCTTTCTCTGGATGACTGTGACATTCCCATTAGGAGGGTCCTGTTGGGTGCCATATCCAAATTATACTGGTATTGTCTAATGAAGGCTTCTGCCAAATCCTTCCAACACCTGATGGTTGCTCTTGTCAAGTGGGAGTACCATTCCCTTGATGCTCCAGTTAAGCTATCCTCAAAATAAAACATCCATAGCTTTTCGTCCATGGTATAGGCCTTCAGCCTCCCCAGAAAGGATTGTAAATGGGTCCGGGGGCAGGAAGTCCCGTTATACTTCTCAAAGCATGGTGGTTTAAATTTGTGGGGAATCCTGACCCCGTCTACCAAGCCCATGTCCATAACATCAAAACCCAAAGAATTTTGAGACTCTAAGGATCTTAATTTCTCAGCTATCTCATCCAGCCTTCTGTCATAGGCTTCCTCCCCAGCTCCCATCACTGTGAACTGATCTTCCTGGGGGTCTTCTTGCAGTACCCTCCCTGCTGTGGCAGTCCCTTGTATATTGACAGGGATGTTGATCTCTGGATGCTGGTGGGTCCAAAGACTGGGGGATTGACATGAGGTTGGACTCTTTCATTGTTGCTTGTCCCAGCAGTCCCTGGCTGATGGTCTTCCTGGTTTCTCCCTTCTACCAGTGCTCTTAACCTCTCCTAACTTTGAGCCATATTGTTCATTACCTCCATAAATTGTGTCATCTGATTCCTCATTTCCAACCTCTCGTTGGTCATTTGATTCCTGACCTCTGTAAGGTCCTGCTGCATTTGATCCATCCGTATGCCCGGAAGATTGTTGCGGGTGGGGTATCTGTGTGGACGGTTGAGTGGAAACCCTCGACGTCGAGCAATAATTCCTGAGATCACAACAGAGTTAGTAACAATAAAACAAAACCTACAAAACAAAACAAAAGGTTAGTATGCAATGCAGTGTGTCTATTTGTTTCCAAGGTATCCGGCTTGGTACTTGGTTTCGACCTTTCCAGACCCCTTGAAGAAGATGCTTGTGATGTTGCTTGAAGAATTTAGATGAAACAAACCAACACATATATTACAAAAGGGTAAATGATACATAGTTTGTCTCTTTTACAATACAAGCCCTCTGAGGGGTCAAAAATACAACATGAAGAAAAGTACATAAAAGGAAAGCAACAACAAGCCAAAAGTCAAACACCAAGGCCAAATTCATCCTCCTGAACTTCCTTGAGAAGTGCTTCAGTCACAGGATCAGCCGGACGCTCTGTAAGATTCCTGATAAGGAGATTCCTTGTGGCAACAACTGCAGTTAGCTTCTTGTGCTGACTTTGGTCCTTTGACCTCTTCACTCCAGTTCTGATCTTCAACTCTGAGACCTCCCTCTGGGCTGCTGCCAGGGCTTCCTGTTGCTCTTTTGCACTAGCCTCCATCTGCTCAATCTTATCCTGAGTCCTTTTATCCTCTTGAGTACGGGCTTCGGTGATCCTGACCCACCTAGCCTGACTCTCCTTCAGATACAAATCAGTCCTGGCCTTCTGGAACTGAGCTTCCTTGCAGGCATTCTTCAAGATCTGTTCTCCAGCCCTAGACTTCTTAATTTACTCCTCTGACTTCTCAATTCTAGCCAAATGCTCCGCTTTCAACTTTTCCAACCTTTCAATATCCAATCTACCATCACTTCTCTCCCAGAGGGTCTTCTGTAGAGCTTGAGTCAACTTCTCATTTCTCTCTTTCAATTTCTCAAACTCCTCTAAGCTGACAGTTGCTGGAGGTGGTGCTGTGGAGGGTCCAGGCATATCTTCAATAGTGAAGGGCATTCCAGAAATTTGAGCCCTGGCATGAGACCACTCATAGTACTGGGCTGAGGCTACATTATTGCATTTCCCAAGAATGGTTACCCCTTTAGTCTGCACATTGTCCCAGGCCCAGGATGCCTGCCTGACCACAGCCAGATTAGGCTTGATCTCACAATAAAGGGTTTCAGTCAGATCCTGTGCTCTAGGAGGGTGGACTAATGCATAGCCCAGTTGTCTTTTGAATAACAGAGGGTTGTAGTTGATGCAACCCTTCACTCCAATCAGAGGCACATTGGGAAATTGCCCACAACTTGTAATGATGTCTCTGCCCTTGATGCTCTGAGTACACCATCTGATATCATCTGAGGTTAGAGCAACAAGCCTCCTAGCCCAGTTCTTCTGCTGGTGAGGGTTCAAGAATGCATCAGTCTTTGGCAAATGCTTGAGCAGCCAAGTATGGAACAAAGGTGCACAGCATCTCACTAATCTCCCCCTTTGCTTTTCATTCCTTTGATGGACTGAGTAGTAAAGATCTCCCAGTAAGGTGGGCACTGGGTTTCTCAGGATGAAAAGATGGACTGCATTCTTGCTAACAAACCTAGGCTCATCTGCAAAAAGTATGACCCCATATATGCTAAGGGCCAACAGAGCACAGACTGCCTTCCACTCCCCTAGGGAGGCCTTCAGACTAGCCTGAGAAGTCAAGAAATCCAGATGGAAACCAGAGATTCCAGCTTTAGATGTCAAATTCTGCTCAATCAAAACTGGTTCCAGATGTAATGCTTTGGCTATCTCCTCATTACTTGGGAAAGCCATCTCAGGGTTGAAAGGGATTCCACCCCTGATGGGTACACCAACCAATGATGAATACTCCTCCAGCAAAGGTCCTAACTGGAAATTCTGAAATGTGAAGCACCTCAGAGGAGGATCATAGAACTGCAGGCAAGTATGTATCAGGCTCCTCTGTGAAGGGTCCAAATCCAATACCATATCAAGGATTCCTCCATAATGTTCTCTGAAATATGGTATGTGGTCTGGAGTAATCAGGGTCTGAATCCTCCTGATGCTAGCTAGCTCAGGCTCAAAGAAGTGATAGGAGATGTTACTTTTCTTAGGTGCCATGTTGCTGAAAGATAGGTGTTGATGATGAAGACTGAGGACAACACTGAAGATGGGCCACTGATAGGCTGAGACTGAAGATGCAAGTGACTGAAGCAGGTGGCTGATTGCTGAAGCAAGTGCTGATGAAGATGGGTCTAAGCTGAAGAAGGGGTCAAAACCAAGCCAAAATGATAGGATGGATACCCTGAAAGACAAATAAACACATGTTAAAATGATGCAATGAGGATGTATGCAAATGATATGCAAGGGTTTGTGACTGAGCTGGATCTGATTAATTTCTCTGATATAGGTCCATGTATGTTCAAGAAATCCAGATGGAGGTTCATAAGTCCAGTAACCAAGGTGGGGGACTCAAATAAAGAGTCACATGTCCTGGGTTAAAATCACAAGAACTGTCCCAACATGGAGTACTCTTAAACAAAACAAAGTAACAGGGTATGCTGAGGTCAAAGGGTACCTGCAAACCTGTAAACAGCCCAACCCCCTCACAGGTGATGTTCTAAAACAAGGATCCTCAGACTTGGATCAGTTATGAGAAGTGTAAACACTTCTAACCCGGAGGTAGAGTGTTTACAATAACCATAAAAGTTCCTCCTCTAATTCACCTCAGTTTCTGAAGGTCAATACTAAAAGGTCATCCAGACTTAGCAGGCTTCCCAGATAGCCCTAGTATTGCAGGAAATCTGCAACACAGAGTTCTCAAGAAGAAACCCATATCTGAACCGTGTTTCATATTCCCGCACCAGACCGAAATGGAATGGGAAAGAATATGAACCACTCTAGCCTAGGTGTCACTCAGGTCCCAGGTATAGGACCTTAACTCTCAATAGAACCCCTCCCACCAAAGCAAAACCAGATCCAGCCAGACAGCATGACAGTATGATATATGTAAAGCTATAAAGAAAGCAGTAAAACAACTGTATATAAAGCAATAAACAAAACAAAATATACAAATACAAATAGCACATAACACCCCAGTAAACACAAATCAATCAAGCGCTAGGAGGAACCCACAAAAAGAACCAGAAACCCTGGTTGCAGTATAAGGTTCCCCAGCAGAGTCGCCAAGCTGTCGCTCCCGATAAATGAGGAATGGCCCAAATAAAGGTACAGACGCGAACGGTCGGCGAAAGGAGAATGTGAGAACACACAGGAGTGAACTCACGGGAAATGAATAGAGTCGCCAGCTAGGCATTTTTTATCCCGAGGGAAAGGTAATGCTGCATAGACCTAGAAAGATATGGATAAGACGGTTGCGAACCAGAGAGACTGAGAAAGGGGGTTGGTTACAACCTGGGAAGGTATTAGCACCCAGATTGTCCGTCGTACTCGACGGGATCCACGCTTAAAAGATTTGTGTTTTAAAGGGGTAGTGTCAGTGCAATCTGTGTATGAAAGAGCTGGAAAAAGATGTACAGGTGTCAGTGCAAAAGAAATGTGAAGTGTGATATATTCAGTGTCAGTGTAAGAATGAAAATGAATTGCTCATGATAATGAGGCTAAAGAATAAGGCTAGAAAGAGGGGGGATATACAAAGACTTTTGTTCGATAACTGTTAAGTTATGCCTACGTATCCTCTCGTGCAATGAGGAAGTCAGAACACCGTAGTTCGACCCAAAGAGACTGAAAGATAAATTGACTTGTGAACTGCTTACTTGTCTATGCTCAAGTGTATGACCTGTCTGGCTCAGGTGCAAACTGTCTTGCATTAGACGGAAGAAGCAAGTTCTCGTTTGTGAGTGAATGAGATGAGAAAAGAATCCCGCAGGAGACGATTATTGTTTGTTTTTGAGTTTTCAGTCTTTTATTGCTTTTGGATTTGTCATAAGTTAATGAGCTTAAGCCTAAACCAATGGATTTAGTAAACTCATCACATCCTCCCTCTGATTAGGGGTAATGAGAATACCTTAAGTGTGAAGTCAGCTTCTCACACTTAATCACCTTTGGTATAGGATTAAGATCATTAACCTACTTGTGATTATTTAGATGTTTTTGGTGTTTTTGTTTAGTGTTAAGTAATGGGGTTAAGCCATAATCAGGGATTAAACAGACTCATTACACCATCCTAATAGAAGGATAATAGATGAGAATGTTTAAGCTGAGGAAAGCTCCTCAACTTAATCCATGATTAGGGATTAAACTCATGACAAAACAAGCCTTTGATTAAGTGGATTTTATTTAATGGTAAGATGAAGAAGTGATTTTTATGGTTTGTAAGACAACTTGAGGGGGACTTGTCCATTAACCCTAGGGTTAGTCCTTCTTAACCGATTAAGGAAGAATTAGAACCCTAATGCAAGGCCCAAGTTACAAGCTTGATGTCTTGATAATTATTAAGTGAATTGATTAAGAGATTTAAACACATTAAGGGTTTAACACTTAGGATTAAAGTTATACACTCCATCCTAATAGAAGGATGCAGGCATAAGCTTAATCTCAAAGCCTTAAAGCCTTTAGGGTTTAGTCCCTGATTATGAGGTGAGAAGAGAAGACTCAATGAGACACAAAGGTAAAAACTAAGTGGGGGACTAATCAAAACCCTAATCATTTTCATGCTTGGTTGTTCCTAAGGTTTGTGAGGTTTACAAGAGCAATCTTCAATGGAACCACCAGGAAGCAGATGAAAGGATCAGGAGAAGCAAAGTAACTTGCTTCATTCAAGAAGTCAAGTCACTTGAGGAAAGAAAGTAAGAAGAAGAAGAATGAGCAAGCTCAATATCAAACACATAACAAAATGCAGCAAGGATGCACTAAGGAGATGAAAAGAAATTATGAGAAGTGAAGGCAAATTCACTTCTCAAAGCTACTTACCACCTGAAAAGTTAGTAAAGGAAATGCAATGCAATGCAAAAATGAGATGAAATGACATGATGAGAAACAAAACCAGAAGCACATACATGATGTTAATGATGCTATGGGATGCTACAAACATGAAACAACCCATGAGGATGATCATACAAGCTTATGGATGCAAATGAAGCAAGTTAAGACACATGAACATACATGAAAAGTTATGACATGCAAATGGCATACAACATGGCAAATGCAAGATGCAATGATCAAACATGCTTTCAATATGTCTTAAGGTGTCAAGTGAATCAAATGGATGCATAAAATGCTATGGAAAGTCAAGGTATGAATGCAAATGCAAGGTGGATGCATATGGAAGCCCAAATTAGGGTTTATGATCAAAGCATCAAACACAAACCAAAATCAGAAGCAAACTTCAATACAAAAAATTGAAAATGCACTCAAAGGACCCCTAATCCTATACTAACCCACTGCCCAAAGGAGAAGTTCCAACTCCTAACCAAGTTCAAGTTATGATTTTCCTAAGCTTTCTAGGGTTTTAGGGTTCCTTAACAAGAAAAATACCAAACAAATGGAAAATGAAAGATCAAATCATGGCCATTTAATCTCACAAACTACATGCTAAACGCAATGCAATGCAAAAAGAATCAAAGTCCAACTCTTTGGGGTTAGGCAGAAATGATTTTTGAAAGTTTGGATCAAAATAATGCATCAAAATGATTTTAATTCCATAAGAAATTCTCAAAATGCATCAAGATCAAAAAAGAAATTTGGTTTGAGGGTTGGACAATGTTTCTAAATGTTTTTAAATGTTTCATGAATTTTTTGGTGATTTTTAAATACCTAAAAGTATTTTTAATTAATTAATTCTCACTAATTAATTAAAAAGAAACTTTTAAATATTTAAAAATACTTTTTAAATGCTAAAAATAAAAATAAAAATATTTTTGTATTCTGAAATTAAATAACAACTTGCATAAAAAATTTCAGAATTTTTGAATGAGTTTTGCTATTTTAAATAAAATGTAGAAAACAAATGAATTAATATGAAAATAAAATGAAATTAAATGCTGAAAAAGAAAAGTCAAACAATCTGATGGCCCTCATTCAAACTCAAACACGCGCGCATTGACTTGGCGCCAGATCCCACGGCCAGCATTCAAACTCACTAATTACACTGATTAAGCCCTAATTCGTGCCCTAATGACTTTCAGGCGACCGGAACACTGTTCCGGTCGTCTTCTCCGATCAAACAAAATTGCAATCTCTCTCAAAACGCATCTAAAACGAAATCTAATTGCCCAGAACTCTTCCCCACTCAATCACGAATCAAAACCCCCATTCAAACAACATTTATCATTCAGAAACAAGGAGAATCGAATCAAACAATTTCTAGGGCAAAAATTTCAGACACTGCGTACATCCTCATTTCTCACTCATTTTCAAAAATAAACACATATTCATGATCAGGGAAGCATGTAGAAGCTATTAAGAACTTAAAAATTCATTTCTGGAAAAAAAAGTTCATGAAGCTACCTGAGTTTGAAGCTTTTCAGTCTGCAACTTTCTGGCCCTTTCTCTTTGTGCAATCCACTCCTATGACCTCCCTTATGCTTCTGAAAGGCTTAGAACAAATTTATGTGGGCTGGTTTGAGAGCTCACAGAAGTTCTGTTCAAGCTCAGGTGAGAGTCGTATTTCTGGTTCTTTGAGTTTCAGGCTAGTTTGAAGGGTGCTTTGTGCTTAGTGAAGCATGGTGAGAAGGTTTGTGAAGTTGGTTTATGAGTTTGTGGCCTGAGGAGAGTGTTTCGAATGCTTTTGCTCTATGGAGTGAAAATGAGAATGTGATGCTATGGCTGTCTTCAGGCTTGTGTCTTGTGTGGTTTGGCTTGCATTTTCTTTGTATAAACAAATGCCATTGGTCAGATGAAGTGACATGTCCTTTATTGATAGGTGTATCTACTTTTGCCAATTTGTCAACTTTGTGTAAGAGAAGCATGGGTCATGTCTTGGCTAAGTACAAGGGGTGTGGGCTGCGCAGCATGGTGAGGGGAGAGGGCTAGGGTGGTTCAGCATCCAAGGCAGCAAGTGGATGAGATGTTATGATGGTTTTTGCAAGTTGGTTCCCTTTGGTTCTCATGAAAATATCTTGCTTCACAAGCCATAAAACATGTGATCTCTTTGGTTCAATCTGAACTTTAAGACTTGTGTTATGTTTGTAAATGGATTAGGCATCAATTAGAAGTCACAAATGCCTTTGGTACAAGGTTTTGCAAATTTCTCATTTGGTGCATAACTTGAAATTTAGTGATTTTTGCCAACTTTGACAAACCATAACTTTTGGTCCAAAATGAATTAGGTCATGTTCTTGTACTTTTTGAAAAGGGAAAGATCTAATCTACAACTTTCATGACCAAAGTTTTTCCATTTGAAGCATTCTTGGATCAAAAAGTAAGGGTTGAAAAAGTTGCATAAAATGACATTTCATTAAAAGTCAACCTTGCCTCAAAAAGTCAACTTTGCAAAAACTTGTAATTCTTGAATTTTGTGAACTTCAAACTTCTTCCATGATCAAATAAAGATCAAATACACTCAAAATGATGAAGATCACCCCTTGGTTGGGTCATTGGGGGCCTCAGATGCCCTGATTTTGCACTGACTTGTCTGAAAAGTCAACTCTTGATCAAATGACTTCCCCATGGAATTTCTTCATGAAAATTGATATGCATACTCCCTATACCATATAGAGACCAATAGAAACAAGAATGACCAAAAAATTTGGAGTTATGGCCTCTGAAACCAAAACCCTAATTTTGGGTCAACTGTGCAGTCTAGCCTGGCTCTGCTTCCATACCAATCCCAGTTCTTGTGATTCTTTGGCATTTTTGACTTTGAGAGGATACAATGTGATAATTGAATACACATGGACCCCTTTGAAGTGATTGTTGACCTTTGGAGTGGCTCAAGAAGCTCTTGGATTGCTCAGATCACAAACCCTAGGTGCAGATGACTTTGAATCTATGCAGTGAAACAAAAATGTGATATGAGATGGTATGATTGAGTTTATGCATATGACATGATCACAAGCCATGGTTTGAATGGGTGAGGGCAAATTTGGGGTGTTTACAGCGAGAAGGAGGGCCAATGCGACCTTTTCTATCTGAAGGTATCGAACTTCTGGGCCGTGGAGAGCCTTGCTCGTGAAATACACAGGTTTTTGCCCTTCGGGTCGTTTGCGCACGAGGGCCGCGCTTACTGCTTCACTCGCGACCGCGAGGTAGAGATATAGAGTCTCCCCCTCTTCTGGTCGGGATAAGACTGGAGGTTCACTTAATGCTTTTTTCAGGTGGGATAATGCTAACTCGCATTCTGCTGTCCACTCGAACGTCGTTTCCTTACGGAGTAGTTTGTAAAATGGGAGAGCGTGCTGAGCAGATTTTGCCACGAATCGGGCAAGGGAGGTAATGACCCCGTTCAGTGATTGTATGGACTTTTTTGACGTGGGAGTTGGGAACTCCGCAAACGCTCGACATCTATCGGGGTTTGCTTCGATGCCTCATTCGGTTAGATAGAATCCGAGGAATTTTCCTGCTCGGACACCAAAGGTGCATTTCTCAGGGTTGAAACGCATTTTGCACTTTCGTGCCTGGTCGAAGACTTTTCGCAAATGGGACGCGTGGTCCGTTTCCCGTTGAGATTTGACGATCATGTCGTCCATGTACACTTCGAGCATGTCTCCGATTTCGGTTTGGAAGACTTTATTCATCATACGCTGATACGTCTCTCCTGCGTTTTTTAGGCCGAAAGGCATAACGTTGTAAAAGTAATTGCCCGACTCGGTCATAAAGGCCGTGTATTTTCTGTCAGACACGGCCATGGGTATCTGATTGTACCCCGAGTACGCGTCCATGAAGGATAATAATTTGTATCCGGACGAGTTGTCGACCAACTTATCAATGTTAGGTAAAGGGTATGCATCTTTCGGGCATGCCCGATTGAGATCGGTATAATCAACGCACATTCTCCATTTTCCACTAGATTTTTTCACAAGCACAACATTTGAGAGCCAGGTCGTATACCTGGCCTCGGTTACAAATTTAGCCTCTAGGAGGTCTTTGACGGCAGATTCGGCAGCTTCAGTCTTCTCGCTCGACTGCTTTCTCCTGCGTTGAGCGACCGCTTTGTGTGTTGGGTCGATAGAGAGGTGATGGCAAGCTGTTTCGGGGTCGAGCCCTGGCATTTCTGCGGCGCTCCATGCAAACAAGTCCGCGTTCCCTTTGAGGCAAGCTTCCAACTGTCGCTTCACTAATTCGGGCAAGTGTGCCCCAATCTTGATGCACCGGGCAGGATCTTCTCCCAAAGGAATTAGCTCGAAGTCACCGTCTGGTATTGGTCGGGCTAATGCCTCTGCTGGTCTTTGGACGTTCTCGCTACTATTTGAAAACCTGCAGTCTAAGTCGATTGAATCAACTTGAGGGAAGTAGTCGGTCTTGAAAGCCCGGATGGACTCTGAGTGGGCCTTGAAGATTTTGGTCCGCTGTTTAAAAGACACGAACCCCTTCCGATCGGTCCCCCGCCCGACTTGGCGCTGTAAGGAGAAGAGGCGAAAGAAGAGAGGTAGCGTGGCCCCGACGCCCAGGAAAGCGCACGTCATCTCAAACGCCCGGAGGAAGGCGTATGAATTAGGATGCAGTTGAGAAGGGGCTATGCAGAGGTGTCCGAGCACAGCGCTCACAAAATCACTGAAGGGCAGCGTTACCCCCAAGACCGAAGTAACATATTCATACATCGAAAATGCCCGACCGCGAAAGTCTGAGAATATGCGGTCGTCATCTCCCGGGCAGGTCACGATCCAGTCAGCAGGATCCCCAACAACTGGCAGCGGCTCCGACCGAGGTCTCGAGAAGGAAGACACCTTGTCCAGCAAGTCTTCGACTACCCATTCTTCAGGCGAAACCCTCGACCGGGTAGGACACTGAGGCGATTCTGTCGACTGCCCCGTGGTACTTGTGCTCGAACTATCCGAAGGGCTTCCCGAGCCTGAGGGTATGGACGCAGACGATTCCGTACTCTCCGAGGACGTATCCTCAGAAAGCACAACCAACGGGTCCCCGAGCAAGTTATCACCTGAAAAGCAGAGGAAAGGCATCAGTGAATTCGATCAAGAATATCAAATCCACCCTTCCACCGCTCAACAAGTGAAAGGGCGCGCCTCAGCTCAGGAACTATGTTCCGAGCTATAGCCCTGGCTAACCGTTGCTCGTGGCAACAGCTGACGCCCAACAATACAGATGACAGAAATCTATCAAAAAATCTAAAGTCTAAGTCGACCAAGATCTCCGTCGACCCCAGAGTTAGGGTTCACAGCCGACCAGTTACGGTGGCAAGAACTTTAAGGTTTTCTAATTCTAAATCCTAAAACTACCGGTAAAATCACCCTAAACCACAGGCATTCTACAAAAACTACGCTATATACACTCAAGAGAGAGGAAAAGAACGGTACCTTGAGCTTGAGAAGACATTTTGAAAGAGATTAAGCTTATGCGAAGGGTGGTCGGCAAGAACTGACGGTGGTCGACGGCTGAGACAACGGTGGTTGAACGAGCAGAGGCTTGAGGAAGAAGACGAAACGAAAAGGTTAAAATGGGCCCTGAGAATCCTATTTATAGGAAAGAAGACACGTGTGCGAACGCGTGACCCCTATACGCTAGCCCCTAGGCTAGCCGTCAAATCATTAATAGGCACGAATATCCAGATATCCCAGCTTTTCGTTTCATATTCCTCTGCCGAGCAACGTACCGTCTGCCCGGAAGACCGACAGCATAAACCCTCGATCGCGACCTCATACTCTGTCGATCACTTCATCGTTCTTTAAGTCATTGCTCGATTGCACGAGCAATAACTTGGGGGGCTCCTGTTCCGGCTCGGCCCAATTCTTCTTATTGGGCCAGGAAGATTGGTCCATTTACTTCGGTCGACTCCGAGCACAACCAGGAAAAATGGTCCTCAGTCGACCACCAATGATCCGGACTTAAGGAAATCATACAACGGCCAATATTAACCGCTTCCTATCTTCACGGGCCCCTCAATCCGCGCTGTACCTAACGAACCAATAGCATTCTAGCCGGTCTCTTATAAAAACCCACTCACTTGAGAGGGACAGGTATTCAATTTTCAACCCTACACTAGTACTTGCTCACTCTTGCTCGGATACTTACTTTAGCATCGGAGTGCCTTGCAGGTACACCCCTTTTTCTTCCTCAAACAACCACGTCCGTTCACTCTTCCGACCAGCCGTATCGGATCCTGATCTCCAGGTACGATCAACAACCATGGAGATTGAGAGAATTGCACCCGACTAAAGAATAATGACTCATAATCGGCACTCTTTTAAAGAAAAATACACAAAAATGCACAAAGGCACAAAACAACTTGAATGAGTTTGATTTTTTTTTTATTTTTTGAATTAATGTCAACATGATTAGATTCATTGATTTTAAAAGAAAAGAAAAAGAGTAAAAGCCACTTGACAAAAATCAAGGTTTTGTTTATTAAAGAGGTGATGATTTAAAAAAAAAAGAAGGAATCCTTTGAAAAAGGGAGAAGATTTTGAAAATTAAAGAAGGGGAGGAGATGAAGGGACTATCCTAAAAAAATAAAATAAGGAGATAATGGAAGAAAGATCTAACCAAACTTGATGATACTTCAAATTATGAGCATAAGAGTTCCATCCTTATAAGCTAGCAAATGGTCAAATAAAGGCAAATTCCAACTTCATGAAGGTCAATGCAAAGGAAATGTGTCCTAAGAATCTAAGTCCAAATCTTCATTTCAAAGGCAAGGATAGTAACCAATAGTTCACAAATTAAAGTCACAAGTTTTTTAGAGGTTTAATCCTTTATTAATGTTTTTGTGTCCAAATGGACAAAGGCAAAATCAACAAAACAATAATAAGAGCAAATAATAAACATGATATGGATGAATAAAGTATAGTAAAGAAAAATAAAATAAAAGCAATAAAAGTGCAAGAAATTAAATGTTAGTAGCAAAAGCAATTAAAGTGCAAGAATCTAAAATTATAATAATAATAGTAGTATAATAATATTTACATAAGAGTGGTATGGTGAACTTAATCAACCACAACCAAAAGAGTAACCAAAATCGAAAGGCAACCGGATCTGCTTAGTATCTTGCACTATAGCGATTAATCAAGGCAAACTGAATCGAATTCAATGAAATTTGAAAAGCGATTGGGAGACCCAAAGCACATACGCATCAAACATTCATAAGTCTCGATTCTTAATGCAATATGATAAACCACTTTGGGATTACACGACCAATAAGAGATCCGGTCCACGAAAGTGCAAGTATCCAATTAGATTTTTATTCCAAATTAGGGACAAATTTAGGTCTATGTTAAGCAATCGCCGAGTAATTTACGAAATAATTACCCTAAGAATGAGGCTGGCCACCACCAATTAAGGTGCATAATGTTAGTGCTAATGCATGTGAGATAAACGATATGTAAATCGCCATCCGGACGCAATACCGCATAAAACTAAAGGTGAATACCAAATTGAGCCGCACTCATGGTATTCTTCCATCCTTAAGTTCAATCACTCATCTTGGTGGATTCAAGTATGAAAATGTATCACTAATGCAAATACCTTAAATGAATTGAACAATCCACTTAAAGGTAGTTTTGAATTAATACACATTAACTACTCTAATCTACACCTAAAGTTCATTGAAATTAAGGAGAAATCACTCCCAAAAGTGCTTCCCAAGGTAAAAATATAAAGGAGGAAGAAGAAGAAGAAAGAGGAACCAAAAAGGGCTTCAAACAAGCCAAAAACACCATTTTGACTTCCGTTAACCGGTTAACCAATTGGTTAACCGGTTAACACAGGAAAAACCTGTGCAGTTTTAAAGATGGTTATCCGGTTAACCATTTGGTTAACCGGTTAACGTTGTACCAGAAACAGAAAAATGCAGAAAATTCAGCATGATCCATTTTGAAACCTTTACTCAAACATTTGATGACCATGATCTGATTTTGCACGAATTTTAAAACCAAAATACAGTGGAATCCCTGCAATCAAACAACAAATAAAGATCCAAAGGATCTAGAAACAAAAGGCACCAAAGATCTACATCTTGAATGTTGATGGTGAATATGGATTTATGGAGAAAGATGAATTACCAAAAGCACTTATTCAAATTGGACCAAATAAAGCTAGATCTTGCTGAAATTGATGAACAAGAGAAGGAAAGGATGAAGGTTTAGCTTAAGTTAGTCAAGAATTCAATGTGAAATCTTGATAACTTCAAAAGAAAGAAAATGAGCTTTAGTGAATTTTTGGTTTTGGGAGAATGTTTTGCAAGGGGTTTTTTGGCTCTCAAAAGCTTGGTGAATGAATGAAATTATGGTCCTATTTAAAGACTTTAGGTATGGGAATTTGGTGGAATGGAACTTGCTTTAGTAATTAAAATTAGGCTTGGTAATTGCAATTTTGGGGGGAAATGGAAAAGAGTGGTGATTAGTGAGGGTTTATGGTAGGAAATGATCAAAGTGTTGTAGAGAAATCAGAAACCAATGGATCTAGAAAATTCTAATTATACTAATGATCTAAGGGTGTTGAATTTGAATAAATATTCAAATTTCGCACTGGTTAACCGGTTAACCAAATGGTTAACCTGTTAACTAAGTCAAAATTTGAATATTTTATTCAAATGAGGTTGCTTGGTTGTCGTGGCCCGATTCTTTATGTACGTCGAAAAAGGCATGGAAATAAACACATGAACATTGGAAATCCTTTGAATGAATCAATTAACTTAGGAAATCCTTGATCAGATAAATTTGAATTATTTGCGGATCAATTTCGAGTTCTGTATGTGAAATTTTATTCGAGCTGCAGGACTGCTATTTTTGTCATTTTCAATGGTTCCTCTTCCTGAAAAAAAAGGTTAGTAAAAGGAAACAAAATATTTTTTTGGATTTTGATTAATGGTTAGTAAATTTAAACAAATAAAGTAATTAAAAACAACGGTGATCCCCTGCGAGGCATAAACCTAACCCGAGAAGAACCGAGCAACCAGTGTGATCTTGTTTGTATGCAAGATGCAGATGAAATGCAAAGAAAACTTAGGGCAAAAATTTGGGTGCTACAAATGTTATTGGCCCTGTCCTCAAGAAGATCAAAGATAAATTCTTCAAGAGGGACATTCATATTACCTTGGGCGTTGATTCCATGGCAAGCCACTGGCTGAAGGACACTGTGCAAATGCTGGATCTCTCAATCCTTGATCCTAAAGTTTCTAGTGCCCTTATGGAGATGAGTGATCTAGTGAATCAGATGTCTGATGACCTGAAGTTATCCCCCAAGGTTGATGATGTCATCCAGAGGTTTGGGCCTCAAAGTATGAATGTATGGGAGCGAGCAAGGGAGGCTAAGGCCAAAGTCGAAAAGCTTGACTTCCAGAAGTCCAAGAGGGAAAAACAAATTGTTTCTAACAATATAACCATTGGAGTCTGGGATCAAGAGCTTGAGGAGCTGCAGAAAAAGATTGTTGATGCTAAACATGCAAATCTTCAGCTGAGTCAAATTGCAAGCACTGAGCTAGATACTGAGTTAAATAACACGCTTGACCTCATTGATGCAGCAGAGGCTCTCGACAAGCAACTTAATGATGCCAAACTTGACAAGGCCTTTTGTGAGAATCTCCTATTGATCACCAAGCATAACTTCCTTCAACTGCAGGCCAAGCTTCCCTTTTAGCCTTTCGACAATCCTTTATTTACTTTATCATCATTATTTCCGTTGGCCCTATTGTGGCCATTATGTAATGACAATTAGGGCATGGTTTCCCCTTTAATTTTTTATGCTTTTTTATTACCTTTCGACTTGCATTATGATTCTGCTCTCGTATAAGTAATAAGTTGATGGGACATCTAAACAGCTTGAAGTAAAAAACAACTCCAACTTAACTCATGTTAAAACATTATAATGCCTTAACTTTATTATTGACGGCATTGTTTTCGCTTTCTAGGCCTAATTATTACATGGCACATTTTCCAATTCGAGGCAGCAGCCAAAACGTCTCTATGAAATGACATCTTGAAGGAAGGATTAACGCGCCTTTTTCTTGCCTCTTTTTTGGCCAATAAGCATGCAACTCTTTCCTTATAAATAACACTTCTATTTATTTCGTTATCTTCATCACAACATCATGGAAAGTTCTACAAAGAAGGTTAATGGCATTCCTTCGCACAAACCTGGAAAAAACACACAAAAAAGAAGAAAAGTCCTTCTTTAGGTTTGGGATTAGTTACTCGCTCCAAAGCTAAGGGGACGAAAACTACTCCTCCCACTAAGAATCCTCCCAAGGATCAAACTTTTGACATTGATGAGGAGGCTGACGCAGATTGGATGACTTATTATGACTGCATCACTTCATTTCCAGATATTGGTGAAGAAGCAGACGCAGATTGGACGAATTATCACAACTGCATCTTTTTGGAGGACTTAGAAGACTAGATGCTCATTGATTTTTGTTCTTAAACCATTTCTCTAGGCTTCTGTAATTGTAGGCCTTTTATGGCCTTTTTGAATGAAATGAAATTTTATTTTCCTATACGAATCTCTTGCAGTATTGGTCTATATCGTTTCAAATATTTTCCATTTACTCTCAAGACTCTTGAGTCAGCTTCAATATCATGAATTTATAAGCATTGTTACTGAATACTTTGGCGATATGGAAAGGGCCTTCCCATTTAGGTGACCATTTCCCCAAAGATTTACTCTTTCGGTCCATGGGTAATATAACTTTTCACATTAATTCACCAACTAAAAAGGTTTTTACTTTAACCTCATTATTATAGGATTTCTCTATTTTCCTCTTTTGCCTCTCCAATAGTTGTAAGGCATGAAGATAGCTTCGACCCATTTGGAAAAATAGTATCCTACCAAGGTGTATTTATGATTTTTTGAAGATGCTGGTCAAATTTCTCCAATTAAATCCAAAGCCCATACTCTGAAAGGCCAAGATTTCACTATAGAGTGTAATTCGCTTGCAAGAACATGTTGGATGCCAGGGTTTACCTGACATTCTTGGCATCCCTTGGAAAATTCTATACAATCTTTCAGCATAGCAGGCCAATACACACCTTGTTGAAACAAAAGCCACTTCATTTTATGGCTTACTTGGTGTGCTCCACATGCTCCACTTTGGACCGTTGAAAGAGCTAAATATGCGTCAGCCTAACTAAGGCACTTTAGCAGTAGTCCTTCAGCCATCTTTTTATACAGTTCGTTCCCTAGAAGAACATAGATCAAATCTTGGTATTTGATTTTCCTATCCGTCGCATCTGTTGGATTCTCTAAGTAGTCCATTAAGGGATTCTTCCAATCTTTATCACTTATGCTGTCGACCATCAGTACCACGAAGTTTTCTTCATCAATATAGCCAAGCTTGGTTTCTTCTAAGTCTGAAGGGGCTAACCCAACTGACCTAACTTTTCCCTTGACTTTTATTGCATTCTATAACTTTTCTTTTGATATTTTGTACCCTGATGCAATTTGAGCCAAGTCATTGGAGACTTGATTTTTTAGTCTAGGGATGTGTCAAAAAGTAATTTTTTGAAATTTTTTCAACAGCCTATTCACTATTACAAAGTACATAATTAAGTTATTTTTATGCACTTATATTATTTGGTAACTTATTTTATCACTAACTCTGAGTCTCCCATTATTTCGACATGAGTTGCCCCCAATTCCAACAATACCTCAAGTCCGACTATTAAAGCCTCATTATTCGAACAATGGCCGTCAGTTTTATACTTGAGTTTTGTTGGAATTTTATGAGGAGAAATAACAAGTATCCCAATTCCAGTCCTATGTCTGTGACTATACCCATCGAAGTATAGCTTCCAGGGCTCAATGTCCAGATAATTTAATGGGCTTTCATTTATAGAGTGGTCAACTATAAAGTCTGCAACCACTTGCCCTTTAACTTCCTTTAAAGGCTTATAAGTCAAAGAGTATCCAGTTAATGCCAGTGCTCATTTCCCAATTCTACTATGCAAAATAGGTTTGGACAACATATGTTTAATGACGTCAAAGCGCGAAGAAACATAAACATCAACTGGCTTTATATATTTCTTTAATTTAGTACAAGAGTAATAAAAACATAGGCATAATTTACCTAGTATCTGCATCATTTAGAACTTTACTAAGGTAATAAATGGCTCTCTCAACGCCATCATCATCCTCTTGGGCGAACATGCTCCCTAGAGTTCTATCTGAAGCAGTTATGTACAATCTCATACTTTTCTTTCTACAAGACGAAGAAAGAATTGGAGGGTGACTCAAGTATTTCTTATTCTTGTCGAAGGCCTCTTATTGTTCTTGCCCCTACTGAAATCGTTCCCTGCTTAGGCGCATCAAGGGTGAGAAAGCTTGAGTATTTCCACTTAGGTTTAATATGAATCTTCTCAAGAAGTTAATCGTACCTAAGAGTGATTGGAGCTCCTTCTTTGTCGAAGTCGCTTTAGCCTTCATAATAACTTTGGTCTTATTTTGGTTGGTTTCAATCCCTTTCTTATGGACCACAAATCCCAAAAAGCCCCTTGCCTGCACACAAAAAGCACATTTTAGAGGGTTCATTTTAAGACCATGTTTTCTCATTCTTTCAAAGGAACGTCTAAGATGATTGACGTGGTTCAATCCAGAGATGGATTTCACAACTATGTCATCTATATAAATTTTCATAAACGTATCTATGAAGTCATGAAAATTTGAATTCATTGCTCTTTGGTAAGTTGCCCCTGCGTGTTTCAAACCAAAAGGCATGACCAACCATTTGTAGGTACCCAAAGCCCTTGGGCATCGAAAGGCGGTTTTAGGGACATCTTCCCCAACAATGAAAATTTGATTGTACCCTGAGTAGCCGTCTAGCATACTTAGGTACTCGTGCCCTGCAACGGAATCAATCAACATTTCTGCTATAAGCATTGAATATTCATCTTTTAGGGTAGTAGAGTTCAAATCTCTAAAGTCTATGCATACCCTCAAAGAGCCATTCTTTTTAATTACTGGTACAATATTGGCTAACCTTTCGCCCTCATATATTTCAGAAAAGGACCACCTTACCCTTTTCTCTAATATATTTTTAATAATAATAATAAAATAGTATAATAAAACACTATTTATCCTTATTATATAAAAATACTATTTTTCTCCAAATTTCCCATTTAATCCAAATTCTCCAATTTTTCTAAATTGATTAAATAATTGAAAAAATAATTAAATTTAGATTTTTGGGCCGTTACAATTCTCCCCTACTTAAAGAATTCTCATCCTCGAAAATTACCTAAAGTAAACAGAGTCGGATATGACTCTTTCATATGATCTTCCCGTTCCCAAGTCCAACTTTCTCCAGCTGGTCCACTCCACAATACCTTCACTAAGGCAATTTCTTTGCCTCACAGTTTCTTCAATTCTCTGCCATCAATTCTTACCGGTAAAGCTTCAATTGTTAGATTATCCTTCACATGAGAATTATCTACCCGAATTACATGCGACGGATCCGGAATGTACTTCCTCAATTGTGACACATGGAATACATCATGCAAGTTCGCCAACGACGACGGTAAAGCCACTCGATAGGCAACCACTTCTGTCTTCTATATAATCTGATACGGACCGACAAAACATGGAGTGAGTTTTCTAGACTTCAAAGCTCTTCGCACACCAGTCATATGAGTAACTCTTAAGAACACGTGATCTCCCTCTTGGAACTCAAGTGCTTTTCTTCTCTTATCATGATAACTCTTATGACGACTCTGCGACGTCTTTATTCTTCCGTGAATCATTCTTATCTTCTCCGTTGTTTCTTGGACAATCTCAGGCCCAAGCACCAAACTCTCTCCTGACTCATACTAACACAATGGAGTACGACAACATCTACCATACAACTCTTCATATGGGACCATTCCAATACTAGCATTAAAATTGTTGTTGTAGGTAAACTCAACCAACGGTAAATGACTATCCCAAGATCCCCCTTGATCCAAAACACAAGATCTCTGCAAATCTTCTAAATATTGGATCGTTCTTTACATCTGACCACCCGTTTGCGGATGATAAGAAGAACTCATTCTCAACTTATTACCCAAAGCATCCTACAAACTCTTCCAAAACCTCGACGTAAACTGCAGATCTCTATCCGATAGAATACTTGAAGGTGCACCGTGCAACTTCACAATTTCCTCAATATAAATCTCAACTAACCTTTGCATAGAATGGTTAATCTTCATCGGCAAGAAGTGCGCCGACTTAGTTAACCAGTCAATAATTACCAAATTGAATCATTACCTCTTGCAGTCTTAGGTAACCCAATCACGAAATCCATGGAAATATTATCACATTTCCACTCAGGAACATTCAATGGTTGCATCATACCTGAAGGTTTCTGATGCTCAATCTTTGACTTCTGACATGTCAAACAAGCATACACAAATCCAATAATATCTCTTTTCATACCCGACCACCAAAACAACCTGCGTAAATCCTGATACATCTTCGTAGCGCCAGGATAAATACTCAGTCGACTCTTATGTCCTTCCTCTAAAATACTCTTTTTAATTTCCGGAATATCGGGAACACATACTCTATCCTGGAACTCAAAACTCCATCTTCATCAATTCAGAAGTCACCTTCATTACCTTGATCAACCAACATCAATTGATCAACTCATTTCAAATCAGATTTCTGACCCTCAAAATCTCTTCCAGAATCTCACTGGTCAGATTTAACATACCCAACTTCAAACTATCAGTAGTAGTTTCATACAACAAACTCATGTCTCTGAATTGCTCAATCAATTCTAATTCCCTCACCATAAGCATCGAAATATGAAACGACTTCCTACTCAAAGCATCAGCCACAACATTTGCCTTACCCAGATGGTAGTTCAAATCAAAGTCAAAATCTTTTAATAATTCAAGCCACCGCCTCTGCCTCATATTTAACTCCTTTTGATTAAACAAGTACTTTAAACTCTTGTGATCACTGAATACTTCAAATTTCGAACCAAACAAATAGTGCCTCCAAATCTTAAGCACAAACTAACTCTAATTCGTGAGTAGGATAGTGTCGCTCCCTGAATTTCCATCCTGGTACAAATGCGAAAGTGGCACGGAAGAAGGTAGAGTCGCCAGCCAGGTATTTTTATCCCGAAGGAACGGGAACGGTAATGCTGCACAAACTGGAAGAAAGAAGAGGAAGGACAAAGGTCCTGCGAACCAAAGAACTGGGTTTGGGAGTCAGTTACGACCTGGGAAGGTATTAGCACCCCAGATCGTCCGTCGTACCCGACGGGATCCATGCTTGCAAAGAAAAGGTTTGAAAGGGTGAAGAAATGAAAGATGTTGCAAAAGAAAAGGAACTGGATCTGGATAAAATAAAATAAAGGGGGAAAATGTAGGGAAAATAAAAGAGTGTGCTCGAACGGGCCCTACCCCGCTGCCTACGTACCTCATCTGGACAATGAGGATCAGAGTCGTCGTAGTTCCCCTAACTTGGGGTGGAAAAGATTGCTTGTGAATTAAGGCTTGAACTTCCTATGTCAATGCTCAGGTGTTGCCGGCTCGGACGACGAATGTGTTACCGTCTTGCAAAAGTAAAAGTAAGAGCAAGTTGATACATAAGGAGCGAGCGAGATGAGAAAAGAAGTCCCGAAGGAGACGCTTATTCTTTGTCCAGTGTTTTTTATGAGTTTTTTTATGAGTGTTGCACAAGGAAGTGATCTCAAGCTCTTTTCCATGGAATGTGTACTTGCTACTACATTCCAAGATGGAATAATAGAACAAGCACACTCAAGTAAGTAGAAGATCCCCAAAACTTGATTCCAGAGATTAGGGCCTAAGCTCACTAACTCGTTGAATTTATTAAGTGTTTTTGTATCTTTTGTGAAGAAGTGTTTTTTTTTTATGTTTTCTTCATGAAGATGGTCTCATGATCATACTTGTGCATCATGCTAGACAAGTGTACTATTCCAAGATGGAATGAATACATATGCCCCATGGAATAAGGCTATACACAAGAGGTCACTTACTTCTTTATTAAGGTGTTTTTTATGGTTTTTGTTTTGAGATGAGAAAATAAAGAAACAAAAGGATCAAAAGGTAAACAACTAAGGGAATCTAATAGTCCTAGAAGTTATCATGCAAAGAGTTGGTCTTAAGTTAGTGTGGCTTCAACTATCCTAAAGAAGAGAAGGAAAAAAGAGAAGTTCAAGTAGAAGTATAAAGTCTAAGACGGATTCAAAAGTCAAGCACAATTGTCAATTATCAGGTCCAAACAAATCAAAGCATCAAGTATAAGCGTCGAACATTCAAAATTAAAACCAAGAATTAGTCCGTGCAAAACCAAAGTCTAAGTGCGATTTGTATCTAGAGGTCTTATTAGTCCACACAAGATCACGAAAATAATTAGTCACAAAGTCATCATCAAGCAACATCCGCCATCATCGAAATTGAACAATGAACCTACAAAATATCAAGCGCAAACTAGAACCAAGATTAAACGCAATTCTATTTAATTACTAAAATTGAAATCTAAATTAATTGAGAATATAATCAAAGTTCTAATAAAGATACAAATAAAAAAATTAAACTAGGCTTATACCAGGTATTAAAATTCTAATTAACAAAATTCTAAACTATCTTAATATTAATTAAAATATAATTAACAAATAATAAGAACAAAAACTAAAGATTAATAAAAAGAAAAGCCAGGAAAAAAAGGGAAGGAATCCGCTGGAATAGGGGTGATGATAGTACGATTTGGTGCAGGCCCAAACCTTGGCCTTAAGCCCATAGTCCTTTATACATAGTTCATGGGGGTTCAGAAAGTAGTTAAGCCTGTAGCAAGAAACTTGATGGGCTTTATGAGATGCCCATAATCTAACAACCTGAAACTAAAAACAAATAAAACCAAAACCTAAAATAAATAGAATAAGAATAAAATAAACAAATGTAGTAGAAGATGATAGTGTGGTCCGTATATCCCCAAATCGAAATCACAGAAATAAGATTACTATTCACAAAAGGGAAAGAAAATCAAGCTCTATCACTCAGTCCCTCTTCTTCTTCAATGAATACAAGCGGCGCTTCAGAAAACGGATCATGCTCTCAATCACTTCTTTCACTCAACATCACCGGAAACGAGCACCTCAATACCGCCTCCTCTCACGATCTCCTTTTTCGCGACGAAACCGACGCGAAATCCAACGTTCAGTGCTCAGCTTGAGCCTCCACGTCCGAACCTTCTTCTCACGGCCTCTTCTTTGTGCATTTCGGTTTCAACTCTTTCACGAATGTACAAACAACAACAATGCCGGAAGAAAGATCAACGTCGCCACGTCCTCACCATCGCGACGACGAACGTGAAGTCTCTAGAAAAACGATTTCCTCCATTAAACCCTCTTGTCTTGCTCTCGACTTCCCCGATTCATCATCTTCTTCTTCTATTTTTGTGCTCTGTTTTCAGCGATATGTATTGTTGTTTTTTGGATGAAATTTGGTGGTGGTTGTGAGATGATTTGAGTTGAAGATTCAGGGTTAAGATCTGAAGGGTTATTTGAATGATTTTCGTGGGTTGAAGAAGAGGTTGGTTTTGGGAGAAAAATGGAGGTGCTGCGGTTTTTGGATTGGTTTTGGATAGATTCGGATTTTGAGAGTTTTTGCGTGGGTTGTAGTGGTTTTGGTGGTTGTTCACACGGTTTGGATTTGAAACTCTCTTCTACTATTTTGTTTTGGTTCTATTTGTGAGTTTTCTGTGTTGTGATGTTGTGTATTCATTGATGAAGGTTATATCAGTTATGAAGGTTGTTTGTGAGAAAAATGATGAAGTTTGTGGATGGTGGTTTTGGTTGAAAAGGTGATGAAGAGTAATGAGAGTTGTATTGTAAGAAAAAGTGGAATCTCTTTGTTATTCAGTGAATTGGTGTGAGAAAACATTGTCTGTGTGATGTCGTGGAAATGTTAGTTTTTGTAGAGTTATAACATAATTGATGTGGTGTATGTCATACGAATTGTGGGCCAATGTGTGTATATTGCGTGAAAGCTTGTGATACGTTGTGTATGGTACCGAATTTGCGAGTGGTGGTGGTTGGTGCGCAAACGCGTTTTGTGATGCAGTGTGGTGAGCATTTTCATCCAGTGCCCCGTTGTAATTGCCTTTTTTTGCAAGTTGTACCAATTTTGTGCGTTAAGGTGATACGTATTGTGGAATTATGGTGTGTGCATAACACCTTTAGTGGGGACCGCCAGTTCTAAGGCAATTGTCTCATGCACTTAAATTTCTTGTGAATCATAGAACATTCTCACTTTATTTTTAATCTGAAAATCACTGAGTTCTTTTTTAGGGTAAATGGGCTTCCCTCTTGTTAATGGATAATGGACTTTATAAATATTTAGAAAAATAAATGGAATAATATAATGAATACTATCATGGATTAGAAAATGGTTTGTTAAAATGGATAAAAAATAAATTGGTGAAGAAATTGTGAAAAAAGTATAAAGATAAATGGAATTAAATAAAATATGGACTTGAGATTGAATGGTGAAAATGGTAGATTGGATATGAGAAATGGTTAGTGATTTGGGATTTAGGAAATGAATATGGAATAGAAAGTTGGATAGAAATATGGACAATGAATAAAAAACAATGGATGAAATGAGAATGGGTTAGTAATGGATATGAAGCCTGTATTTTAGCCAAAAACCAATCTTGAACCTTTTTCGCAAGCCTCTGATTAAATAAATGAACGCACTCCCGAACCAATGAACAATTCGCTACTCACGCGAATCACTACTTGATATCCTGATGAATTCGAACCCCCGACTTAGACGCATATTGACTGAGGAATAAGCCATTGACACAAACAACTTGCACCTGAAGAGATCCCCTTGTAACTTAATGAAGAAAAAAACCCTGACGACAGGCCAGATGAATCGGTAGATAGTTTTCAGACGTGAAATCCTTATAGGGAAATAAACCCTAATTCAGCGACAATAAGAGGATGGTGCCATTGATGGTTGCATAACCAAAACCTTGAATTCTTCTGATAAAATGAAAATAGGACATGAAACCCTAATTCCCAGAGAGACTCGACCCCATGTCTCAGGAGCCTATGCAAATGATATGAGTGCAAGATGTATGACCTAATGAAAAATGCGTATGAATGCAAGCTAAAGCAGATAAAGAAAACCAGAGGGAAAATTTGGGGTGTTACAGATAGTTCCTCTCATGAACTCTTAACTGTCTAGAAGCATAAGCAACAAATTTATTATCCTGCATCAAAACTCCACCAAGACCCATATTGGAAGCATCACAATAGACTATAAGGGACTCCTTTGGATTTGGTAAGACCAACACTAGCGCGATCGTTAACCTTTTCTTCAGTTCTACGAAACTCTCCTCACAAGCAACATCCCACACATACACTTGACCCTTCCTAGTCAATTGCGTCAACGGTAAAGCTATCTTAGAAAAACCTTCAATGCACTTACGATAGTAACCAGCCAACCCTAGAAAACTACGAATTTCCGTAGCCGACTTCGGAGTCTCCCACTGCAATACCACCTCAATCTTTGAAGGATCTACATAAATTCCACCACTTGAAATTACATGGCCGAGGAAACTCACTTCCTTCAACCAGAACTCGCACTTGGATAATTTAGCAAACAATTTCTTTTCTCTTAACACCTGCAACACAACCTTCAAATGCTCGACATGCTCCTCTTCTGATTTAGAATATACCAAGATATCATCTATGAAAACCACCACGAATTTATGAAGATACTCAAGAAATATCCTATTCATATATTCCATAAACACACCAAGCACATTAGAAACACCAAACGACATCCCTATATACACATAATGCCCATATCTCGTCCTGAAAGCTGTCTTCGGAATATCATCAGCTTTAACTCGAATCTGATGATAACCAGACCTCAGATCAATCTTACTAAATACACAATCACCTACAAGTTGATCCATCAAATCATCAATCCTCGAAAGTGGATACTTATTCTTGATAGTTACTTTATTCAACTGTCGGTAATCGACACACAACCTCATACTACGACCCTTCTTCTTAACAAGAAACACCAGAGCACCCTGTCGCTCCCACCAAATGAGGCTAGGTCAAATGGGGTACAGACGCGAACAGTCGGCGAAAGAAGAAAAGAAAAGATTCGCCAGCTAGGCATTTTTATCCCGAAGGAAAGGTAATGCTGCATAGACCTAGAAAGATATAGATAAGACGGTTGCGAACCAGAGAAACTGAGAAAGGGGGTTGGTTACAACCTGGGAAGGTATTAGCACCCAGATTGTCCGCCGTACTCGACGGGATCCACGCTTAAAAGATTTGTGTTTAAAGGGGTAGTGTCAGTGCCATTTGTGTATCAAAGTTGGAAAAGGATGCAGGTGTCAGTGTAAAAGAAATGTGAAGTGAAATAAAGAAGTGTCAGTGTAAGAACAAGAGTGAAATGCTTAAGACTATGAGGCTTAAAGAATAATGCTGGAAAGAGGGGGAATATACAGAGACTTTTGTTCGATAACTGTCAAGTTATGCCTACGTATCCTCTCGTGCAATGAGGAAGTCAGAACACCGTAGTTCGACTCAAAGAGACTGAAAGATAAATTGACTTGTGAACTGCATACTTATCTATGCTCAAGTGTATGACCTGTCTGGCTCAGGTGCAAACTGTCTTGCATTAGACGGAAGAAGCAAGTTCTCGTTTGTGAGTGAAGATGATGAGAAAAGAATCCCGGAGGAGACGATTATTGTTTGTTTTTGGTGTTTTCAGTCTTTTATTGTTTTTTTTGGAGTTTGCCATAGGAAAATGAGCTTAAGCCTAAACCAATGGGTTAGTAAACTCATCACATCCTCCCTCTGATTAGGGGTAATGGGAATACTTTAAGTGTGAAGTCAGCATCTCACACTTAATTACCATGATGTAGGATTAAGACCATTGACCTACTTGTGATTACTTAGATGTTTTTGTTGTTTTTGTTTAGTGTTAAGTAATGTGTTTAAGCCATAATCAAGGATTTAATGGACTCATTACACCATCCTAATAGAAGGATAATAGATGAGAATATTTAAGCTGAGAAAGACTCCTCAACTTAATCCATGATTAGGGATTAACCTCATGACAAAACAAAGCCTTTATTAAGTGGATTTTAGTTAATCGTAAGATTAAGAAGTGGATTTTATGGTTTGTAAGACAACTTGAGGGGGACTTGTCCATTAACACTAGGGTTAGTCCTTCTTAACCAATTAAGGAAGAAATAGAACCCTAATGCAAGGCCCAAGTTACAAGCTTGATGTCTTGATGATTATTAGATGGATTGATTAAAGGATTTAAACACATTAAGGGTTTAACACTTAGGATTAAAGTTATACACCCCATCCTAATAGAAGGATGCAGGCATAAGCTTAATCACAAAGCCTTAAAGCCTTTAGGGTTTAGTCCCTGATTATGAGGTGAGAAGAGAAGACTCAATGATGACACAAAGGTAAAAAGCTAAATGGGGGACTAATCAAAGCCCTAATTATTGTCATGCTTGGTTGTTCCTAGGGTTAATGAGGCTTAAGAATGAAATCTTCAAAGAGCCACCAAGGAGAGAAGCAGATGAAAGGAGGAAGGAGCAGAGAGAAGCAAAACAACTTGCTTCACTTATGAAGTCAAGTTGCTTGAGGAAAGAAGGTGAGATGAACAAGAATGAGCAAGCTCAATCCAAAGCATAAGACAAAATGCAGCAATGATGCATGAGAGAGATGAAAAGAAAATGTGAGAAGTGAAGGCAAATTCACTTCTCAATACAACTTACCACCTGAAAAGTTAGTGAAAGAAATGAGATGCAATGCAAATGAGATGAAATGGCATGATGCAAGACAAAGTCAGAAGCAAATACATGATGTTAATGATTCTAAGATATGATGCAAACATGAGGCAAGGCAAAGGGAAAGATCAAACATGCATAAAGATGCAAATGAGACATGCTTAGAACCACGAACACACATGAAAAGTTATGAAATGTACATGACATACAACATGGCAAATGAAAGATGCAATGATCAAAAATGATTCTAATATGTCCTAAGATGTATTATGAATCAAATGAATGCATAAAATGTCATGGCAAGTCATGGTATACAAGCAAATGGAAGATGGATGCAAAGGGAGGCATAAATTAGGGTTTATGATTAACACACAAAGCAAAAACCAAAACCAGAAGCAAGAGACATGATAAAAATTTGAAAATGCAATCAAAGGAACCCTAAACCTATACAAACTCACTGCCCAAAGGAGGGGATCCAACTCTTAACCTAGTGGAAGTTATGAATTTCCTAAGATTGCTAGGGTTTTGAGGTACCTTGTCAAGAAAAATGCCAAACAAATTGAAAATGCAAGATCAAATCAAACCAATTTTAACCTATAAACTACATGCTATGCAAGATACAATGCCAAAAGAATCATCATCCAACTCTTAGTGGTTAGGCAGAAATGAATTTTTGAAGTTTGAAACAAAATATTGTCTTGAAATGAAATTAATTCCAAAGAAAATTATCAAAAGGCATCAAGATCAAAAAATAAATTTGGTTTGAGAGTTGGACAATGTTTCTAAATGTTTTCAAATGCTATGTGAATTTTTTTGTGATTTTTAAATACCTAAATGCATTTTTAATTAATTAATTCTCACTAATTAATTAAAAATAAACATTTAAATGATTTAAAAATAATTTTTTATGCAAAAAATAAAATAAAAATCATTTTCTGATTGAGAAAAATATTTGAAACAAAAATGCAAAAGGAAATATTTTTGGGATTTTTCTAGCTATTTTAAAATAAATATGCAAAACAAATGAATAAAAATGAAATAAAAATGTAAATAAATGAAAGTCAACAGATCCAGTGGATGGGATTCAAAGCTGGGACGCGGAAGTTAACTGCGCGCGTGATCTAGTGGCTGAGATTCAAACTGACTAAAACTAATTAATTAATTTAATTAAATGGAATTAGGGTTTAATGATAGATCCAGGCCATTGAAACGCGCGGGGGATTGACTTAGTCAGCCTGATCTACGCTCCACATTCAAACTACAATTAATGACACAATTAGGGCTTAATGACTCTCAGGTGGCCGGAAATGACCTCCGGTCATCTTCTCTGGCCACATGTCTCCCTGAAAATTGCTAGCTCACTCCCCAGGTCACTAAAACCTAATCTCTCTGCCCATAATCCATCCCCAATCATCATAAAGCAAGAATCAATGATCAAAACACATTTATTTTACATATCAAAGCTGAATCGAAACAAAATGCATTTAGGTCAAAAAAGTTTCAGAAGCTTCATACATACTCAATACTCAATCATTTTCGAAACAAAACATATCAACATGATCAGTGAATCATAGGGAATCATTTAGGAACTTAAAAACATGTTTCTGGAAAAAATGTTCTTGAGCTCACCTGAACTGGAGCTTTGATCCTTGGAACTTTCTGGCTGCCCCTTTGATCCAAAACGCCTCTAATGGACCTCCTGAGAAGCTTGCAATGCTTGGTTGGAGTTTCTTTTGGCTGGTTTGAAAGATTGAGTGAGTTCTGTTCAGTGAGGGAGAGAAATCGTGTTTCAGTTTGAGGATGTTTCAGGGATGAATAAGGGCAGGGAAATGATCAGGGGAGTATGCTGAGATGTTTTGTGAAGTTTGTTTTAATGTTTGATGCTTGTATGATGAGTTTCGAAGGAAGTTGCATAAGAGGTGAAAAATGAGAATGATGGCTTAGAGAGAGTTTCAGGCTTGTGTGTGTGGTGTGTTGAGCTGCTTTTGGTCCATGTATCAAGTGGTGATAGGTCAGAGAGTTGTTGGTGGCCTATTGTCGCTCCCGATAAATGGGAATGGCCCAGATAAAGGTACGGATGCGAACGGTCGGCGAAAGGAGGACGTGAGAACACACAGGAGTGAACTCACAGGGAATGAATAGAGTCGCCAGCTAGGCATTTTTATCCCGAAGGAAAGGTAATGCTGCATAGACCTAGAAAGATATGGATAAGACGGTTGCGAACCAGAGAGACTGAGAAAGGGGGTTGGTTACAACCTGGGAAGGTATTAGCACCCAGATTGTCCGCCGTACTCGACGGGATCCACGCTTAAAAGATTTTGTGTTTTAAAGGGGTAGTGTCAGTGCAATTTGTGTATAAAGAGCTGGAAAAGGATGTACAGGTGTCAGTGTAAAAGAAAGTGTAAAGTGTAATATGAAAGTGTCAGTGTAAGAATAAGAATGAAATGCTCATGGTAATGAGGCTAAGAAAATAAGGCTAGAAGGAGGGGGGATATACAGAGACTTTTGTTCGATAACAGTTAAGTTATGCCTACGTATCCTCTCGTGCAATGAGGAAGTCAGAACACCGTAGTTCGACCCAAAGAGACTGAAAGATGAATTGACTTGTGAACTGCTTACTTGCCTATGCTCAAGTGTATGACCTGTCTGGCTCAGGTGCAAACTGCCTTGCATTGGACAGAAGAAGTGAGTTCTCGTTTATGAGTGAAGGTGATGAGAAAAGAATCCCGGAGGAGACGATTATTGTTTGTTTTTGTATTTTCAGTCTTTTATTGCTTTTGGAAATGTGTTATAAGTTAATGAGCTTAAGCCTAAACCAATGGGTTAGTAAACTCATCACATCTTCCCTCTGATTAGGGGTAATGAGAATACCTTAAGTGTGAAGTCAGCTTCAAACACTTAATCACCTTTGATATAGGATTAAGACCATTAACCTACTTGTGATTATTTAGATGTTTTTGGTGTTTTTGTTTAGTGTTAAGTAATGAGATTAAGCCATAATCAGGGATTAAACAAACCCATTACACCATCCTAATAGAAGGATAATAGATGAGAATGTTTAAGCTGAGGAAAGCTCCTCAACTTAATCCATGATTAGGGATTAAACCCATGACAAAACAAGCCTTTGATTAAGTGGATTTTATTTAATGATATGATGATGAAGTGAGTTTTATGATTTGTAAGACAACTTGAGGGGGACTTGTCCATTAACACTAGGGTTAGTCCTTCTTAACCAATTAAGGAAGAATTAGAACCCTAATGCAAGGCCCAAGTTACAAGTGTAATGTCTTGATGATTATTAAGTGAATTGATTAAGAGATTTAAACACATTAAGGGTTTAACACTTAGGATTAAAGTTATACACTCCATCCTAATAGAAGGATGCAGGCATAAGCTTAATCACAAAGCCTTAAAGCCTTTAGGGTTTAGTCCTTGATTATGAGGTGAGAAGAGAAGACTCAATGAGACACAAAGGTAAAACTAAGTGGGGGGATTAATCAAAACCCTAATCATTGTCATGCTTGGTTGTTCCTAAGGTTTGTGAAGTTTACAAGAAATATCTTCAGAGGAACCACCAAGAAGCAGGTGAAAGGAGCCAAGAGAAGCAAAGTAACTTACTTCATTTAAGAAGACAAGTCACTTGAAGAAAGAAATTAAGAAGAAGAAGAAAGAGCAAGCTCAATCTCAAACACAATATAAAATGCAGCAATGATGCATGAGAGGGATGAAAAGAAATTGTGAGAAGTGAAGGCAAATTCACTTCTCAAAGTGACTTACCACCTGAAAAGTTAGTGAAAGAAATGCAATGCAATGCAAAATGAAATGAAATGGCATGATGCAAACCCAAAACCAGAAGCATAAGTATGATGCTAAAGATGCTATGAGATGATTCAAACATGAAACAAGGCATGGGGATGATCATACAAACTTATGGATGCAAATGAAGCAAGTTTAGAACCATGATCATACATGAAATGTTATGAAGTGCAAATGGCATACAACATGGCAAATGCAAGATGCAATGATCAAACATGCTTCTAGTATGTCTTAAGATGTCTAATGAACCAAATGGATGTACAAAATGCTATGGCAAGTCAAGGTATGAATGTAAATGCAAGATGGATGCATATGGAAGTCCAGATTAGGGTTTATGATCAAAGCATCAAACAAAAACCAAAATCAGAAGCAAACATCAAGATAAAAAATTGAAAATGCAATCAAAGGATCCCTAAACCTAATCTAACACACTGCCCAAAGGAGAGATTCCAACTCTTAACCTAATAAAAGTTATGAATTTCCTAAGTTTTCTAGGGTTTTTGGGTTCCTTAACAAGAAAAATGCCAAACAAATGGAAAATGAAAGATCAAATCATGACAATTTAATCTTACAAACTACATGCTATGCACAACACAATGCAAAGAGAATCAAAGTCCAACTCTCAATGGTTAGGCAGAAATGATTTTTGGAAGTTTTGATCAAAATAATGCTTTGAAAATGAATTAATTCCATGAAAAATTCTCAAAATGCATCAAGATCAAAAAAGAAATTTGGTTTGAGGGTTGGACAATGTTTCTAAATGTTTTTAAAAGTTTCATGAATTTTTTGGTGATTTTTAAATACCTAAAAGTATTTTTAATTAATTAATTCTCATTAATCAATTAAAAATAAACTTTTAAATGATTTAAAAATGTTTTTTAATGCAAAAAATAAAAATAAAAATGTTTTTGGTTTCTGAAATTAAATAAAAGCTTGTATAAAAAAATTCAGAATTTTTGAATAATTTTTGCTATTTTAAAATAAATGAACAAAAGAAATACAAAATAAATGAATTAAAATTAAAAATAAAAGAAAGTAAACGCATTGGACGGATCATATTGAAACTGGGGGTGAGGCTGTTGACTGCGCGCGCAATCCTAAGGTCCACATTCAAACTGAGTTAATTTCCAATTATGAATTAATTAATCCAGATTAATAAAGTCAACTAGGATTAGGGCAAAATAGAATGATCCTGGGCGTCCAAATGCGCACGAGTCAACACATCCAAGGGACCAAATTCAAACTTCATTAAACACAGGGATTAGCCCTAATTAATTTCAGGTGGCCGGAGAGGACCTCCGGTCGTCTTCTCCGGTGGGAACCCCACCTGAAAATCCCTAAAATCTTCAAAACTTCACTAAAACGAAAACTAAGAGCCCAGAAATCATCCCCACATCCCCCTGAATCAAAACCCTAACTCAAAACTCATTTATCTTTCATCAATCAACTGAATCGAAGCAAAACATTTTTTAGGGCAAAAGTTTCAGACATTGCATACATCCTGGTTTCTCAACCATTTTCAAAAATAATTACATATTCATGATCAGGGGAATGCATAGAAGCTATTAAGAACTTAAAATCATGCTTCTGGAAAAAAAGTTCATGAAGCTACCTGAGTTTGAAGCTTTTCAGTCTGGAACTTTCTGACCTCCTCTCTTGTGCAAAACCACTCCTGTGACCTCCCTTGTGCTTCTGAAAGGCTTGGAACAAATTTATTTGGGCTGGTTTGAGAGTTTGCAGAGGTTTTGTTCAAGGTGGTGTGGTGATCGTGTTTTTGATTCTTTGAGTTTCAGGCTGCTTTGAAGGGTGCTTTGTGTTCAGTGAAGCATGGTGAGATGATTGGTGAAATTGGTTTGTGTGTTTGAGGCTTGTGTTGAGAGTTTCGAAAGCTTTTGCTCAAGAGGGTGAAAATGAGAATGCTGTCCTGTGGTGTGTTTCAGGCTTGCTTCTTGTTATGTTTGGCTTGCATTTGATTCACATAAACAATTCCCATTGGTCAGATGAGGTGACATGTGCTTTATTGATTGGTATGGGTGCTTTTGCAAAAATGTCAACTTTGTGTAAGAGAAGCATGGGCCACTTTCTAGCTAAGTACAAGGAGGGTGTGCTGCGCAGCATGATGTGAGGAAGGGCCTAGGATTGATCAGCAAACTAGCCAGCAAGTGGATGAGAAGCTATCATGAGTTTTGCAACTTGCCTTGCCTTTGGTTCTTATGAAAGCAACTTGATCCATGGGCCATAAAACATGTGATTCCTTGGGTGCATTCTGAACTTTAAATGTTGGGTGATCATGTTGTGTGGATTAGAAGTCCATTTGATAGCTCTAGAACACTTGATCAAGTCATTTTGCAAAATACCTCTTTGGTAGAAACTTTGAAATTTTGTGATTTTAGCCAACTTTGACAAGCCATAACTTTTGATCAAAAATGAATTAGGTCATGTTCTTGTACTTTTTGAAAAGGGAAAGATCTATTCTACAACTTTCATGACCAAAGTTTTTCCATTTGAAGCTTTCTTGAATCAAAAAGTAAGGGTTGAAAAAGTTGCCTAAAATGGCATTTTCATTAAAAGTCAAACTTGCCCAAAAAGTCAACTTTGCAAAAGACTTGAAATTCTTCAATTTTGTGAACTTCTAACATCTTCCATGATCAAATAAAGATCATATACAATCAAAATGATGAAGAACACCCTTTGGTTGGGTCATTGGGGGGCCTCAGATGCCCTGATTTTACACTGACTTGCTTGAAAAGTCAACTCTTGATCAGATGACTTCCCCATGGAATTTATTCATGAAAATTGATATGCATACTCCCTACACCATATAGAGACCAATAGAAACAATAATGACCAAAAAATTTGGAGTTATGGCCTCTGAAACCAAAACCCTAATTTTAGGTCAACTATGCAGTCAAGCCTGGCTCTGCTTCCACACCAATCCCAGTTCTTGTGATTCTTTGACATTCTTGACTTTGAGAGGATATAATATGATGCTTGAACACAAATGGACCCCTTTGAAGTGATTGATGGCCTTTGGAGTGGCTCAAGAAGCTCTTGGATTGCTCAGATCACAAACCCTAGATGCAGATGACTTAGAACCAAAGCAGTGAATCAAGAATGTACCATGAGATGTTATGATGGTGTTTATGCATATGAAATGATCACAAGCCATGGTGTGAGTGGGTGAGGGCAAATTTGGGGTGTTTACAGCTGCCCCTATTCAAACATGAGTTAGCTGTGCAGGATGTAAGCAACGGCTTATCAGGCAAACAAGATAACTTGTGGTTGAATACCTAAGACAGTCCAAAATTTGCACTCACAGAATGAAGAAGAAAAGGGATATAGATTGTAAAGGAAAATAAAGTATATTGTAAAGTATGGGCGACGGAGGACGACCGTCGAGCAGAGGATGACTGCTGGGTAAAGAGCAATGACGGGGACGACCGACATGCTGGGGAGAAAAAGAATTATGATGGGGACGACCATCAAATAAAGTTGTAAAATTCTCTAGGGATTAATGAAAAATGACGGGGACGGCTATCAAGTTCATAAAGTAATGCCAGCAACGATGGGGACGGCCATCGGGCTAAAAAGAAAAGGGACCGCGACGGGGACGACCATCGGGTTAAAGAATAAATGAAATAAACAGATGATGAGGTACAGTCATCAAAGGTGAAGGACGATCACCTAGCAGGGGACGGCTGCTCTGTTGGGGTTAAGATGAGGGGCGGTCATCTAAGGTGGAGGACGACCACCTGGCAGGGTACGGCTGCCGAAAATATCGCGGCATAGGACGAATGCCGGATAAGAGGTCAACGATGGGGACGGCCATCGGACGAGCATGATGGAGGACGACCATCAGGAGGTGGAGGACGACCACCTAGCAGGGGACGGCTGCTCTCAAGGTTTATCATGACATAGGACGAATGTCAGATAACCGAAATCAACAATGGGGACGGCCATTGGATAAAATGATGAAGGAAAGAACATCAAAAGGTGAAGGACGATCACCTAGCAGGGGACGGCTGCTAAAATATCACGACATAGGACGAATGTCAGATAAAAGGTCAACGATGGGGATGACCATCGGACGAGCATGATGGAGGACGACCATCAAGAGGTTGAGGACGACCACCTAGCAGGGTACGGCTGCTCTCAGGGTTTATCATGACATAGGACGAATGTCAGATAACAAAAGAAGTTTTGCTTTGCGGGCGATCTACTGGGGAATAGTAAACACGGACGAGTATTTATATCCAAGAAATAAAAGGTATAAGTGTTTGGTATTGTGTATAGATTAAAGATGCGGACGAGCATCCTTAAGACTATGATACGGACGAGTATCAGGTAGAAACAAATACTGACACGTGTTCAGAGATGATGATACGGACGAGTATCAACTGGTTAACAAGGAACACGGACGAGTGTTGATTCTGAGGGGACTCTTCTGGGGAAAGGTAGACACAGACGAGTGTCTAAATTCAAGAAGACATAAGTGTTTGACACGGCGTATGGATTAAAGATGCGGACGAGCATCCTTAAGACCGTGATACGGACGAGTATCAGGTAGAAACAAACGCTAGACGCGTGTTCTGAGATGATGGTACGGACGAGCACCAACTGGTTAACAAAGAACACGGACGAGTGTCGAATCTGTGGGGATATAATTGGTGTACACAAGATACTGACGAGTATCTGTATAAATAAAGTAAATATGAGCAGTGTATATGAGTGTTCAACCTGCTGGAGAGAGTGACACGGACGAGTGTCAAAAGGAGAAGAGTATAGTATAAACAAGTATATGCTTTACAAAGCGTTTGAGAGAATATGCTGGGAAAAGTGACACGGACGGGTGTCAAGAAAGTTATATATATCTTGTATCTGTGAGTGCAAAGGGGATACTTTGGCTTTCTGCTGGGGATATGACACGGACGGATGCCACAAGGAGTGTGTATTTGTATTGGTGAATGTGAGGCAACTGCTTTTGCTGGGGAATCTGGGGGGTATTCTGTATATTGTTGATGGGTTGATAATATTCACAGGTGTTTGATTCAGACCATGACTTATGATTATGCAACATGTTTGATTTTTGCCGTAATGCTCCGTATTAAACGGAATGCTACGCTTTGTGGGGTGAATATGATGCGAATGCCATGATTATGCAAAGATACCAAACCGGGATTTGGATCCCGTTGCGAAGATCTCTGGTCGATCTGCTTGAAGTGGACATCCCAGCTGGGGATGAGATCATTGGTAGATCTGATGAGATGATTCTGCTTAGGGAAATGGGTTATTGATAGACCTGTTTTTGGTAATGAGGGACCCAGCTGGGGTTTGTAGAAGCTTTCGTCACTCTGTTGTGATTCCTTCGTGCATTGCTCTTCTGGATAGAGGCTGACAACTCTGTGGGGAGATGGTTCCCAGGCTTTTTGTATTTGGAGGAGTAACGGATGGCAACTCAGCTGGGGAGAAATAACAAGTGGCAACTCAGTTGGGGAGAAAGCACTTCGAGTGTTAAGACTGAGTGTTGATTTGCCAGCTTGTTGGGATAAAGCTTACATGCCCATGCTGCGCCTTGGATACCTGCAATCTTGCAAAGACAAGAGACGCACAAGTAATCCCGAGGTATCCCTTTACCGGATTCCATCATAGGAGTCAGACACTCCCGGGAATAAGTATATTTCCTGCAAGCACATAGTTTTTATTTTTGAAGATAAGCATATGTATTCATGCAATCCGTTTTTTAAAGACATCAGACATTCTTTGCAAATAAAATGAAGTGTACGAGGTGAAACTTGACTGAAAATCTGATTTTATTAATTCATGTGCCCTGAATTGGCAAGATACAGTCAAATAAACATATCTCCTGAAATGAGGAGATTGTTACAAATTGAGAAACAAAATGCTGGCAATGTTGATGACGCTTCAAGGAGCTTCCCCTCTTGCTATGACTCGTATGACTTTTGACGTTCTTCTCGTCTTGCTTTCTGAAGAAGGCTGATTCTAATATAAGCTTGACCCTTTCGAGGTTTACCATGTCGTAGGCGATACAGACGAATTCAGGGTGCAGTTGTTCGCTTATTCCCTTATTTTGCATGGATCGCCCTTTCAGGTTTTTCAATCCATCGGGATACCCATTTTTGCCTGAGCTGTCCCATGCGGCTTTTCAGCTCAGCGGGTGTACAATTTTTTTGTTCATTTCCCTTATTTTTGCCCAAGTCTTTTATTCTGTTTTTGAATTGCCGGGATGCCCTATTTTTGCCTAGACTTACATTCTGTTTTTATGTCCAGCGGGTCATTTTTATGCGAAGTATTTTTTAACTGCATCTGAATTCACAGGGGACGGGAAATCTTCACCATCCATGGTGCTGAGCATCAGTGCTCCACCAGAGAAAACTTTCTTTACCACGAATGGTCCTTCATAGTTTGGAGTCCATTTGCCCCTGTGGTCTGTATGCGGAGGGAGGATTCTTTTCAGCACAAGATCTCCTACTTGATACTCTCGGTGCCTGACTTTCTGATCGAAGGCTCTCTTCATTCTTTTCTGATACAACTGTCCATGACAGATTGCAGCCAATATTTTCTCTTCAATCAGACTCAGTTTCTCGTATCGGGATCGGACCCATTCTGCTTCGTTCAGCTTAACATCCATCAGTACCCGTAGGGAGGGTAGTTCAACTTCAAAAGGTAGGACTGCTTCCATACCATACACAAGCTGATACGGTGTTGCCCCAGTGGATGTTCTGATTGACGTGTGGTACCCATGCAAGGCAAATGGTAGCATTTCATGCCAGTCTTTATAAGTGACTACCATCTTCTGCACAATCTTCTTGATATTCTTGTTAGCTGCCTCAACAGCGCCATTCATCTTTGGCCTGTAAGGAGAAGAATTGTGGTGTTGGATCTTGAAGTCCCGGCATAGCTCTGCCATCATCTTATTGTTTAAGTTGGAACCATTATCAGTAATGATTCGCTCGGGCACTCCATACCGACAGATGATATCTCTCTTCAGGAATCGGGCTACCACTTGTCTTGTAACATTGGCATAGGAAGCTGCTTCGACCCACTTGGTGAAGTAGTCAATGGCGACTAGGATGAATCGGTGGCCGTTCGAAGCAGTCGGCTTGATCTTGCCAATCATATCAATGCCCCACATAGCAAAGGGCCAGGGTGAAGACATCACATTCAAAGGATTGGGAGGCACATGCACCTTATCCGCATAAATTTGGCATTTATGGCATTTTCTGGCATAAGCACAACAGTCAGTATCCATTGTGATCCAGTAATAACCTGATCTTAGCAATTTCTTAGCCATGGCATGACCTCCTGCATGGGTACCAAAGGATCCTTCGTGCACCTCGTGCATTAACAAGTCTGCTTCTGTTCTATCAACGCATCTGAGGAGTACCATATCAAAGTTTCTCTTGTACAGGGAACCATCAGTGTTCAGAAAGAAACTACCAGCAAGCCTTCTTAAAGTTTTCTTATCATTGGAAGATGCCCCAGGTGGGTATGTTTGATCCTCCAAGAAGCACTTAATGTCATGGAACCAAGGCTTATCATCTTTGACAATATCTGCTGCAAATACATATGCTGGTCTATCAAGTCTGGATACTGAAATCTGAGGTACAAAGTTGGCAGCTTGAACTTTGATCATAGATGAAATGGTAGCCAGAGCATCTGCGAACTGATTCTCGTCCCGAGGGATATACTCAAGCTTGACTGTTGTGAAGAAAGTCAATAACCTCCTTGTATAATCCCTGTAAGGTATCAGATGATCCTGGTGGGTGTACCATTTGCCGTTGGTTTGATTAACTACCAGAGCTGAATCTCCGAATACAGTCAATGTTTTGATCCTGAGGTCAATGGCTTCCTCAAGACCCATAATGCAAGCTTCGTATTCAGCTTCGTTGTTAGTGCAGTTGAAGGTGAGTTTTGCCGAGAAAGGCATGTGAACTCCCTTAGGTGTGATAAGTACTGCACCAACACCACGACCATTCATATTAACAGCCCCATCAAACATCATAGTCCATTCTTCTTCCGGGTCAGGCCCTTCAGTGTGAATAGGCTCTTCATGATCTTTCGCTTTTATGAACATGATGTCTTCATCAGGGAAGTCAAATCTCATAGGCTGGTAGTCATCAATAGGTTGCTCAGCAAGATATTCAGACAATACACTGCCCTTGATGGCTTTCTGGGATGTGTACTGGATGTCATATTCTGTGAGAATCATTTGCCATCTTGCAACCCGTCCGGTAAGAGCTGGCTTCTCGAAAATGTACTTAACTGGGTCCATCTTTGAGATTAATAAGGTAGTATGGGTCAACATATACTGTCTCAGTCGGCGAGCAGCCCACGCTAAAGCACAACAAGTTTTCTCGAGCAGTGAATAACGTTGTTCACAGTCGGTAAACTTTTTGCTCAGGTAGTATATTGCATACTCTTTTCGACCAGACTCGTCATGCTGGCCCAGCACACACCCCATTGACTCTTCTAATACTGTCAAGTACATTATCAAAGGTCTTCCTTCAACCGGAGGCATAAGGATGGGTGGTTCTTGCAAGTATTCTTTGATCTTGTCAAAAGCCCTCTGGCAGTCTTCGTTCCACCTGACCGTCTGTTCTTTTCTTAATAGCTTAAACAAAGGTTCACAGGTTGCTGTAAGGTGAGATATGAACCTTGAGATGTAGTTCAATCTACCTAGAAACCCTCGAACTTCTTTTTCAGATTTCGGTGCAGGCATTTCTTGAATGGCTTTGACTTTATCAGGGTCCACTTCAATCCCCTTTTCGCTTACAATAAAACCCAGCAGCTTACCAGATCGCACCCCGAATGTGCATTTGTTGGGGTTCAATTTCAGTTGATATTTCCTCAGGCGCTTGAATAACTTCAACAAATTCACCAGGTGGTCTTCTTCTGTGAGGGACTTGGCAATCATGTCATCCACATAACACTCGATTTCTTTATGGATCATATCGTGGAATAATGTTACCATAGCCCGTTGATATGTTGCACCAGCATTCTTCAATCCAAACGGCATCACCTTGTAACAGAACGTGCCCCAGGGTGTGATGAAGGTTGTCTTCTCCATGTCTTCAGGTGACATTTTGATCTGATTGTATCCTGAAAATCCGTCCATGAAGGAGAATACCGAGAACTGAGCCGTATTGTCAACCAATACATCAATGTGAGGTAATGGGAAATCATCTTTCGGGATGGCTCTGTTCAGATCCCGGTAGTCAACACACATCCTTACTTTGCCGTCTTTCTTAGGCACAGGTACTATATTAGCAACCCACGGCGGATAACTAGTTACGGCAAGGAACCCGGCGTCCCATTGCTTTTGTACCTCTTCTTTGATCTTCATCGCCATGTCCGGGCGAGTACGACGCAGTTTCTGTTTAACCGGTGGGCAATCTACTCTTAAAGGCAGCTTATGTACAACGATATCGGTGTCCAACCCTGGCATATCTCGATAAGACCAAGCAAACACATCCACATATTCCTGAAGCAGGTCAATCAGTTGTTTCTTCACTGAGTCTTGCAAGCAGGCCCCGATCTTAACCTCTTTCACATCTTCAACTGTACCAAGATTAATCGTTTCCACCTCCTCCTGATGAGGAGAGATAACCTTCTCCTCTTGTCTCAACAATCTGGCTAGCTCTTCAGGAAGCTCGTAGTCTTCTTCAACCCCTTCATCAGCTTGATTGATCGGATTGTCAGAGTCATACGAAGTCAAAGTCGTGCTGTTGTCGGTGCTGTCTGGAAGGCACTCTCTGCAAGGGTTCAGTTCGTTCATTTTAGTGATTGATTTTAATCTTGTTTAGAAAAGTGAAATAAAGTTGTCATTTTGAAAACATTGCCATTTAATTTTTTGTACAAAAAGAAAAATGGAAAAACAGTGAGCAGAAAAGAAAAAGACTCATTTGCAAAAGATGTCTGATATTTCATTGATTAATCTTGTTGCACAAAAATTACAGATGGCCCGATTACAAAATGAGTCTTGTCATCTTGGGCAAGATGCAAGACTTGATGCATGCTTAAAATATACAGGAAATAATAATTACTCTGCAGGAGTAACTCTTATAATTTCCTGGGAAGACCAGTTTGAGACACGGCTCCCCGGGATCGTTGGACGAATCCAGCTTTCCAGGTTGCGTTCATCTTCCGACTCATCTTCCAAGTTGTTGACAGCATCGGGGGTGAGCATCCCCCCACTAACAAAGTTGGGCTTCTTAGCAGCCTCTGCTTGATCTTGTTGAGTTGGTTTGTAACCCAACCCAAATCTATCTTCTTTCTTCTCCACATGCAACAGTTTGCCCCAGCCTTGAGCATTCCCTTCTTCCACAACCCTCCGGGCTTGTTGATAGGATGTCATGGAAGTCCCAAGTACAGCAGAGGTTTCATTAATATTCAAAGCCTCAAACCCTTGACTCATCGTTTCGTGGATCTCCCCATCCATCTCAATATATTTGTATGTAGCCAGATGGCTAACAAAAATATCTTCCTCTCCACAAATAGTAACGACTTGACCCTCCCACTCGAATTTTAACTTCTGGTGAAGGGTTGAGGTCACGGCGCCAGCGGCGTGAATCCATGGTCTACCCAATAGACAGCTGTAGGCAGGCTGTATATCCATCACGTAGAAGGTTGTTTTGAAAGTTTGTGGGCCAATCATTATAGGCAACTCAATTTCCCCCAGAACTGATCTCTTAGAACCGTCAAAGGCTCTCACTACTAAGTTGCTGGGACGTAATGCCAATCCTTCATACTCTAGCTTCACAAGGGCTTTTTTAGGTAAGACATTGAGGGATGACCCTGTGTCTACCAGTACATGTGAAAGAACTGCACCCTTACACTCCATGGTAATGTGCAAAGCCTTGTTGTGATGGCGGCCTTCCGTAGTCAAATCAGTGTTGGTAAATCCTAGTCCATTGCTAGCATTAACATTTCCAACCACAGCTTCCCACTGATTGACGGTGATCTCTTCTGGCACATAAGCTGCGTGCAAGACTTTGAGTAGTGCGTTCCGATGAGCCTCGGAGCACATGAGCAATGATAGAATGGAGATCTTGGAAGGCGTCTGGTGAAGCTGGTCCACTATCTTGTAATCACTTTTCTTGATGATTCTCATGAATTCATCAACTTCTTGATCAAAAGGTGTTTTCAAAGCTTCTCTAACAACTTGATCTTCTTGCACCATGCTCTTCCCTTTTGCTTTGGCAGCAGCTTCTGCTTCAGCATTGGGTCTTTGAATTTGCGGGGCAAAGAGATGTCCGCTTCGAGTGAAGCCTCCGCCTCCACCCACATTGTCTATTTGTGGTGAAGAAGTTGATGATTCGAAAGTGATTTTCTGTCCTTCGCAGTATAGATCGGAGCCGTAATGCCAAGGGATGGCATTACTGCTTTCATAAGGTACTGGCCCAGGCACTATGATAGTGACTGGACTGACGACAGCTGCAGAAGGGACCATGATAGTCTGTGGATCATAGTATATTGTGACTGGTGCTCTGGTAGGAGTGGCATTTTGTGAGTTGTAGGCAGAATCATTGGCAGGATCATAATAAATTGTAACTGTTGAGACACTTGCATTGTTTGTTGTTGATGTTGTAGGAGACATTGTTGAATGGATGGGTGTTGCTGTTGTAGGAGACTCTGAATGAAGGGGTGCTGAAGTTGTAGAAGGGATGTTTGCTGCTATTTGGTCCGTTGAAGTAACAGATGAAGCACTTGTTGATGAGATCGAAGAGTTGTTTGGAACAATGGTTGTTGCAGTTGTAGGAGATTCTGGAACTGTTGTTAAGGAGATTGCTGGATTTGTAGGTATTGATGTTGTGATTTGAAGCAGGCCACTCTGGATGAGACCATCTATGCCATCCCTCAAGTTATCACAACCATTCACTGAAATGTTGCAATAAGCACACCCTAGCTCACATCCCGGGAATATTTGACATTCAAGGAGTTGAGCTTTAATCTCCACCAAGGGTGTCCGAATCTGACCCACACTGGTTATTAAGTAAGACGGCTTGTCTTCTTCAATAGGATTCTGGGACCACCATGGTGTGGCATAGGGTTCTTGTTAACATTTGGTGGTGGTGCAAAATTTAGAGCCTTGGAATCCACTAGATCCTGCACTTTCATGTGCAAAGCTCTGCACTTCTCTGTACTATGGCCAGGTGCATTTGAGTGAAAAGCACATCTGGCGCTGGCGTCATAATTTCTGGGCAGACTGGCAGGATCTTGAGGTGCCAATGTCCTTAGCTCAACTAGGTTGAGTTTTAGGAGTTGTGGCAATAATGTGGAATAGGGCATAGGGATCGGATCGATCACCCTATTGGCCTGAGAAGGTCTCTGTTGGAATGGTCTTTGTTGATTGTTGTTGTTGGTGTTGTTGTTGTTATAATTTCTCTGAGGAGGATACTGAGTTTGTTGCTGGTAATTCTGTTGCTGTGGTTGGTAAGCTGGTTGAGGATGAATTGGAGCGGGAATGGTGACTGCTGCTATAGACCTATGAACATATTGGGGTCTGCCCCTGCCGGTATGGATAGCATTGGTTTCACCAGTTCTTCTTGGGCCTGCAAAAGGCTTTCTTGGGTTGCTGGATGAGCTAGCACCGTTGTCAGATATTTTACCCATTTTTAATAGGCTTTCAATTCTTTCCCCGGCTATGACCACGTCAGCAAAGCTAGTGGAGGAAAATGCAGCTAGCCTGTCAATGTATGTCCCTTGGAGGGTGTTCATAAACATATCAGCCATCTCCCTCTCTGACATGGGTGGTTGGACAGCAGCAGCAAGCTGTCTCCACCTTTGAGCGTACTCCCGGAAGCTTTCCCTGGATGATTGTGACATTCCCATCAGGAGGGTCCTGTTGGGAGCCATATCCAAGTTATACTGATACTGTCTGATAAAGGCCTCAGCCAGGTCCTTCCAGCATCTAATGGTTGCTCTAGTCAGGTGAGAGTACCATTCCCTTGAAGCTCCTGTTAAGCTATCTTCAAAATAAAACATCCATAGCTTTTCGTCCATGGTATATGCCTTCAGCCTCCCTAGAAAGGATTGTAGATGGGTTCGGGGACAGGATGTTCCGTTGTACTTCTCAAAGCACGGTGGTTTAAATTTGTGGGGAATCCTGACCCCGTCCACTAGACCCATGTCCATAACATCAAAGCCCAAAGAATTCTGGGACTCCAAGGATCTCAGTTTTTCAGCAATCTCATCTAACCTCCTGTCATAGGCTTCCTCCCCAGCTCCCATCACTGTGAACTGATCTTCCTGGGGGTCTTCTTGCAGCACTCTACCTGCAGTGGCAGTCCCTTGCACATTAACAGGGATGTTAATCTCCGGATGAAGGTGGGGTCCATAGACTGGAGGATTAACATGGGGTTGAACTCTCTCATTATTGCTTGTCCCAGCAGTCCCTGGATGGGGGTCTTCCTGATTCCTCCCCTCTACTAGTGCTCTTAATCTCTCTTGGCTTTGAGCCATATTATTCATCACCTCCATAAATTGTGTCATTTGATTCCTCATTTCCAACCTCTCGTTGGCCATTTGGGTTCTGACCTCTGTAAGGTCCTGCTGTACCTGGTCCATCTGTATGCCTGGAAGGTTGTTGCGGGTGGGATATCTGTGTGGACGGTTGAGTGGGAACACCCGTCGTCGAGCAATAGTTCCTGAAGTCACAACAGAGTTAGTAACAATAAAACAAAAAACCTACAAAACAGAACAAAAGGTTAGTATGCAATGCAGTATGCTTATTCGTTCCCAAGGTATCCGGCTTGGAACTTGGTTTTGACCTTTCCAGACCCCTGAGGAAGATGCTTGTGATGTTGCTTCAAAAGAGCTCAGATAAAACAAACCAACACATATATTACAAAAAGTAAATGATACATAGTTGTTTCTTTTTACAATACATGCCCTCCGAGGGGTCAAAAATACAACATAAAGAAAAGAAAAGTACAATGAAATGAAAGCAACAACAAGCAAAGAGTCAGACACCAAGACCAAACTCATCCTCCTGAACTTCCTTGAGAAGTGCTTCAGTCACAGGATCAGCTGGATGCTCTGTGAGATTCCTGATGAGAAGATTCCTGGTGGCAATAGCTGCAGCTAGCTTCTTGTGTTGATTTTGGTCCTTTGACCTCTTCACACCAGCTTTAATCTTCAACTCTGAGATCTCTCTCTGGGCTGCTAGCAAGGCTCCCTGCTGTTCTTTTGCACTAGCTTCCAGCTGCTCAATCTTATCCTGAGTCCTTTTATCCTCCTGAGTGTGAGCTTCGGTGATCCTGACCCACCTAGCTTGACTCTCCTTTAGATACAAATCAGTCCTAGCTCTCTGGAATTGGGCCTCTTTGCAGGCATTCTTCAAAATCTGTTCTCCAGCCCTTGACTTCCTGATATAGTCTTCTGACTTTTCAATCTTGGCTAGATGCTCCACTTTTAGCTTTTCTAACCTTTCAATGTCCAAGCGACCATCACTCCTCTCCCAGAGGGTCTTCTGTAGAGCCTGAGTCAGATTCTCATTTCTCTCTTTCAATTTCTCAAACTCCTCTAAGCTGACAGTTGCTGGAGGTGGTGCTGTGGAGGGCCCAGGCACATCTTCAAGGGTGAAGGGCATCCCAGAAATTTGAGCTCTGGCATGAGACCACTCATAGTACTGAGCTGAGGCCACATTGTTGCATCTCCCAAGAATGGTTACCCCTTTAGTCTGTACATTGTCCCAAGCCCAGGATGCTTGCCTGACAATAGCCAGATTGGGCTTGATCTCACAATAAAGGGTCTCAGCTAGATCTTGTACTCTAGGAGGGTGGACCAATGCATAGCCCAGCTGTCTTTTGAATAGCAGAGGGTTGTAGTTGATGCAACCCTTCACTCCTATCAAAGGTACATTGGGAAACTGCCCACAACTAGAAATGATGTCTCTGCCCTTGGTGCTCTGAGTGCACCACTTGATATCATCTGAGGTTAGAGCAACAAGCCTCCTAACCCAATTTTTCTGCTGGTGAGGGTTCAAGAATGCATCAGTCTTTGGCAAATGTTTGAGCAGCCAAGTATGGAACAAAGGAGCACAGCATCTCACTAATCTTCCCCTTTGCTTTTCATTCCTTTGGTGAACAGAGTAGTAAAGATCTCCTAGTAAGGTGGGTACTGGGTTCCTCGGGATGAAAAGATGGATTGCATTCTTGCTTACAAACTTAGGCTCATCTGCAAATAATATAACCCCATATATGCTAAGGGCTAATAATGCACAGACTGCCTTCCACTCCCCCAGGGAGGCCTTCAGAATAGCCTGAGAGGTCAAGAAATCCAGATGAAAACAAGAGACTCCTGCTTTAGTAGTCATATTCTGCCCAATCAGAACTGGTTCCAGATACAAGGCTTTTGCCACCTCTTCATTACTAGGAAAAACCATCTCAGGGTTGAAGGGGACTCCACCCCTGATAGGTATACCAACCAATGATGAATACTCCTCTAATAAAGGTCCCAACTGAAAGTCCTGAAAGGTGAAACACCTTAGAGGGGGATCATAGAACTGCAGGCAGGTATGAATCAAGCTCCTCTGTGAAGGGTCCAAATCTATAACCACATCAAGGATTCCTCCATAATGTTCTCTGAATAGTGGTATGTGGTCTGGAGTAATCAGGGTCTGAATCTTCCTGATGCTAGCCAACTCAGGCTCAAAGAAATGATAGGAGATGTTACTCTTCTTAGGTGCCATGTTGTTGAAGAACAGGTGCTGATGATGATGACTGAGAATAACACTGAAGATGGGCCACTGACAGGCTGAGACTGGTGATGCAGGTGACTGAAGCAGGTAGCTGATAGCTGAAATAAGTGCTGATGAAGATAGGTCTATGCTGATGTAGGGGTCAAAACCAAGCCAAAATATATGATGGATACCCTGAAAAACAAATAAACACATGTTAAAATGATGCAATGAGGATGTATGCAAATGATATGCAAGGGTTTGTGACTGAGCTGGATCTGATTAACTGCCTTGATATAGGTCCATGTGTGTTCAAGAAATCCAGATGGAGGTTCATAGGTCCAGTAACCAAGGTGGGGGACTCAAATAAAGAGTCACATGTCCAGGGTTAAAATCACAAGAACTGTTCCAAAATGGAGTACTCTTAATCAAACAAAGTAACAGGGTATGTTGAGGTCAAGGGTACCTGCAAACCTGTAAACAGCCCAATCCCCTCACAGGTGGTGTTCTAAAACAAGGATCCTCAGACTTGGATCAGTTATGAGAAGTGTAAACACTTCTAACCCGGAGGTACAGTGTTTACAATAACCATAAAAGATCCTCCTCTAATTCACCTCAGTTTCTGAAGGTCAATACTAAAGGTCATCCAGACTTAGTAGGCTTCCCAGATAGCCCTAGCACTACAGGAAATCTGTAGCACAGAGTTCTCAAGAAGAAACCCATATCCGAACCGTGTTTCATATTCCCGCACCAGACCGAAATGGAATGGGAAAGAACATGAACCACTCTAGCCTAGGTGTCACTCAAGTCCCAGGTATAGGACCTCAACTCTCAATGGAACACCCACCCACCAAAGCAACAAAACAGATCCAGCCAGCACAGTATGACAGTATGATATATGTAAAGCTATAAAGAAAGCAATAAAACAACTGTACATAAAGCAAAAATAAATACAAATACAAGCACAAATAGCACATAACACCCCAGTAAACACAAATCAATCAAGCGCTAGGAGGAACCCACAAAAAGAACCAGAAGCCCTGGTTACAGTATAAGGGTCCCCAGCAGAGTCGCCAAGCTGTCGCTCCTGATAAATGGGAATGGCCCAGATAAAGGTACATACGCGAACGGTCGGCAAAAGGAGGACGTGAGAACACACAGGAGTGAACTCACAGGGAATGAATAGAGTCTCCAGCTAGGCATTTTTATCCCGAAGGAAAGGTAATGCTGCATAGACCTAGAAAGATATGGATAAGACGGTTGCGAACCAGAGAGACTGAGAAAGGGGGTTGGTTACAACCTGGGAAGGTATTAGCACCCAGATTGTCCGCCGTACTCGACGGGATCCACGCTTAAAAGATTTTGTGTTTTAAAGGGGTAGTGTCAGTGCAATTTGTGTATAAAGAGCTGGAAAAGGATGTACAGGTGTCAGTGTAAAAGAAAGTGTAAAGTGTAATATGAAAGTGTCAGTGTAAGAATAAGAATGAAATGCTCATGGTAATGAGGCTAAGAAAATAAGGCTAGAAGGAGGGGGGATATACAGAGACTTTTGTTCGATAACAGTTAAGTTATGCCTACGTATCCTCTCGTGCAATGAGGAAGTCAGAACACCGTAGTTCAACCCAAAGAGACTGAAAGATGAATTGACTTGTGAACTGCTTACTTGCCTATGCTCAAGTGTATGACCTGTCTGGCTCAGGTGCAAACTGTCTTGCATTGGACAGAAGAAGTGAGTTCTCGTTTATGAGTGAAGGTGATGAGAAAAGAATCCCGGAGGAGACGATTATTGTTTGTTTTTGTATTTTCAGTCTTTTATTGCTTTTGGAAATGTGTCATAACTTAATTAGCTTAAGCCTAAACCAATGGGTTAGTAAACTCATCACATCTTCCCTCTGATTAGGGGTAATGAGAATACCTTAAGTGTGAAGTCAGCTTCTAACACTTAATCACCTTTGATATAGGATTAAGACCATTAAACTACTTGTGATTATTTAGATGTTTTTGGTGTTTTTGTTTAGTGTTAAGTAATGAGATTAAGCCATAATCAGGGATTAAACAAACCCATTACACCATCCTAATAGAAGGATAATAGATGAGAATGTTTAAGCTGAGGAAAGCTCCTCAAATTAATCCATGATTAGGGATTAAACCCATGACAAAACAAGCCTTTGATTAAGTGGATTTTATTTAATGATATGATGATGAAGTGAGTTTTATGATTTGTAAGACAACTTGAGGGGGACTTGTCCATTAACACTAGGGTTAGTCCTTCTTAACCAATTAAGGAAGAATTAGAACCCTAATGCAAGGCCCAAGTTACAAGTGTAATGTCTTGATGATTATTAAGTGAATTGATTAAGAGATTTAAACACATTAAGGGTTTAACACTTAGGATTAAAGTTATACACTCCATCCTAATAGAAGGATGCAGGCATAAGCTTAATCACAAAGCCTTAAAGCCTTTAGGGTTTAGTCCCTGATTATGAGGTGAGAAGAGAAGACTCAATGAGACACAAAGGTAAAACTAAGTGGGGGGACTAATCAAAACCCTAATCATTGTCATGCTTGGTTGTTCCTAAGGTTTGTGAAGTTTACAAGAAAGATCTTCAGAGGAACCACCAAGAAGCAGGTGAAAGGAGCCAAGAGAAGCAAAGTAACTTACTTCATTTAAGAAGACAAGTCACTTGAAGAAAGAAATTAAGAAGAAGAAGAAAGAGCAAGCTCAATCTCAAACACAAGATAAAATGCAGCAATGATGCATGAGAGGGATGAAAAGAAATTATGAGGAGTGAAGGCAAATTCACTTCTCAAAGTGACTTACCACCTGAAAAGTTAGTGAAAGAAATGCAATGCAATGCAAAATGAAATGAAATGGCATGATGCAAACCCAAAACCAGAAGCATAAGTATGATGCTAAAGATGCTATGAGATGATTCAAACATGAAACAAGGCATGGGGATGATCATACAAACTTATGGATGCAAATGAAGCAAGTTTAGAACCATGATCATACATGAAATGTTATGAAGTGCAAATGGCATACAACATGGCAAATGCAAGATGCAATGATCAAACATGCTTCTACTATGTCTTAAGATGTCTAATGAACCAAATGGATGTACAAAATGCTATGGCAAGTCAAGGTATGAATGTAAATGCAAGATGGATGCATATGGAAGTCCAGATTAGGGTTTATGATCAAAGCATCAAACAAAAACCAAAATCAGAAGCAAACATCAAGATAAAAAATTGAAAATGCAATCAAAGGATCCCTAAACCTAATCTAACACACTGCCCAAAGGAGAGATTCCAACTCTTAACCTAATAATAGTTATGAATTTTCTAAGTTTTCTAGGGTTTTTGGGTTCCTTAACAAGAAAAATGCCAAACAAATGGAAAATGAAAGATCAAATCATGCCAATTTAATCTTACAAACTACATGCTATGCACATCACAATGCAAAAAGAATCAAAGTCCAACTCTCAATGGTTAGGCAGAAATGATTTTTGGAAGTTTTGATCAAAATAATGCTTTGAAAATGAATTAATTCCATGAAAAATTCTCAAAATGCATCAAGATCAAAAAAGAAATTTGGTTTGAGGGTTGGACAATGTTTCTAAATGTTTTTAAAAGTTTCATGAATTTTTTGGTGATTTTTAAATACCTAAAAGTATTTTTAATTAATTAATTCTCATTAATCAATTAAAAATAAACTTTTAAATGATTTAAAAATATTTTTTAATGCAAAAAATAAAAATAAAAATGTTTTTGGTTTCTGAAATTAAATAAAAGCTTGTATAAAAAAATTCAGAATTTTTGAATAATTTTGCTATTTTAAAATAAATGAACAAAAGAAATACAAAATAAATGAATTAAAATTAAAAATAAAAGAAAGTAAACGCATTGGACGGATCAGATTGAAACTGGGGGTGAGGCTGTTGACTGCGCGCGCAATCCTAAGGTCCACATTCAAACTGAGTTAATTTCCAATTATGAATTAATTAATCCAGATTAATAAAGTCAACTAGGATTAGGGCAAAATAGAATGATCCTGGGCGTCCAAATGCGCGCGAGTCAACACATCCAAGGGACCAAATTCAAACTTCATTTAACACAGGGATTAGCCCTAATTAATTTCAGGTGGCCGGAGAGGACCTCCGGTCGTCTTCTCCGGTGGGAACCCCACCTGAAAATCCCTAAAATCTTCAAAACTTCACTAAAACGAAAACTAAGAGCCCAGAAATCATCCCCACATCCCCCTGAATCAAAACCCTAACTCAAAACTCATTTATCTTTCATCAATCAACTGAATCGAAGCAAAACATTTTTTAGGGCAAAAGTTTCAGACATTGCATACATCCTGGTTTCTCAACCATTTTCAAAAATAATTACATATTCATGATCAGGGGAATGCATAGAAGCTATTAAGAACTTAAAATCATGCTTCTGGAAAAAAAGTTCATGAAGCTACCTGAGTTTGAAGCTTTTCAGTCTGGAACTTTCTGACCTCCTCTCTTGTGCAAAACCACTCCTGTGACCTCCCTTGTGCTTCTGAAAGGCTTGGAACAAATTTATTTGGGCTGGTTTGAGAGTTTGCAGAGGTTCTGTTCAAGGTGGTGTGGTGATCGTGTTTTTGATTCTTTGAGTTTCAGGCTGCTTTGAAGGGTGCTTTGTGTTCAGTGAAGCATGGTGATATGATTGGTGAAGTTGGTTTGTGTGTTTGAGGCTTGTGCTGAGAGTTTCGAAAGCTTTTGCTCAAGAGGGTGAAAATGAGAATGCTGTCCTGTGGTGTGTTTCAGGCTTGCTTCTTGTTATGTTTGGCTTGCATTTGATTCACATAAACAATTCCCATTGGTCAGATGAGGTGACATGTGCTTTATTGATTGGTATGGGTGCTTTTGCAAAAATGTCAACTTTGTGTAAGAGAAGCATGGGCCACTTTCTAGCTAAGTACAAGGAGGGTGTGTTGTGCAGCATGATGTGAGGAAGGGCCTAGGATTGATCAGCAAACTAGCCAGCAAGTGGATGAGAAGCTATCATGAGTTTTGCAACTTGCCTTGCCTTTGGTTCTTATGAAAGCAACTTGATCCATGGGCCATAAAACATGTGATTCCTTGGGTGCATTCTGAACTTTAAATGTTGGGTGATCATGTTGTGTGGATTAGAAGTCCATTTGATAGCTCTAGAACACTTGATCAAGTCATTTTGCAAAATACCTCTTTGGTAGAAACTTTGAAATTTTGTGATTTTAGCCAACTTTGACAAGCCATAACTTTTGATCAAAAATGAATTAGGTCATGTTCTTGTACTTTTTGAAAAGGGAAAGATCTATTCTACAACTTTCATGACCAAAGTTTTTCCATTTGAAGCTTTCTTGAATCAAAAAGTAAGGGTTGAAAAAGTTGCCTAAAATGGCATTTTCATTAAAAGTCAAACTTGCCCAAAAAGTCAACTTTGCAAAAGACTTGAAATTCTTCAATTTTGTGAACTTCTAACATCTTCCATGATCAAATAAAGATCATATACAATCAAAATGATGAAGAACACCCTTTGGTTGGGTCATTGGGGGGCCTCAGATGCCCTGATTTTACACTGACTTGCTTGAAAAGTCAACTCTTGATCAGATGACTTCCCCATGGAATTTCTTCATGAAAATTGATATGCATACTCCCTACACAATATAGAGACCAATATAAACAATAATGACCAAAAAATTTGGAGTTATGGCCTCTGAAACCAAAACCCTAATTTTAGGTCAACTGTGCAGTCAAGCCTGGCTCTGCTTCCACACCAATCCCAGTTCTTGTGATTCTTTGACATTCTTGACTTTGAGAGGAAATAATATGATGCTTGAACACACATGGACCCCTTTGAAGTGATTGATGGCCTTTGGAGTGGCTCAAGAAGCTCTTGGATTGCTCAGATCACAAACCCTAGATGCAAATGACTTAGAACCAAAGCAGTGAATCAAGAATGTACCATGAGATGTTATGATGGTGTTTATGCATATAAAATGATCACAAGCCATGGTGTGAGTGGGTGAGGGCAAATTTGGGGTGTTTACACCTATGGTGATTGGTATGGGTCTTTTGCAAAAAAGTCAAGCTTTGTGTAAGAGAGGTATGGGCTCATGGCTAGCCAAGGAAAAGAGGGGTGTCCTGCGCAGCAAGAAGTGAGGAGGACCATAGGATCAATTTTGAAGTCAGCCAGCACATGGATTAGGGTTTGAAGGATATTTTGCAACTTTGTGACCTTTAGCCCCTTTTGTGATTTCTTAATCCACAAGTCATGAAAATGACCAAACTTTTGATGCAATCAGATCTTTAGGCCTTGGTTTATGTTTGTACAAAGGTTAGAAGTCCATTTGAAAGCTCAATTTGTCTTGGCAAGTGGTTTTGCGACTTTGCCTCTTTGGTAGAAAACTTGAAATTATGTGATTTTTTCCAACTTTGACAAGCCATAACTTTTGATCCAAAATGAATTAGAATGAGTTCTTGTACTTTTTGAAAAGGGAATGATCCATTCTACAACTTTCATGACCAAAGTTTTCTCATTTGAAGCATTTTTGAATCAAAAAGCAAGGGTTGGAAAAGTTTCCCAAAATGGCAAGTTTCCATTACAAGTCATTTTCCCAAAAAGTCAACTTTGCAAATGGCTTGAAATTCTTCAATTTTGTGAACTTCTAACCTCTTCTATGATCAAATAAAGATCATACATAATCAAAATGATGGTGAACACCCTTTGGTTGGGTCATTGAGGGCCTCAGATGCCCTGATTTTGCACTGACTTGCTCAAAAAGTCAACTCTTGATCAGATGCCTTCCCCATTGAATTTCTTCATGAAAATTGATATGCATTATCCTTATAACATATAGAGACCAATAGAAACAATAATGACCAAAAAAAATGGAGTTATGGCCTCTGAACCCAAAACCCTAATTTCAGGTCATCTGTGCAGTTAAACTTGGCTCTGCTTCCATGCCTTTCCCAGTTCTTGTGATTCTTTGACTTTCTTGAACTTATGGGGATACAATATGATGCTTGAACATACATGGACCCCTTTGAAGTGATTGATGACCTTTGGAGTGGCTCAAGTGGCCCTTGGATAGCTCAGATCACAAACCCTAGGTGCAGATGACTTAGAATCAATGCAGTGAATCACATATGCAATATGAGATGCTATGATTGAACTTATGCATATGAAATGATCACAAGCCATGGTGTGAATGGGTGAGGGCAAATTTGGGGTGTTTACAGCTGCCCCTATTCAAACATGAGTTAGCTGTGCAGGATGTAAGCAACGGCTTAACAGGCAAACAAGATAACTTGTGGTTGAATACCAAAGACAGTCCAAAATTTGCACTCACAGAATGAAGAAGAAAAGGGATATAGATTGTAAAAGAAAATAAAGTATAATTATAAAGTGCGGGCGACGGAGGACGACCGTCGAGCAGAGGACGACTGCCGGGGAGAAGCAATGACGGGGACGACCGACATGCTGGGGAAATGCGGGAAATGAAGCAATGACGGGGACGGCCGACAAGCTGGGGATATAAGATTACGATGGGGACGACCATCAAGAAAAGCTATAAGACTTTCTGGGGATTATGAAATAAATAATGAGGTATGGTCATCAGAAGGTGAAGGACGATCACCTAGCAGGGGACGGCTGCTCTGTTGGGGATAAGGTGAGGGACGGTGTCTAAGGTGAAGGACGATCACCTGGCAAGGTACGGTTGCCAAAAAGGTATCACGACATAGGAGGAATGTCGGATAAAAAGGTCGACGATGGGGACGGCCATCGGATTAGCATGATGAAGGATGATCATCAAGAGGTGAAAGACGATCACCTAGCAGGGTACGGCTGCTCTCAGGGTTTATCATGACATAGGACGAATGTCGGATAAAAAGATCAACGATGGGGACGACCATCGGATAAAGTGATGAAGGACGATCATCAGGAGGTGAAGGACGATCACCTAGCAGGGGACGGCTGCTAAAAATATCACGACATAGGACGAATGCCGGATAGAAAAGTGTTCCAATAATAGAGACTCCGCTGGGGAAAGGATGAGGGACGGTCATCCAAAGGTGAAGGACGATCACCTGGCAAGGTACGGTTGCCGCAAGTATCATGACATAGGACGGATGTCAGATAGAAAAGAAAAAGTTTAACAAGTTTTGTTGAGGACTTTGCTGGGGAATAGTAAACACGGACGAGTGTCTATATCCAAGGAAATGAAAGATATAAGTGTTTTGGCACTGTGTATGGATTAAAGATGCGGACGAGCATCCTTAAGACCGAGATACGGGCAAGTATCAAGTAGAAGCAAACACGGACACATGTTCAGAGATGATGATACGGACGAGTATCCACTGGTTAACAAAGAACACAGACGAGTGTTGATTCTGTGGGGACTCTTCTGGGGAAAAGTAGACACAGACGAGTGTCTAAATTCAAGAAGACATAAGTGTTTGACACGTGTATGGATTAAAGATGCGGACGAGCATCCTTAAGATTGTGATACGGACGAGTATCAGGTAGAAACAAACGCTTGACGCATGTTCTGAGATGATGATACAGACGAGTACCAACTGGTTAACAAAGAACACGGACGAGTGTTGATTCTGAAGGGGGAATAAGTGGTGTATACAAGATACGAATAAGTATCTGTATGAGTGGAACAGGAGTAATAAGTATGAGTGGTGTACGGATGAGTGTTTAACTTGCTGGGGAGAGTGACACAGACGAGTGTCAAGAAAGAGAAAAGTGTATTATAAACAGGTGTATGGTTTACAAAGTGTTTAGGTAATTATGCTGGGGAAAGTGACACGGACGGATGTCAAGAAAGTTGTATATATATATGTATCTTTGAGTGCAAAGGGGACGCTTTGGCTTTCTACTGGGGATATGACACGGACGGGTGTCAGGAAGTATCTGTATTTGTAAGAGAAATGTCTGGGCTCTCTTCCGGGGAATTTTGGGGAGTTTTCTGTATATCGTTGATGGATTATCAGTTTTCACAAGTGTTTGATTCAGAACATGGCTTATGATTATGCAATATGTTTGATTTTTGCCGTAATGCTCCGTATTAGACGGAATGCTACGCTCTGTGGGGAAAATATGATGTGAATGCTATGTTTATGCAAAGATACCGATCCGGGATTTGAATCCTGCTGCCGTGAAGATCTCTGGCTGATCTGCTTGAAGTGGATATCCCCAGCTGGGAATGAGATCATTGGTAGATCTTAGCACATGACTCTGCTTGGGAAAATAGGTCACTGATAAACCCATCCCACTAATGTGGGACCCAGCTGGGGTTTGTAGAAGCTTTCTTCACTCTGTTGTGATTCCTTCGCGCGTTGCTCTTCTGGGTAGAGGTTGACACCATGTGGGGAGATGGTTCCCTGGCTTTTGCACTTGGCTGAGGAGGAATAATGGATGGCAAATCAGCTGGGGAGAAAACACCTCCGGTGCTAAGACTGAGTAGGTAATGATTTGCCAGCTTGCTGGGGTGAAGCTTTTCATGCCCCATGTTGTGCTTTGAATATCTGCAATCCTGAAAAGATATAGAAACGCATAAGTAATCCCGAGGTATCCCTTACTGGATTCCATCATAGGAGTCTAGACACTCCCGGGAGTAAGTATATTTCCTGCAAGCACATATTCTTAGTAGAAAGAGCATCTGTATTCATGCAATCGGTATCTTAGGGATATCGGACATTTTTTGCAAACAAAAAATAAAATATACGAGACGAAACATGACTGAAAATCTGATTTTATTAATTCATGTGCCCTGAATTGGCAAGATACAGTCAAAGAAACAAATCCCCTAAAATGAGGAGATTGTTACAAATTGAGAAACAAAATGTTGGCAATGTTGGCGACGCTTCAAGGAGCTTCCCTTTTGCTATGACTTGTATGGCATTCGACGTTCTTCTCGTCTTGCTTTCTGAAGAAGGCTGATTCTGAAAGAAGCTTGATCCTTTCGAAGCTTTCCAAGTTGCAAGTGATATAGACGAATTCAGAATGCAGTTGTTCGCTTGTTCCCTTATTTTGCATGGATCGCCCTTTCGGGTTTTCAATCCATCGGGATACCCCTTTTTTGCCTGAGCTGTCCAATGCGGCTTTTCAGCTCAACGGGTGTACATTTTTTACTTATTTCCCTTATTTTTGCCTGAGTATTTTATTCTGTTTTTGACTCGCCGGGATGCCCTATTTTTGCCTGGACTTACATTCTATTTTTATGTCCAGCGGGTCATTTTATGCGAAGTATTTTTTAACTTCATCTGATTTCATAGGGGATGGGAAGTCTTCACCATCCATAGTGCTGAGCATCAATGCTCCACCAGAGAAAACTTTCTTTACTATGAATGGTCCTTCATAGTTCGGAGTCCACTTGCCCCTGTGGTCTGTATGAGGAGGGAGGAGTCTTTTCAGCACAAGATCTCCTACTTGGTACTCTCGGAGCCTAACTTTCTGATCGAAGGCTTTCTTCATTCTTTTCTGATATAACTGCCCATGACAGATTGCAGCCAATCTCTTCTCTTCAATCAGATTTAATTGTTCGTATCGGGACCGCACCCATTCTGCTTCGTTCATCTTAACATCCATCAGTACCCGTAGAGAGGGTAATTCAACTTCAACAGGTAGGACTGCCTCCATACCATACACAAGCTGATACGGTGTTGCCCTAGTAGATGTTCTGATCGATGTACGGTACCCATGCAAGGCGAATGGTAGCATTTCATGCCAATCTTTGTAGGTTACTACCATCTTCTGCACAATCTTCTTAATGTTCTTATTAGCTGCCTCAACAGCGCCATTCATCTTTGGCCTGTAAGGAGAAGAATTGTGGTGTTGGATCTTGAAGTCCCGGCATAGTTCTGCCATCATTTTGTTGTTCAAGTTGGAACCATTATCAGTAATGATTCGCTCGGGAACTCCATACCGACAGATGATGTCTCTCTTTAGAAATCGAGCTACCACTTGCCTTGTAACGTTTGCAAAGGAAGCTGCTTCAACCCACTTGGTAAAGTAGTCAATGGCAACCAGGATGAATCTGTGGCCATTTGAAGCGGTTGGTTCAATCTTGCCAATCATATCAATGCCTCACATGGCAAAGGGCCATGGTGAAGACATCACATTCAGAGGATTGGGAGGCACATGCACTTTATCTGCATAAATCTGGAATTTATGGCACTTCCTGGCATAAGCACAATAGTCGGTATCCATTGTGATCCAGTAATAACCTAATCTTAGCAAATTCTTAGCCATGGCATGCCCTCCTGCATGGGTACCAAAGGATCCTTCGTGCACTTCGTGCATCAACAAGTCTGCTTCTGTTCTATCAACGCACCGGAGAAGTACCATATCAAAGTTTCTCTTGTACAGGGAACCATCAGTGTTCAGAAGGAAACTACCAGCAAGCCTCCTTAATGTCTTCTTATCATTGGAAGATGCCCCAGGTGGGTATGCTTGATCCTCCAAGAAGCATTTAATGTCATGGAACCAAGGCTTATCATCTTTAACAACATCTGCTGCAAATACATACGCTGATCTGTCCAGTCTGGACACTGAAATCCGAGGCACAGAGTTGGCAGCTTGAACTTTGATCATTGATGAAATGGTAGCCAGAGCATCTGCAAACTGATTCTCGTCCCGAGGGATATACTCAAGCTTGACCGTTGTGAATAAAGTCAATAACCTCCTTGTATAATCCCTGTAAGGTATCAGATGATCCTGGTGGGTGTACCATTTGCCGTTGGTTTGATTAACTACCAGAGCTGAATCCCCGAATACAGTCAAAGTCTTGATCCTGAGGTCAATGGCTTCCTCAAGACCCATAATGCAAGCTTCGTATTCAGCTTCGTTGTTAGTGCAGTTAAAGGTGAGCTTTTCCGAGAAAGGAATGTGAACCCCCTTTGGTGTAATGAGTACTGCACCAACACCACGACCATTCATATTAACATTCCCATCAAACATCATAGTCCATTCTTCTTCTGGGTCAGGCCCTTCAGTGTGAATAGGCTCTTCATGATCTTTTGCTTTTATGAACATGATGTCTTCATCCGGGAAGTCAAATCTCATAAGCTGGTAATCATCAATGGGCTGCTCGGCAAGATAATCAGACAGTATACTGCCCTTGATGGCTTTCTGAGATGTGTACTGGATGTCGTATTCTGTGAGGATCATTTGCCATCTTGCAACCCGTCCGGTAAGTGTTGGCTTCTCAAAAATGTACTTAACTGGGTCCATTTTTTATATCAATAAAGTAGTGTGGGTCAACATATACTGTCTCAGTCGGCGAGCAGCCCACGCTAAAGCACATCAAGTTTTCTCGAGCAGTGAATAACGTTGTTCACAGTCGGTAAACTTTTTGCTTAGGTAGTAAATTGCATACTCTTTTCGACCAGACTCGTCATGCTGGCCCAGCACACACCCCATTGACTCTTCTAATACTGTCAAGTACATTATTAGAGGTCTTCCTTCAACTGGAGGCATAAGGATTGAAGGCTCTTGTAAGTATTCCTTGATTTTGTCAAAAGCCCTCTGGCAGTCTTCATTCCACCTGACCGTTTGTTCTTTCCTTAATAGTTTGAACAAGGGTTCACAGGTTGCTGTAAGATGAGATATGAACCTTGAAATGTAGTTCAATCTACCTAGAAACCCCCGAACTTCTTTTTCTGTCTTCGGTGCAGGCATCTCTTGAATGGCTTTAACTTTATCAGGGTCAACTTCAATCCATTTCTCGCTTACAATAAAGCCCAGCAGCTTACCAGATCTCACCCCGAATGTGCATTTGTTGGGGTTTAACTTCAGTTGGTACTTCCTCAGACGCTTGAATAACTTCAGCAGATTCACCAGGTGGTCTTCTTCTGTGAGGGACTTGGCAATCATGTCATCCACATAACATTCAATTTCTTTATGGATCATGTCGTGGAATAATGTTACCATAGCCCGTTGATAGGTTGCACCAGCATTCTTCAGTCCGAATGGCATCACCTTATAACAGAACGTGCCCCAGGGTGTGATGAAAGTTGTCTTCTCCATGTCTTCAGGTGACATCTTGATCTGATTATATCCTGAAAATCCGTCCATGAAGGAGAATACCGAGAACTGAGCCGTATTATCAACCAATACATCAATGTGAGGTAATGGGAAATCATCTTTCGGGCTGGCTCTGTTCAGATCCCGGTAGTCCACACACATCCTCACTTTGCCGTCTTTCTTAGGCACAGGTACAATATTAGCAACCCACGACGGATAGCTAGTTACAGCAAGGAATCCGGCGTCCCACTGCTTTTGTACCTCTTCTTTTATCTTCATTGCCATATCTGGGCGAGTACGGCGCAGCTTCTGCTTTACTGGTGGGCAGTCTTCTTTTAAAGGCAGCTTGTGCATGACAATATCGGTGTCCAACCCTGGCATATCCTGATAAGACCAAGCAAAGACATCCACATACTCCCGAAGCATATCAATCAGTTGTTCTTTCACTGAGTCTTGTAAGCAGGCCCCGATCTTAACTTCTTTCACGTCTTCTTCCGTACCAAGATTAACTGTTTCAACCTCCTCCTGATGAGGAGTGATAACCTTCTCCTTTTGCCTTAACAACCTGGCTAGCTCTTCAGGAAGCTCATAATCTTCTTCAACCCCTTCATCAGCTTGATTGATTGGATTGTCGAAGTCATACGAAGTCATAGCTGTGCTGTTGTCGGTGCAATCTGAAGGGCACTCTCTGCAAGAGTTTAGATTGTTCATTTTAGTGATTGATTTTAATCTTGTTTAGAAAAAGTGAAATGAAGTTGTCATTTTGGAAAACATTGCCATTTTATTTTTGTACAAAAAGAAAAATGAAAAACAGTGAGCGGAAGAGAAAAAGACTCATTTGCAAAAGATGTCCGATATTCATTGATTGATCTGTTTGCACAAAATTACAAGATGGCCCGATTACAAAATGAGTCTTGTCATCTTGGGCAAGATGCAAGACTTTGATGCATGCTTAAAAAAATACAGGAAATAATAATTACTCTGCGGGAGTAACCCTTATAATTTCCTGGGAAGACCAGTTAAGGACTTGGCTCCCCGGGATCCTTGGACGTATCCAGCTCTCCAGGTTGCGGTTGCTTTCCTCCTCGTCTTCCAAGTTGTTCACTGCATCCGGGGTGAGCATTCCCCCGCTGACAAAACTGGGCTTCTTGGCAGCCTCTGATTGATCTTGTTGAGTTGGTTTGTAACCCAACCCAAATCTGTCCTCCTTCTTCTCCACGGGCAGCAGCTTGCCCCAGCCTTGGGCAGTCCCCTCTTCAACAACCTTCCTGGCTTGCTGATAAGATGTCATGGAGGTTCCTAGTACAGCAGACGCTTCATTAATGTTTAGGGCCTCAAACCCCTGGCTCATGGTTTCATGGATCTCTCCATCCATTTCAATATACTTATACGTAGCCAGATGGCTAACAAAGATGTCTTCTTCACCACAGATGGTGATGATCTGGCCTTCCCACTCGAATTTCAGCTTCTGGTGAAGGGTAGACGTAACAGCGCCAGCGGCATGGATCCAGGGTCTACCCAACAAACAGCTGTAGGCCGGCTGAATGTCCATCACATAGAATGTAATTTTAAAAGTCTGCGGGCCAATCATCACAGGCAGATCAATCTCCCCAAGCACTGATCTTTTAGAGCCATCAAATGCTCTCACCACCAAATTACTTGGACTCAATGCCAAGACATCGTACTCTATCTTCACTAAGGCTTTCTTTGGTAGAACATTGAGTGAAGACCCAGTGTCCACCAGTACATGGGATAGAACAGCACCCTTGCATTCTAAAGTGATGTGTAAAGCCTTATTGTGGTTACGTCCCTCAGTTGTTAAGTCAGCATTGGTAAAACCCAGTCCGTGACTAGTGTTGACATTTGCCACCACAGTTTCTAGCTGATTAACTGTGATCTCCTCTGGCACGTATACTGCGTGCAAGACTTTCAGTAATGCATTCCTGTGAGCTTCAGAACACATCAACAGGGATAATATGGAGATCTTTGAGGGAGTTTGGTGAAGCTGATCCACCACTTTGTAATCACTTCTCTTTATAATCCTCATAAACTCGTCTACATCTTGTTCAAAAGATGTCTTCTGAGTTTCTTTGACAGTTGTCTCTTCAACTACCACGCTCTTTCCTTTTGCTTTGGCAGTAGCTTCTGCTTCGACGTTAGGTCTTTGCAATTGTGAGGCAAAAAGGCGTCCGCTTCTGGTGAAGCCTCCGCCTCCCCCAACATTATTAATCTGTGGAGAAGAGGTTGAAGAGTCCAAAGTGATTTTCTCCCCGTTGCAGTAGAGGTCAGAGCCATAATGCAAAGGTACGACATTGCTGCTTTCATATGGAACCGGTCTAGGCACCGTGATAGTAACTGGACTAACTGCAGCAGAGGAGGGTACTGAAATGGTGTGCGGATCGTAGTAAATGGTGACTGGTGACCTGGTAGGAGGTGCCACTGCTTGTTGTTGAAAGTTGTTATTTGGAGGAACATTTGACGGATCATAGTAAATGGTGACTGCTGAGATATCTTCATTATTTTCTGTTGGCGTTGTAGAAGATTCTGCTGAATAAATAGGTGTTGATGTTGTAGAAGAAATGGTAGTTGACATCTGGTTTGTTGAAGTGATGGATGAAGCTATTGTTGATGATATTGATGAATTGGTCGGAATGATTGTTGTTGCAGTTGTAGGAGAGTCAGGAATTGTTGCCAAAGGGATTGCTGGATTTGTAGGCGCCGTTGTTGTAATCTGAAGTATACCACTTTTGATAAGACCATCTATGCCGCTTCTCAAATTATCACACCCGTTGACCGAAATGTTGCAATAACCACAACCGAGCTCACACCCGGGGAACATCTGGCACTCTAGGAGCTGAGCTTTAATTTCGACCAGAGGTGTCCGAATCTGTCCAACACTGGTGATTAAGAAAGATGGCTTGTCTTCCTCAATGGCATTAATTCTTGGTCCTCCATGATTGGGCATGGGATTCTTGGTGACACTTGGAGGGGGTGCAAAGTTGAGGGCTTTAGAATCCACCAAATCTTGTACCTTCATTTGTAAAGCCCTGCACTTCTCAGTGTTGTGGCCAGGTGCATTGGAATGGAAAGCACATCTGGCGTTGACATCGTAATTTCTTGGAAGATTGGAGGGATCTGGAGGTGCCAATGTCCTTAATTCAACCAAGTTGAGTTTCAGGAGTTGTGGCAATAAAGCGGCATAAGGCATAGGGATTGGATCAATCACCCTATTGGCCTGTGATGGTCTTTGCTGAAAAGGTCTTTGTTGTTGATTGTTGTTATTGTTGTTGTAGGTCCTTTGTGGCGGATACTGAACTTGTTGTTGATAGTGTGGTTGTTGTGGTGGTTGATATGCTGGTTGCTGAGGAGTCGGAGCTGGAATAGTGACAGCTGCTACTGATCTGTGGACATACTGTGGTCTGCCCCTGGTGGCATGAACGACATTTGTCTCACCGGTCCTTCGAGGTCCCACAAAAGGCTTCCTGGAATTACTTGACAAACTTGCACCATTATCAGAAATCTTGCCCATTTTCAGAAGGCTCTCAATTCTTTCTCCAGCTATAACCACGTCAGCGAAACTGGTGGAAGAAAAGGCAGCTAGCCTATCAATATATGTTCCTTGCAGAGTATTCATAAACATGTCGGCCATTTCTCTTTCCGACATGGGTGGCTGGACAGCAGCAGCAAGCTGTCTCCACCTCTGGGCATATTCCCTGAAGCTTTCCCTGGAGGACTGAGACATTCCCATCAGAAGGGTTCTGTTAGGGTCCATGTCCAGATTGTATTGGTATTGCTTGATGAAAGCTTCAGCTAGGTCCTTCCAGCATCTGATTGTAGCTCTGGTCAAGTGTGAGTACCACTCCCTTGAAGCCCCGGTCAAACTGTCTTCAAAGTAAAACATCCACAGTTTTTCATCCATTGTGTATGCCTTAAGTCTTCCCAGAAAGGATTGCAAGTGAGTTCGTGGACAGGAAGTTCCATTGTACTTCTCGAAGCACGGGGGTTTAAACTTGTGGGGAATCCTTACCCCATCCACTAGCCCCATATCCATGACATCAAATCCTAGGGAATTTTGAGACTCCAGAGATCTCAACTTCTCATCAATTTCATCAAACCTCCTATCGTAGGCTTCATCCCCAGCTCCCATTACAATGAATTGCTCCTCTTGAGGATCTTCTTGCAAGATCCTGCCTGCAGTAGTATTTCCTTGCACATTAGTCGGGATATTGATCTCCGGATGTAGATGAGGCCCATATACTGGTGGGTTAACATGAGGCTGACCCCTCTCATTGTTACTTGTTCCTCCAGTCCCTAGATGGGGTTCTTCCGGGGTTTGTCTTTCTACCAATGCCCTCAACCTTTCTTGACTTTGGGCCAAGCCATTCATTACTTCCATGAATTGGGTCATTTGGTTTCTCATCTCCAGCCTTTCATTAGCCATCTGGGTTCTGACCTCTGTCAGATCTTGCTGTACTTGGTCCATTTGGATACCAGGAAGATTGTTGCGAGTAGGATACCTGTGCGGACGGTTGAGAGGGAACACCCGTCGGTGAGCAATAATTCCTGAATCACAACAGAGTTAGTAACAAACAAAACAAAAACCTACAAAACAAAACAAAAGTTAGTATGCAATGCAGTATGCTTATTTATTTTCCAAGGTATCCGGCTTGGTGCTTGATTTTGACCTTTCCAGACCCTGAGGAAGATGCTTTGATGTTGCTCGAGAAAAAGAAACTCAAATGAAAAAAACTGACAAATACATTACAAATGGTGGATCATACATAGTTTGGTTTTTACAACACATGCCCCTGAGGGGTCAAAATACAACATAAAAAGAAAAGTACATGAAATGGAAATAACAACAAGCAAAGAAGTCAAACATCTAATCCAAACTCATCCTCCTTAACCTCCTTCAGAAGTGCTTCAGTTACAGGACCAGCCGGATGCTCTGTAATGTTTCTGATAAGAAGGTTTCTGGTGGCGATAGCAGTGGTTAGCTTCTTGTGCCTGTCTTGGTCCTTTGACCTCTTCACACCATCCCTAAGCTTCAACTCTGAAATCTCCTTCTGGGCTGCTAGCAGAGCCTCCTGTTGCTTCTTTTCATTGGCCTCTAACTGCTCAATCCTGTCTTGAGTTCTCTTATCTTCCTGAGTGCAAGCTTCAGTGATTCTGACCCACCTAGCTTGACTTTCTTTCAGATAGAGATCAGTCCTAGCCTTCTGAAACTGGGCCTCTTTACAGGCATTCTTCAAAATTTGCTCTCCAGCTCTTGATTTCTTGATGTAGTCCTCTGCTTTCTCAATCCTGGCTAGATGCTCCACCTTAAGCTTTTCCAACCTCTCAATGTCTAAACGACCATCATTCCTCTCCCAGAGGGTCTTCTTCAGAGCTTGAGACAGATTCTCATTTCTCTCCTTCAGTTTCTCAAATTCTTCCAAGCTGACAGTGGCTGGAGGTGGTGCTGTGGATGGTCCAGGTGCATCCTCAATGGTGAAAGGCATCCCAGAAATCTGAGCCCTAGCATGAGACCATTCATAATACTGAGCTGAAGCCACATTACTGCATCTCCCCAGAATGGCCATCCCTTTTGTCTGGATGTTGTCCCAAGCCCAGGATGCTTGCCTGACAACAGCTAGATTAGGTTTTATCTCACAATACAGGGTTTCAGCCAAGTCTTGCACTCTAGGAGGGTGAACCAAATCATAGCCCAACTGTCTCTTAAACAGCAAAGGGTTGTAGTTGATGCAACCCTTCACTCCTGTCAGAGGTACATTGGGGAACTGTCCACAGCTAGTAATTATGTCCCTGCCTTTGGTGCTCTGGGTGCACCATCTGATGTCATCTGAAGTCAAAGCAATAAGTCTTCTAGCCCAATTCTTCTGTTGGTGAGGATTCAGGAAGGCATCAGTCTTGGGTAAGTGTTTAAGCAGCCAGGTATGAAATAGGGGAGCACAGCATCTCACCAACCTCCCTCTTTGTTTCTCATTTCTTTGGTGGACAGAATAATAAAAATCTCCCAACAATGTGGGTATTGGATTCCTCAAAATGAAGAGATGAATGGCATTCTTGCTGATAAACTTGGGCTCATCTGCAAATAATATCACTCCATATATACTGAGGGCTAACAATGCACAAACTGCCCTCCATTCTCCCAAAGAGGCCTTCAGGATGGCCTGAGAAGTCAGAAAGTCCAAGTGTAGGCCAGGGATTCCAGCCTTTGTTGTCAGGTTCTGCTCAATCAATATAGGCTCAAGGTATAGTGCTTTTTCCACTTCTTCATTGCTGGGAGAAGCCATCTTTGGGTTGAAGGGGATACCACCCCTGACAGGTACTCCGATCAATGATGAGAACTCCTCCAGCAGAGGTCCTAGCTGAAAGTTCTGGAAAGTGAAACATCTCAAGGGAGGGTCATAAAACTGTAGGCAGGTGTGAATCAAACTCCTTTGAGAAGGGTCCAAGTCCATAACCATATCAAGGATGCCTCCATAATGCTCTCTAAATAATGGGATGTGGTCTGGAGTGATAAGTGCCTGGACCTGCCTGATGCCAGTCAGCACAGGCTCAAAGAAGTGGTATGAAATGTTGCTCTTCTTGGGTGCCATGACTGCTGATGAAGAGCTGAAACAAATGCTGATGATGAAGACTGATACTGGAGATGAGCCACTGATAGGCTGAGGATGATGATGGAGGTAGCTGAAGCAGGAAACTGATGAAGATAGCTGAAATAGATAGCTGATGAAACAGAGGTCTATGTAGATGAAGGGGTCAAAACCAAGCCAGATATAATGTAGATACCCTGAAAAACAAATAAACAAATGTTAAATGATGCAAATGATGAGTATGCAAATGATATGCAAGGGTTTGTGATCAAGCTGGATCTGATTACTGCCTTGATATAAGTTCATGTATGTCTAAGAAGTCCAGATGGAGGTTCAAAAGTCCAGTAACCAATGTGGGGGACTCAAATAAAGAGTCACATGTCCAGGGTTAAATCACAAGAACTGTCCCAAAATGGAGTACCCTTATTCAAAACAAAGTATCAGGGTATGCTGTGGTCAAGGGTACCTGCAAACCTGTAAACAGCCCAACCCCCCTCACAGGTGGTGTTCTAAAACAAAGATCCTCAGACTTGGATCAGTTATGAGAAGTGTAAACACTTCTAACCCGGAGGTACAGTGTTTACAATAACCATAAAAGATCCTCCTCTAATTCACCTCAGTTTCTGAAGGTCGTAGTAAAGGTCATCCAGACTTAGCAGGCTTCCCAGATAGCCCTAGCACTACAGGAGATCTGTAGCACAGAGTTCTCAAGAAGAAACCCATATCTGAATTGTGTTTCATATTCCCGCACCAGACTGAAATGGAATGGGAAAGAACATGAACCACTCTAGCCTAGGTGTCACTCAGGTCCCAGGTATAGGACCTAAAACTCTCAGAAGAACCCCACCCACCAAAGCAAAAACCAGATCCAGCAAGATGACAGTATGACAGTATGATATATAAAGCAATAAAGAAAGCAATAAATAACTGTACATAAAGCAAAAATAAATACAAGTATACAAACACAATCAGCACATAACACCCCAGTAAACACAAATCAAACAAGCGCTAGGAGGAACCCACAAAAAGAACCAGAAGCCCTGGTTACAGTATAAGGCTTCCCCAGCAGAGTCGCCAAGCTGTCGCTCCCACCAAATGAGGCTAGGTCAAATGGGGTACAGACGCGAACGGTCGGCGAAAGAAGAAAAGAAAAGAGTCGCCAGCTAGGCATTTTTATCCCGAAGGAAAGGTAAGGCTGCATAGACCTAGAAAGATATAGATAAGACGGTTGCGAACCAGAGAAACTGAGAAAGGGGGTTGGTTACAACCTGGGAAGGTATTAGCACCCAGATTGTCCGCCGTACTCGACGGGATCCACGCTTAAAAGATTTGTGTTTAAAGGGGTAGTGGCAGTGCCATTTATGTATCAAAGTTGGAAAAGGATGCAGGTGTCAGTGTAAAAGAAATGTGAAGTGAAATAAAGAAGTGTCAGTGTAAGAACAAGAGTGAAATGCTCAAGACTATGAGGCTTAAAGAATAATGCTGGAAAGAGGGGGAATATACAAAGACTTTTGTTCGATAACTGTCAAGTTATGCCTACGTATCCTCTCGTGCAATGAGGAAGTCAGAACACCGTAGTTCGACTCAAAGAGACTGAAAGATAAATTGACTTGTGAACTGCTTACTTATCTATGCTCAAGTGTATGACCTGTCTGGCTCAGGTGCAAACTGTCTTGCATTAGACGGAAGAAGCAAGTTCTCTTTTGTGAGTGAAGATGATGAGAAAAGAATCCCGGAGGAGACGATTATTGTTTGTTTTTGGTGTTTTCAGTCTTTTATTGTTTTTTTGGAGTTTGCCATAGGAAAATGAGCTTAAGCCTAAACCAATGGGTTAGTAAACTCATCACATCCTCCCTCTGATTAGGGGTAATGGGAATACTTTAAGTGTGAAGTCAGCATCTCACACTTAATTACCATGATGTAGGATTAAGACCATTGAACTACTTGTGATTACTTAGATGTTTTTGTTGTTTTTGTTTAGTGTTAAGTAGTGAGTTTAAGCCATAATCAAGGATTTAATGGACTCATTACACCATCCTAATAGAAGGATAATAGATGAGAATATTTAAGCTGAGAAAGACTCCTCAACTTAATCCATGATTAGGGATTAACCTCATGACAAAACAAAGCCTTTATTAAGAAGTGGATTTTATGGTTTGTAAGACAACTTGAGGGGGACTTGTCCATTAACACTAGGGTTAGTCCTTCTTAACCAATTAAGGAAGAAATAGAACCCTAATGCAAGGCCCAAGTTACAAGCTTGATGTCTTGATGATTATTAGATGGATTGATTAAAGGATTTAAACACATTAAGGGTTTAACACTTAGGATTAAAGTTATACACTCCATCCTAATAGAAGGATGCAGGCATAAGCTTAATCACAAAGCCTTAAAGCCTTTAGGGTTTAGTCCCTGATTATGAGGTGAGAAGAGAAGACTCAATGATGACACAAAGGTAAAAAGCTAAATGGGGGACTAATCAAAGCCCTAATTATTGTCATGCTTGGTTGTTCCTAGGGTTAATGAGGCTTAAGAAAGAAATCTTCAAAGAGCCACCAAGGAGAGAAGCAGATGAAAGGAGGAAGGAGCAGAGAGAAGCAAAACAACTTGCTTCACTTATGAAGTCAAGTTGCTTGAGGAAAGAAGGTGAGATGAACAAGAATTAGCAAGCTCAATCCAAAGCATAAGACAAAATGCAGCAATGATGCATGAGAGAGATGAAAAGAAAATGTGAGAAGTGAAGGCAAATTCACTTCTCAATACAACTTACCACCTGAAAAGTTAGTGAAAGAAATGAGATGCAATGCAAATGAGATGAAATGGCATGATGCAAGACAAAGTCAGAAGCAAATACATGATGTTAATGATGCTAAGAGATGAGGCAAACATGAGGCAAGGCAAAGGGAAAGATCAAACATGCATAAAGATGCAAATGAGACATGCTTAGAACCATGAACACACATGAAAAGTTATGAAATGTACATGACATACAACATGGCAAATGAAAGATGCAATGATCAAACATGATTCTAATATGTCCTAAGATGTATTATGAATCAAATGAATGCATAAAATGTCATGGCAAGTCATGGTATACAAGCAAATGGAAGATGGATGCAAAGGGAGGCATAAATTAGGGTTTATGGTCAACACACAAAGCAAAAACCAAAACCAGAAGCAAGAGACATGATAAAAATTTGAAAATTCAATCAAAGGAACCCTAAACCTATACAAACTCACTGCCCAAAGTAGGGGATCCAACTCTTAACCTAGTGGAAGTTATGAATTTCCTAAGATTGCTAGGGTTTTGAGGTACCTTGTCAAGAAAAATGCCAAACAAATTGAAAATGAAAGATCAAATCAAACCAATTTTAACCTATAAACTACATGCTATGCAAGATACAATGCCAAAAGAATCATCATCCAACTCTTAATGGTTAGGCAGAAATGAATTTTTGAAGTTTGAAACAAAATATTGTCTTGAAATGAAATTAATTCCAAAGAAAATTATCAAAAGGCATCAAGATCAAAAAAGAAATTTGGTTTGAGAGTTGGACAATGTTTCTAAATGTTTTCAAATGCTATGTGAATTTTTTTGTGATTTTTAAATACCTAAATGCATTTTTAATTAATTAATTCTCACTAATTAATTAAAAATAAACATTTAAATGATTTAAAAATAATTTTTTATGCAAAAAATAAAATAAAAATCATTTTCTGATTGAGAAAAATATTTGAAACAAAAATGCAAAAGGAAATATTTTTGGGATTTTTCTAGCTATTTTAAAATAAATATGCAAAACAAATGAATAAAAATGAAATAAAAATGTAAATAAATGAAAGTCAACAGATCCAGTGGCTGGGATTCAAAGCTGGGACGCGGGAGTTAACTGCGCGCGTGATCTAGTGGCTGAGATTCAAACTGACTAAAACTAATTAATTAATTTAATTAAATGGAATTAGGGTTTAATGATAGATCCAGGCCATTGAAACGCGCGGGGGATTGACTTAGTCAGCCTGATCTACGCTCCACATTCAAACTACAATTAATGACACAATTAGGGCTTAATGACTCTCAGGTGGCCGGAAATGACCTCCGGTCATCTTCTCCGGCCACATGTCTCCCTGAAAATTGCTAGCTCACTCCCCAGGTCACTAAAACCTAATCTCTCTGCCCAGAATCCATCCCCAATCATCATAAAGCAAGAATCAATGATCAAAACACATTTATTTTACATATCAAAGCTGAATCGAAACAAAATGCATTTAGGTCAAAAAAGTTTCAGAAGCTTCATACATACTCAATACTCAATCATTTTCGAAACAAAACATATCAACATGATCAGTGAATCATAGGAAATCATTTAGGAACTTAAAAACATGTTTCTGGAAAAAATGTTCTTGAGCTCACCTGAACTGGAGCTTTGATCCTTGGAACTTTCTGGCTGCCCCTTTGATCCAAAACGCCTCTAATGGACCTCCTGAGAAGCTTGCAATGCTTGGTTGGAGTTTCTTTTTGCTGGTTTGAAAGATTGAGTGAGTTCTGTTCAGTGAGGGAGAGAATCGTGTTTCAGTTTGAGGATGTTTCAGGGATGAATGAGGGCAGGGAAATGATCAGGGGAGTATGCTGAGATGTTTTGTGAAGTTTGTTTTAATGTTTGATGCTTGTATGATGAGTTTCGAAGGAAGTTGCATAAGAGGTGAAAAATGAGAATGCTGGCTTAGAGAGAGTTTCAGGCTTGTGTGTGTGGTGTGTTGAGCTTCTTTTGGTCCATGTATCAAGTGGTGATAGGTCAGAGAGTTGTTGGTGGCCTATGGTGATTGGTATGGGTCTTTTGCAAAAAAAGTCAAGCTTTGTGTAAGAGAGGTATGGGCTCATGGCTAGCCAAGGACAAGAGGGGTGTCCTGCGCAGCAAGAAGTGAGGAGGACCATAGGATCAATTTTGAAGTCAGCCAGCACATGGATTAGGGTTTGAAGGATATTTTGCAACTTTGTGACCTTTAGCCCCTTTTGTGATTTCTTGATCCACAAGTCATGCAAAATGACCAAAATTTTGATGCAATATGATCTTTAGGCCTTGGTTTGTGTTTGTATAAAGGTTAGAAATCCATTTGAAAGCTCAATTTGTCTTGGCAAGTGGTTTTGCAACTTTGCCTCTTTGGTAGAAAACTTGAAATTATGTGATTTTTTCCAACTTTGACAAGCCATAACTTTTGATCCAAAATGCATTAGAATGAGTTCTTGTACTTTTTGAAAAGGAAATGATCCATTCTACAACTTTCATGACCAAAGTTTTCCCATTTGAAGCTTTTTTGAATCAAAAAGCAAGGGTTGAAAAAGTTTCCCAAAATGGCAAGTTTCCATTACAAGTCATTTTCCCAAAAAGTCAACTTTGCAAATGGCTTGAAATTCTTCAATTTTGTGAACTTCTAACCTCTTCTATGATCAAATAAAGATCATACATAATCAAAATGATGGTGAACACCCTTTGGTTGGGTCATTGAGGGCCTCAAATGCCCTGATTTTGCACTGACTTGCTCAAAAAGTCAACTCTTGATCAGATGCCTTCCCCATTGAATTTCTTCATGAAAATTGATATGCTTGATCCTTATAACATATAGAGACCAATAGAAACAATAATGACCAAACAAAATTGGAGTTATGGCCTCTGAACCCAAAACCCTAATTTCAGGTCATCTGTGCAGTTAAACTTGGCTCTGCTTCCATGCCTTTCCCAGTTCTTGTGATTCTTTGACTTTCTTGAACTTATGGGGATACAATATGATGCTTGAACATACATGGACCCCTTTGAAGTGATTGATGACCTTTGGAGTGGCTCAAGTGGCCCTTGGATAGCTCAGATCACACACCCTAGGTGCAGATGACTTAGAATCAATGCAGTGAATCACATATGCAATATGAGATGCTATGATTGAACTTATGCATATGAAATGATCACAAGCCATGGTGTGAATGGGTGAAGGCAAATTTGGGGTGTTTACACACCCCAAGGAGAAACACTGGGTCTAATGAACCTCTTCTCTAACAATTCTTCTATTTGCTTCTTTAACTCATTCAACTCTGAAACAAACTTTCTATAAGGAGCCATCGAGACAGGACTCGTACCCGGTACTAAGTCCACAGAAAAGTCAACTTCACGTTCTGGTGGTAAGTTGCTTATATCATCAGGAAAGACATCATGAAATTCACAAACCACAGGCAACTCTACACTGCCGGTTTTATCATCAACTTGCAACGATGCAAACACCGCAAACATCAAGGCTTCATATAATAAAAGTTCATCCACTTGCTTAGTAGATAAGAACATCAACTCGCCATTCTCGCTCAATTCAGGGAACCTCACCGTCTTGCTATAACAATTTATATGAATATAATTGAATTCCAACCACTTTATACCAAGAATAACATCGATTTGGCGCAAAGGTAGGCACACCAAATCCATCAAGAAGTCCTTCTAAAAAATTGTCAGAGGACACTTCAAATAAACAAGCATGGTAGTCACAGAACCATTAGCAGGATTCTCTATTATCATATTACCATTCATATTAGAAAACTTTAAACCCAATCTATCAGCACACTCAAGAGATATAAATGAATGTGTTGCTTCAGTATCAATAATAGCAATCAACTCAGTATTATTAATAAAACAGGTACCTCTAATCAAGTTGTCCTTATTTGGATTCTCTGGACCAGCTAAAGCAAAAACTCGCCCAACATTCTAAGTAGTAGCAACAGTCTTCTTTGGTTTCTGGCATTGGGCGCTGATATGCCCTTGTTCTCCATAATTATAACAGGTAGGACCCTTATTCGGAAAATCACTCAGCTTATGCCCAAGCTTACCACATCGATAACATTTCAGAACTTTGGCAGTGCACATGTCAGCCTTATGACCTGCCTCTCCTCATTTGTAACACTTGAAAGGTACATTAGCAGCTCCCCTACTTTGCTTCTTCTCATATGACGCCTTATGTTTCCCCTTATCACCGGTAGTCACATAAGGTTTCCCTCTATACTGACTCTTGTCTTTCTTCTCGCTCAGCTGCTTATAGTGAGCAGACCGAACACGATTGTCCTCATCATAAATATGACTCTTATCTACCAACTCTGCATATCTGCGAATTTGGTGGCATCCAATTCCCTGCTTGATTTTAGGTCTCATTCCATTCTCAAACTTAAGGCACTTGGAAAGTTCAGCATCTTCCCTGTTGTAATGAGGACAAAACTTTACCAGCCTTTAAAATTTGGAAGCATACTCTACTACCTTCATGTTTCCTGGCTTCAGTTCAAGGAACTCTACGTCCAACTTACCACGAGCATCTTCTAGAAAATACTTCTTAAGAAATTATGTCTTAAACACAGTCCAAGTTACCACAACACCCTCATCCTCCAGATGCTGACGGGTATTATTCCACAAATCTTCAGCTTCCTCAGACAACATATGAGTCCCAAACTGCACTTTATGTGTGTCAGCACATGCCATTGCTCTAAGAATCTTCTCAATCGCCTTGAGCCACTTCTGTGCGCTCACCGGGTCATGAGTTCCTTCAAACACAGGTGGATTATTCCTCTGAAATTTCTCCAAGGCACGAAACTCATCATGCGCATTGTTTCGAGCAGTAGTCTGAGCAAAAACTGCAATAGCGTTTTGTTTCCAGCCATTCTGCACAACACTTACCACATCAGAAAAAGAATAATCGTAAATAAATAACGACCTAACAACAGACTGACAACAACAAGACTTGGCCGGACAGACCAATCTGCTCTGATACCACTAATGTAACACCCTTCTACCCAAAGCAAAATATTTAGAGTAATATCAGAGTAATCAACAAGAAGGATATCATATTTCATCATAATATCAAACATACAGTGTCCTGTCCCGTAACACGGGTTAATCAACATCGTGAATAACATATAGGCTTTTCGCAGCGGAAATTAAACTTCATAATTCAAATCATTAATCTCAAGTTCATAAATAAAATATCCTTCATCACGACTTCAACATCATAAAATAAGAAATTATTCTCAAATAAAAATATAACTGAAGTCAAATAATATCTTAAAAACTCATCCCGGTGTTACATGACACAAAGCATGACACATTGACTCCAAACCACATCTAAAGAAAACTAAGGTACACTCCAAGACTCTGAAAAACTCCTCTGGCAGTGCAAGGCTAATCTTTCTCATCTGCAAGTTACCCACAAAAGAGGAAACATTTCCAAGAAGGCAGGGTGAGTAATCATAATATATCATAAACATACAAGAATATGGAATATAAATAAATTAGAACAACATATCATAACATCATCAACAATAAAATTCAACAACAATAACACAATCATGAATTTATCCAGGATATGTAATTCTAACTATCCTGATATGCAATATGCATGTGGTACCAATTTCATCGTGAGATGGATACATGACCATCAACCCTCCACAAGGGAGCACATCGTAATCATTGAGACACTTCAATCCACACGATGGGATTGAAGATACTAAATAGGTCGAAGCCCCATCGTGAATGTTATGAAATGCAATGATGCACTACATCGTAATATTCATCAAAATAACTCGCATCATTCATTTCACATCAGCAATCCAACATCAAATATTCATCTATTTCATCATGACAATACACTAAAACTCTAGTTCTATAATCACTTTGACTCATCAAGACTTAACCCGCACCCGGTAAAATTATGAGGTAATTTACAAGGTTATTTCAAAAATTCCGTTCTAAAAATTATTGCATTTTTCTCATTTTTATTCATCAAAATAAAGTTTAGCTCATGCTCTTTCTGACGCTTCAAACAGAATGTGAATCGGACTTACGATTTAAGAGTTATGGATTTTTAAAGAATTTAAAATTGCCTCCCAAACAGTGTTAACTGGTTAACCCATAGCGTAACTGGTTAACCCATAGCGTTAACTGGTTAACGCCTGCGAAACTTCAGAAAACACCAAAAATTACAATGGTTAACCGGTTAACCCATAACATTAACCAGTTAACACACGTTTTACAGCAGTTTTCTACTACTGAATGCAGACTGCACCAAAACATCAAAAACCCCAAATTTCTATACGGGTTTCATATCAATTCACCCCAAAACCTTTCCAATGCATCAATCAAAACACAATAACATCAAGACAACAAGACAACAAGTTATACAATCAGTTATATGATTCAACACGTTTTTATCACTCTTATTCATCAAGATTTTACTCATAAACTCAACCTAAATAAAAAACCCCTAAACTCACAAAACTCCTAAAATTATAATCTACTCATAATCCAATTCCTACACATTTACAATAGATTATAAGAACTCCCCATACCTTAGATAATTTCGCCAATTGATACTCTTCTCTGGGGTTCTTCACAGCTTCCCGACTTTGAGCTTCCTCTCCCTTTTCTTTCTTCAGAGCACTTCACCAAAATACGATAGAATGAGAAAAACTCATTGTGTAATCCTTTTTACCAAAACATATCTCAGTTAAGTCTTTTCCCACCTCACCCTCATATATTTCATAAAAGGACCACCATACCACTTTCTTTAATATATTTTTAATAATAGTAATAAAATAGTATAATAAAACACTATTTATCCTTATTATATAAAAATACTATTTTTCTCCAAATTTCCCATTTAATCCAAATTCTCCAATTTTTCTAAATTAATTAAATAATTGAATAAATAATTAAATTTAGATTTTCGGGGCGTTACAATATCAACTAATACTTATATGGTTTGGTATAGATTGGTTGCAACTAGTTTTCTATCAAAGATATGTATCTACACGGCCCATGCCAGACCACTTACACACAAGAAGCTTCCACGTCTAACCAACGAAGAAACTATCAACAACCTTGTTACTCACAACTTCCTACACAAACATAAACCCACTTTCCAAACATGCCAGACACACAACCACAATACCAAGAGCGTCCCTCTTACCGTGTCCAACAAAATGACTTTTATCAAGACGCTCAAACATCACACCATAGCCGACACACACAAACATCACACCACAGTCGACAAACACAACCATCACAACCACCATACGACTTTCAAACACCATTACCATTTCAACCTTTCACCAACGAAGCCTTCACACCAATGTCCCCTTTTAATCGTCCAGGTCGCACACCGATGACCCTATCATCACATCCAAACTACTCTGACATGGGTCACGACCTCGGTTACGGCATGTCGTCCTTCAATACGCGAGACTTTGTAGAAATGATAGAATATCTGAGGGAGTCTAATGATGTTCTAGAGATCTCAACTCCACAAACACCTGGAGTGAATCAACAACAAGGGTAGCGAGTGCAGCGAATGAGGGTACCTAGGGGATGTGTAACCGGCGGGCGGTATGCCCAACCTGGTCGTGGTCATTAAATTATGTACTTTTAATTATAATTAATTATTAATATATTTTTATTTTTCATCTATTATTATTTTATGAAAATTATGTATTATTAATCTCATCTATTATTTATATCATTTTATTTTAAATTATGTATTTTTTAAAGACAATTTTGTAAATACACATGGTCTACAAACCAATTGGCGACCCTTCCTAAGAGTAACACATAGTCGCCAATTGGAATGGAGACTCCATATGATGTCTCCAAACCAATTGACGACCCTTCATAAGGGATACACATGGTCGCCAATCCATATGGAGACTCCTCTCTAATTTTCAAAAAAGTGGGGTAGATTGAGAATTATTTGGGGATTTTTTTTTGAAAAAGCGGGGTATATGGATAAAAAATTTCGAAGAAGAAAATAAATAATTTGTATAATTTTCAACCTATTGTAATATAATTTATTATATTAATGATATTATTAGTTTTTTTATTAAATTGTATTTTTTAATCATATTTAAAATAAATAAAAAATAAAAAAATATTTTTTTGAAAAATATATTATTTTATTATTTTATATAATTAAAATAAAAAAAATAAATTAAAAAAACTCACTTTTTAATAAAAACGTAAAAAGAGGCCTCCCACCAAGATGGCGGACCCCTTCTTCCTGTGGGGTCCATCCACCCTCTTGAAAGGAGTAGGTATAAAAATAAAAATAAAAAGCCTCCACGAATCCAAAATTTGTGACATTTTAAGATTTGTTTTAGATCGATAGCGTTATGAGTATTACTTTTCAATTTTGTGACAAAATGAACAAATACTCTAAATTTGACGACATTTCTCTCAACATAAATAATTTAAATTTAACATATAACTAGTACAAGGTACAATGGTACAAGGTAATTTACTAAAATTCTTGCAATGGCTCATTTATCAATGTTAAATTCAAATAACTATCAATTCAAAGAAGCTATATACATTTTCAAATTCTCAATATTTTATTCATCCAATTACAATATACTATTGAATAACATTTGAATAGAATAAAACCTTGAGAAAACAAAATAAAATAACTCTCAAGAAGAAACATATAGAGAATAATATTTACAAATAAATAAATAAAAAATAAATTTATACATTAAGTGATTTCATAGTATACATGTTTTATGTTAAAGATTAAACACTTGTATTCATGTTAAATTTTGTGTACACCCTTTTATTGAGAGATATTTGTAAACATATAAACAACTATTTGTTATTTTAACCTATCTAATTTGAATGATGTTATTCTCGTTTGAATCCAGACCAAAATTAGGTAGATGTAGAGAATAATGCAACAAGTTTTTGGTCTTGTATGTTTTGCTTAACATACTCCCTAAGAAGCATTCTACATTTTCAGCTCAAGTTATGAGGTGTCATTTCATGTCACAAGATCCATGATTTATGGACAGGGCTAACTAAACATTTTCTCTTCTATCCTGAACTCAAGTGTTTGTTTTTCTACTTTGTTTATTAGATTGATATTGAGAGAATTATATCTAACACCCTTAAAATTATATCTGACACCTATATTTTTTTTCCTAATGATATATCTTTTAAATAAAAAAAATGTTTTTTTTTTAATATTGACATTTTATATTTGATTTTAAAAAATATCAATATAAAATCATTTTTCCAAACTCCAATTTTATACTGGATATTTAAAAAAACCAATATAATTTTTTTTTCTTCTCAAAACTATGGTTTTATATCGGATGTTTGTAAAAGTCGATATAAAATCAAATTTTTATATTGTATTTTTCAAAAATCCAATATAAAATTTTAGATTTTGGAAAACAATTATGCTTTTATATTAAAAATCATAACACACTACAATACATATGAATTTTTTAAAGATCCGACAATATTAATTTCATTTTTTAATTGATTACTAACAAAAGTATTCTTCCAAATTTTTGAAAGAATTTGATGCACCCTTATATTTTATACCGGTTATTTCTAAAATCCGGTATAAAATCAAAGATTTCTTAAAAGTTATATTTTTACTCCAAGTATTTGAAAAATTTGATATAAAGATTTTTTAAAAATTTATGATTTTATATTGAATATTTTAAAAATTGATATAAAATATAAAAAAAAATAAAAAAAAAAATAAAAAAAAAAAAATATTATTTTGATTATTTTATTTATAAAATAAAATAGTCATTAAAAAATATATGAGTGTCGGATTTAATTTTATAAATGACACATGTAATTCTCCAACTTAAAAAGATAAAAATGAAACTCAATAACATTCATTTCTCAATTTCTTAGGAGGGTTGCTCTTTAAATTCCATGGGTCCTTATTCACTATGGTGAAAATTAAAAAATTATCTTCGGACGCACATATTTTTACATACCCTTCAACGCAAATGAATGAGCAATTATTGTTTTACCAGAATTTAATCCGGAAATGTATCTCATTATAACATCTTTGTAAATACCATTAATTCAAAATTCATTGGGTATTACGGAGATGCATCCAAACATGTTTTATAAATTAACCCGCACTAGATCCTACCCCCTTCCTTACTCACTCAAAAAAACTCCAGTGAGCTATTTTTACCGCAAACCATTTCCAAACATCATTTTAGTAAGTTTCATCAAGCTCACTCACTTCATTCTACTTCATTTGCTGCAAAGTTACTCACTTCATTTAAACTTCTCACCCACAACTCTAATATGGTAAGTTTCTCATATATTTTTTTGCGTGTTTTGAATGATGTTTTAGCTAATATATGTTGTTTAAGTTGAATTAATTAGTAGTATAATCAAAATAGGTAGCTGATAGAGACATTCATCGCCATTTGCTTGGAGGTTAGGGCATCAATGGGGGTTCTTCCATTGCTGGAAATCATAAGTTCATCTGGAGATGCATCTTCGTATTTTCTCTATGCTAATTTCGGAGATGTATCTCCGAATTTGTGCTTGGCTACATTTTGGTTGAATTTTGATGTGAATTTCTAGTTTTATTATTGGTGCAATGGATGAAAATAACCTAGATATAATTAGGCTTGGTTGTGTGTTCTAACACACGTATTTATGACGTGAGAGGGCTAGGGGCGTGGCCACGAGGCCACAAGTCCATGATACCTTATTTGGAGGTTCACAATATCGAGGTTCACAGTCATCTGGTTCTACTTCCTGTAGACACCACCTTGTCTCAGGCATCTATTTAACAGGGCTACGTGTCCATGGCTGATGAAGCCCCTAAAGCCATAGAAGAACCTACTACTAATACTCCTATAGATAGTTATCCAAGAGGCCCATTTGACACCACCTTACTTCATCTGTATGGTGACTATGCTACTAAGCGTGTCTTGGAATGACAGGTATAATTATTTAGGTTTGCACTACATATGTATATTTTAAACTAGTTTAATTGCGACTAATTATGATTTTTGTACAAGAGCATCCATGTTTAAAATTCGTAAACTACTGAAGGGAGATATTGGATTTGGAACAACCTGAAACTAGCTAGTTGAGGAATTGTATCTACTACTCTGGTCTTCCCTGTTTGTGTGTTATTACATACACTACCGTAAACCATGTCATAAATGCAACATTTGCAGAGAGAGGGTATTCAGAGATGACATCTTTCTTCTTTCATATTGACGACATGACCATCATCCTGAATGACGTCTCATGCCTCATGCATCTTCACATCAAGGGAAAATTACTTGACCATGGAAGTATCTGTCGAGAGGAAGCTAGCGGGATTTAGTCACATATTTGGGGGTTGAGCCAACTGAGGCTAGAAATGAGGGAGCTGACTCCATAGGTGCTCATGCTAGATTTAATTTTTTTGAAGAAGTTTATAAAGACCACCTACATATGGTTGTGGATGCTGATAACGAGAAATTGTATTGTATTTTTAGGATTTGTGCGCATACTATTTATTCGTAGTATATTTATTTTATCGCATTTTACTATGTTTTCTTATGCTTTGCAACCAGCAGTTTCATCCATCGCGGATTCATAAGCAAATCAGAAGAGGAGCGAAAGGAGAGCAAAAATGTAGCAAAATTTTAAAGTTCTGTCTCTGTTACTAATTTGATGTTCGCCATAGCTAGATGGAGTTCTCCATCCACTTGAGTGCCACGTATTTTAATGAGAAGAGGCAATGGCATTCACCATTGGTTCACAGTAGGCAGTTTTCCAACAACAACAATTTTGAGCTGTAATGTGATAACTCATTTTCCCTCAACTTTGAGACACGGCCTAGGAACAGTTGCCAATGAATTTTCTCTATATATAGGACCTCTGGATCAGTTCCCGATTATCTCGAGTCGCGCGAAAGAACTATCGAATTCCCGTTTTTATTGTTAAGCAAATATTTACTTGTAAAAGCAACAATTACTCACATCGAGGGATTGTTGAAAACTGTTTTTCTTTTCCATCACTATATTGTGTACTCTTGGATCGCAAACTTGTCAATATTATTTCTTTTCAATTGAATTTTTTGTTTGTTTATTTCATGTTTAATTTATTGCTTTATTTTATTTGCATTGTTACTACTTTTTTTGAGTTCCATACCATGTTAGTTTTAAGGTTTATAATTTTGTCATGTTAATGTTAATTGATATTACGTCTGATTAAATTAATTGAGTTCCGATGTATGAGGACAATTGTCATAGACGAGTCTCTGTAGAAAAATATAGGTGTGAAATTATGCATAACTATTATTTTAGTTTTATTTTTTAAATTGAGAACCCATTGTTTTGACGCGAGAGTGTAGAACAAATAGGTGTGAGGAATAAACCAGATAGTAGAAACTATGCACTGATCTTAAAAATAGCGAGAGCGCTTTAGGTATCATTTAGAATTTAATTAGTTTTCAAAATACACTTTTTAATTGAAACAAGTGAGCAAGAGAAAAATCTTATGGTTAGAATGTGTGGTTCTGGTCAATAGCACGAGAATGTGAGATGGAGTCTTTAGATCAATACTTTCTACGAAATAATAATTAATAGTAATTAACACCCTTATTCTACAAGACCCTTAGGAACAAGAAATCCATATCCCAGACTCATTTTTTCACAATTATCAACCCTCTAGCAATTAGCTTTTATTTCAATTTCTTATCCCGTAGACCTTTAGCCTTAGCTTTGCACCGCAACAATAGATAACTCTAGATTGATTATTAGTCTCTGTGGGTTCTAAAATCTGTTAAAACTACACGGTAAGTTGTATACTGGTAGTTGTAATCTGACACACGCAAAGTTGCGATCAAGTTTTGGTGCCGTTGTCGGTGACTAATTTAGTCAATATTGTAATTCCTTTGTTGCGTAGTAAAGACTAAGGCAATTATTTTTCTTTTTAATCTGTCGAGTGTATGCCAAGCACTTGCTCTCAAGGAGAAGAGTTAGAGCAACTAATTGACGAAATCAATCATTTTTCTAACTTAAAACGCCGAATCAACAATTTTGTACTAGATACAATCTTCTAGATCCTATTATTCCTTACTCATGTTCGGAACCCGAATCAGAACTAGAAACAATTATCGCCGAAGGAACAAGAAACCATCCTCTAAATTACTACACTATTTCATCACAAGAAGAACCACATAACAACATTGTCGACCCTTCTATTAACCGAAAAGATTTTGAGTTGAAACCTTCACTATTATCTATAACACCCAAGACTGAAGAGGGCGGGGTATGCTTACTGTAACACCCCAAATTTTCCCTCTTCATTTTAAGCATCATATCACATCATATACATCATGAGCATATCATTTCCTTAGCATCATATCATGGAAAGATGAAGCATAACATCCCTCATGTCCTAGCATCAAGCATATGGTCATCTGTGGAGGTCCTTGAAGCATTTCAAGCCATGACCAGGGTCTCAATGAGTTTGTACAAGTCTTATGGTGAGTCTACACTCCATTTACAAGTTTAAGTCCATTGGCAAAAGCTCAGAAGGTTGCATGATCATCAGAGATCTCAGGACAAGGCAAAGCTCCTATACAAGACACCCAAATTAAGGTTTGAGATTCAAGCACCAAGATCTCACAACTTTGGCCATTTCTTTTGGGAAAAGTCTTCTATATGTTAAGAGTATCCTATGTGTCAATTTTCATGAGACAATTCCATGTGGAAGTCAGTCAATGCCTCAGTTGCTTACAGATGAAGGAAAAAGTCAACAGTGCCCTTAAAAAGTCAACTGTGCAATTTCAAGGGGTCTAACCCAATTTTTTTTGGCCAAGAGGGGTCCTTACAATGTTATAAGAGGTTTGGAATGCCTAAAGTTCAAGAATCATGGAGATTTGAAGGGTTTTGCAAAAATGGTACAAAGTTGGGTTTTAAGGAATTTCCAAATTTGGCAACTTTTGCCCTAATTTTCAAATGGCCTTAACATGATCAAAAATTCTTCAAATGGACCAAAGTAAAACATGAAAGTTGAAGATTAAGGGCTCCCATTTTCAAAAAGTACAATTACATTTTCATAGGATTCCTAGAACTCTCCATAGGTCCTTCGAAAATTCATGCATTTTAGGGCAAATTTCACTTTTCAAGTTTGTCACCAAATGCAAAAGGCTTCAAACTTGGTTTTTGTGACTTGGTACTGGCCCAATTGTGTTTAAAACTTAAAATGCACTACATTTGAACCATTGTGCTCCAAAGAATTGTCCATTTTCGTGCACTATGGAAAAATCCCTCCAAAACATGCAAATTGGCAAAAGTCATGAAACAAGTGTGATGCTTGAATCTAAGGGCCAGGAGTGATTGGATTTGAATCAAGGGTGGAAAATGAATTGACCATGTGCTGAGAGGCCCAAGAGAGCATGAGCATTACATGCTTATCTCACCAAGTGCAAATTATGCAACTTCACACTTTTCTCATGATTCATTCGTGCATTCTTTCTCACACTTTCAGCATTGCCTTGTGAGGTCACAAAGAGGAGAATTAGGGTTTAGCAAATCTCAGATCTCCCTCATTCTCTCATTCTCAACTTTCTTGCGACCTTGAATTTTCTCACGAATCTCTCCATTCTCTCACTTTCTCCACAAAACTCTTCCATATTCTTGATCAGTGAATCATATAGATCAAGATTCCACCAATCATTAGAGCTTAAAGTGCAAGAATAGCAAGGTGCCATTCAGAGGCAACTCACTTTGAAGCTTCTGATCCAGGTCCAATCAAGCTTCCTTTGCAATAGGAGATCACAAGAGCTAGATCTGCAGCTTTGGAGGCCTTTTCTTGGTGGTTTTGAAGGATCTACAACTCAGGTATGGCATGAAATCTCATGATCTGGAAATGGAATTATTGAGTTGCTTTGTGTTCTTTGATGTTTGTTGATGATAATGCACTTTTTAGATTCGAAAATGGTGCATCATAGCATAAGTTATCTTGATTTCAAGTTTGATGGTGACACTTTATTTCCTTCGATCCGTCGAATCCTTTGAGATTTAGGTTTTTTTGATGTTATATTTGAGTTCATTGATGTTGAATTAATAGATCTGGGCAGTTTGTTTTCATTTATTGGTTGATTTTTGGTTCTGGTTTGGTTTTCGGTGCCGGAGCCCTAGCTCCGGTCACCGGAATTTGTTTTAAGTTCAATTAGGGTTTGCTAGGTTGAAGATGAAGTATTCACCGTCAGATCTCCCATCCTGCGCACCACATGGCTCCACGTAGCCCTAACTATCCTTTCGTCTCATGTTATTTTCTTTTGTTTCATTTAATACTCCATGTTATGCAGCACATCACACTTAGCGTACACCAACCAATCACCAGCAAGCTTTTGTCCACCTCAATTAATGAGAGGTCAGCCACAGCCACTTGATGAATCCAGCGTCCCTCCTTTTTCCAGCCTTTTCTTTTAATTTCACTAATATCCACCACAAACAACAAACACCTGCGCTTGGAAATGGGCTTTCCCTTTGCTATGCTCACCCCACCTTACTTGGGCCCAGTTTGTTTTCAGTTTAAATCCTTACTTATCACACCCCTTCCCAATTCATTTTAATTTCTTTTTCTTTTGTTTTCTTTTTTAATTCAGTTTCATTTCAATTATTTTAAAATAGTTTCCTTCACTAAAAAAATCCCAAAAAAAATCATGAATGTTATTTTAAGTCTCTATTATTTTTTCATATTTTTATTTTATTTTTTTTCCTTGTCCACGTGTCTGAATTAATTCCTCATTTCACCTAGCTTCTTTTTAAGTCCTCTTTGACCACACTGCCTTGTATAATTTCCATAGACTTCAATATTTTTAATTTTTATCCCATTCTTTTTGCTTTGGATTCTTAAGACCTTGTACTTTTCATGTGATTTTTCCCTGGATTTTTAGAAACTTATTTCTTGAGTTTTGATCCTGTGACTTGTGATGTAAGTTTGTAACCCTCACTTGGGTTCTTGCTTCCATTAAACCTAGTTTGCTTCTGAATCTTTTCAAATCCTTTTGGCCCATTGTTACATTATGTTTGAAGATCATTTGGTTTCAATTGTGGAATTTTTAGATGCTTGGTTGATTTGTTGTGGATTTTATCTTGAACCTTGTCCCATTTTGCTCCCTTTGAACCTTTTGGTCTCTTATAAGCCTAGAAAGGCACTTGTGCCAACTTCTTCTTCTCATTTGGGGTTCTTTTGGGGTGTGGGTACCTTCCTGGTCCTAGGATAGGGTTTGTGTCTTCTGAAGTTTTGTGTTTTCTTCTTCTTTAAGTCATTTGTTTCCTTAAGTGCTTTCACTTCATCTTATTGTTTCTTTTGCTTCCATTTGGTATTGTTTGGTCTTGTACTTCTTTTCTCTTCATCTTGTTTTGGTTCTGGTTGTGAGCTTTGTGTTCATATCTTGTGCATTTTGCTTTACATATTTCATAAGTGTGCATTTGTTTTCATAAGTGTTTCATGTTGCATCTTTAGCTTGCATACTTCTTCTCCTCATTCCTTTGAGTTGCATTTGCATTGTGCATATGTTCATACCATTTCACTTCTGATTGTGTGATGTTAGCATGTTATCTTGCTCATTGTGTTTCACTTGTATGCTTTACTAACCTTGCAGGGGCTATGGTAAGTATGAGGTGTGGGAATTGAGTTCCACATCTCCAATTCTCATCTTCTCCTCTTGTGTTTATCTTGTACTAATCATTTGTTTGTTGGGCTTAGGCCTTTCTCATCCCTTCTTCTATCTTCTTCTCTTATTCTTTTCTTCTTCATTAGGATAGAAACCTCACTAACCTTAGGACATCCAAGCATGTTAACACTTAGGATTATTTAGTTCCCCTTTAGAATTTTTCCTTTGTGATCCTTTTGGTTATTCTTCTCATCTCATAACTCTTAAAAAACATCTTAATAAGTTTGAAGTGATGTCTTGATCCATAGCCTTATCCCATGAGGTATGCTTGTAGTCTTCCCATCTTGGGATAGTACAAGTTTACCTTGTGATGCACAAGTCTGATCAAGGTATCTTCTTCATAAAAGAAAAGCCTAAAAAACACTTCTTCATCTGTAAATACCAAAACACTTAATAAGTAAACAAGTTAGTGAGCTTAGGCCCTAGTCTTTGGGTTTAAGTTTTGGGGATCTTCTCCTTACTTGAGTGTGCTTGTTCTATTATTCCATCTTGGAATGTAGTGACAAGTGAACATTCCATGGAAAAGAGCTTGAGTTCACTTCCTTGTGACACACTCATAAAAGCTTCATAAAAAACACAAACAAACAATAAGCGTCCCTCCTTCGGGAATTCTTCTCTCATCTCATTCGCTCCGTACGCGAACTCGCTCCTACTTGTCACTTTGCAAGACGGTTACGCACTCGTCGTCCGAGTCTGCAACACCTGAGCAATGGCATAGGCCGTTCAAGCCTTAATTCACAAGCAATTTCCTTTTAGTACCCCTAGATAGGGGAACTACGGCGTCTCTGATCCTCATTATCCTGATGAGGTACGTAGGCAGCGGGGTAGGGCTCGTTCGAGCACAATCTTTATTTTCCCTACATTTTTCTCTTTGTTTCTTATTTCATTTCTTTTTCCAGTTCCAGTTTCTTTCCATTTTCTTTTCTTTTGCTGCAGCTTTTATACCATCACCCTTTGAAACAATTTTCTTTGCAAGCGTGGATCCCGTCGGGTACGGCGAACGATCTGGGTGCTAATACCTTCCCAGGTCGTAACCGACTCCCGAACTCAGTCTCTTTGGTTTGCAGGACCCGTGTCCTTCCTCTCTTTTTTTCTGGTTTGTGCAGCATTACCATTCCCGTTCCTTCAGGATAAAAATGCCTGGCTGGCAACTCTATTACATAACCCTGACAGTTATGTGCAGCTGGGGACCGATCATTGAGAACCTTGTGGAAACATCCTTCTTTAGTGATGACAGTGGCAACCCACATTTTGTAGCAAACCCATTCGCATCCGAGGGCCCACTTGGGGATCACATAGGATGACCTTGTGTCCTGGACTCAGCTGAGGCCTCCCTGCGTAGTATATAATGCCAAACCAATTCCCTGATTTGGTCATGAGCCATTTCTCGGAGATGGTGACAGTATTATTGCTATTCGGCTTTGAGAGTCCGTGATGTATGACCCGGAGCCTATTACAAGTGAGATTGGGAGGGGTTTACAGGTGTGCAGGAACCCTTGGCCTCAACATACACTCATCTATTCAGTGGTTCTTGTTATGATCTGTGGTCCTGTGATTATGATCTTTGGTTCTATGGTTTTATGGTTCTGGAGTTCTGGTTTTCTTGATACTAGTTTTCTTGGTTCTGGTATTCTTGATACTGTGGTCCTTAGATCTTCTATCAGAGGGTTGTGATTATCAAAGAGTGTGGTTTGCCAGTTATTCAGAGGGCTTGTCAGTGTCCAGTTCAGATGGTCCCAGTTGATCATATGCTTGCATTGCATTGCATTTGCATAATTCTTTGCATCAACTGTTTATGTTTCCCATTTTTCAGGTCATTGTTCTTACTGCTCCCAGTTCTGGTAATCTTATCTCCATGGCAGAAATCAGAAGAGTTCCAAGGAAAAAGAATGTTCATTACACCTTTCTTTAGCCTGAAGTTAGAAGTGTTCAGAAGTTAGCAGGTCTAATGAATGACCAAGTCTTGGGCAATTTCAAGAAAAGATATGGCCAGATACTGAAGTTTGTGGACAAGCCCACTGCAGACCAGAAAGACAGTTTGCATACCTTGTTGCAATTTTATGATCCCCTGCTGCGTTGCTTTGTTTTTCCAGGTTACATCTTAGCTCCAACATTGGAAGAGATATACAGCATGCTGAATGTTCCAGTCAGAGAGACGTTGCCATTCTATGGGTCAGAGGTTGTGCTTAAAGATGAAGACATAGCCAAGGTTTGTAGGTTGCCAGCTGCTTCTGTCAGGAAGGCTCTGCAAGAGAGTGAAGGTAAAGGACTCCCCTGGAGTGTGATCATCCCAGAGGCTGAGAGATATGCTACAGAGGCTAAGTGGAATGACTTTGGTGCTTTGCTTGCATTGATGGTATATGGGTCCAGCCCGTTCCCTGGAGAGAAAGAGTTTGTCAGCTTAGAGGTGATCTCAATCTTTGCAAAAGGCAATCCAGTGCCTACACTTTTGGGTGACTTCTACTACAGTATTCATTACAGAAATGAGAAGGGTAGGGGTGGTCCAGTAGTCTACTGTGCTCCTTTGTTTGCTGAGTGGTTTGCTAGACAGTTGCCTAAGTCAGGTGCCTTCAAGGAGATGAGGGATGAATGGAGATGGTCCAGAAGACTGATGGGGTTGACTGTTGAAGATATTGCCTGGGGATATGACAGGGATCTGCTAGGTAAAGAGTTGCTGGACAGTTGCGGAAGATTTGCTGGAGTACCTTTGCTGGGAAGGAAAGGTGTCATCAGTTACTATCCAATATTAGCCAGAAAACAGTTTGGTTACCCTTTGAAAGATCCTCCTCAAGTGGAAGAGTTTGCTGAATCTTTGTACTTTCCTGCTGAAGGGAACAAAGAGTTGGTTCAACAAGCAGTCCAAGCCTGGGCTCACAGGATAAGAAAGGGTAAGAAAGACTTCGGCCGAGTTGATCCCAGGACATATCCACCATATGCTGCATGGCTGCAAAGACATATAGAAGCAACTCTCATGCCTTTCTCAGTGGAGGCTCCACTTTATCCCAGAGAAGTGCCTAGTCAGAGCAGTACTGTTTCTCTTGAGGAGTACAAGAAGCTAAAAGCTTAGCTGCATGAAGTCAGAGTGGAGAATGCTGAGATGGTAAGCCTGTACCATCATGCCAACATGGCCAATAATGAAGCTGAAGACAAGTTGCAGAAACTCCAAGCCTCTCTAGAAGCCAAAGAGAAAGATTTTGCTGGCAGAGAAGCACATTTCCACAGGTTGGGTCTAATGGAAGCTAAAAGAGAAGCTGAACGCAAGAAGACTTTAAAGACTCTCAAGGATGCTCGTCAATCTATTGTTTGGCTGCAAGGCCAAAGGGAGGAAGAGCAGAAGAAGTTCAGAGAGAAAGAAGAGTTCTTTGAAGTTCAGATGGCCTTCAAGAAGGAAGAGGTGGAGCAAGTCCACACCATCCGGAGGGAAAAGATCCAACAGCTAGCACAAAGTCAGTTAGCTCTGGAGGAAGCAAGGAGAGAGATTGAAGAGCTCAAGCTGAGAACGGGTGTCAAGAAAAGTAGAGCAGAGGTGGCAGAGCCTGGGTTTTTAGCTTAGTTGTTTATTTTTCAGACTACCTACAGACTTGTTGTAGGAGTCTTGCTTTTATTTCTTTTGTATTTATTTGTGTACTGGCTTGTAACCCTTCGGGGAATATTTCTGGTTGTATTCTGACTTTTAGCCGGCAGTGGTTTGTTCATATACAATATTAATGTGCAAGTTATCATTTTGAATGTGCAAGACTCGTTTGTCTGATACTGCTAATGACTGAACACTCATCAAAGAGAAAGCTTGAAAGTTAAACACTGAAAGTGTCTGTCTGAGAATAGATGCCAGAACTGGGGCATGCCAAATGCTTAAAACCTGGGAACATGAACAATTACATTGCATTGCATATAACCTGTTTGTTTGTTTTGCAGGTAGTGTCTCAGTTGCTAACGTGTTTTGTGTTTCAGGCACTATAGCTCCCCGGAAAGTTCGGGAACAACCAGTAGCACACAGGTATCCAACAAAGATCAACAGAGAGCGAGTCATGGACCAGATGCAAGCGGACCTGGCAGATCTGAGACTGAGAATGGATAACTTTGTGACATTGATGGCAGGCATGGGTCAGAACCAAGAGCGTCTGCGGGAGATGATAGAGAATAGTCAACCCAGAAACAACACTGCTGCTGCTGATAATCGTAATGGTGCAGGCGCACGACAAGTGGAAATCCCTATTGCACATCCAGGGGTGACAATAATCAATGATGGGTTGAATAATGTGCAAATGGATAATCAGGACGAACAGTTCTCTCTCCTGGACGAAGCTGAAGGTCAAGGAGCTGAGATGAACAAGAGGTTTGAAGAAATGGCACAACAAATCAGAGCCATTCAATCCCAAAGCTCTTTGGGATTTGACATAACAGATTTGGGCTTGTTTCCTGGGATCAGAATCCCATACAAGTTCAAAGTGCCAACCTTTGAGAAATACAACGGCACTGCATGCCCGAAGACCCATCTTCAATCATTTGTTGGGAGAATTGCTGCTCACACGGATGATGATAAACTCTGGATGTATTATTTTCAAGACAGCTTGGTTGGAGCTTCTCTAGAATGGTACATGAAGCTTAGCAGAGTCAATATCAATATTTGGAAAGATCTAGCAGAAGCCTTTGTGAGACAATATCAATATAATATGGGCATGGCTCCAAACCGCACGCAATTTAACACATGGCTCAGACTGCTATGGAAGGTTTCAAAGAGTATGCTCAGAGGTGGCGCCAGCTCGCTGCCAGAGTGCAACCACCGCTGCTTGAAAACGAAATGGCTGACATGTTTATGGGTAGTCTGCAGGGTGTGTTTCTCGAAAGATTGGCGTCCAGTTCTGCCACCAAATTCAACGATATTGTTATTGCGGGAGAGAGGGTTGAGACCTTGCTGAAGATGGGAAGATACAAGATCCAAGTGCTAGCAGCTCCAATGCAGCGAGGAAAGCTTTCAGTGGACCTCCTAGGAGACGAGAGGGTGAGACAAATGTTGTATTTGGCCGAGGCCGAGGCCGTGGTTATAGAAGACCGTATGAGCATGTGGCAGCTGTCACAATTCCTTCTGCTCCAGTACAACAGATGCAACCTCCTCCACAACAACAACATCAACAACAACAACAACCCCGTACCAACTATCAGCAGAGACCGTATCAGCCAAGGCAAACTCTCCCGGCTAATAGGGTGATTGAGGCCATCCCTATAACTTATGCTGCCTTACTTCCAAGACTGTTGGATTTGAACCTGATTCAACTGAGAACCTTAGCACCACCACCTCCTGGAGAGCTCCCAATGGGTTATTGTAAACACCCCAAATTTGCCCTCACCCATTCACACCATGGCTTGTGATCTTTTCATATGCATAAGTTTAATCATAGCATCTCATACCACATTTTTGATTCACTACATAGCCTCTAAGTCATCTGCACCTAGGGTTTGTGATCTGAGCAATCCAAGAGCCATTTGGGCCACTCCAAAGGTCATCAATCACTTCAAAGGGGTCCATGTGTGTCCAAGCATCATATTGTATCCCCACAAAGTCAAGAAAGTCAAAGAATCACAAGAACTGAGAATGGCATGGAAGCAGAGCCAGGTTTAACTGCACAGATGACCTAGAATTAGGGTTTTGGTTTCAAGAGCCATAACTCCAAATTTTTTTTGGTCATTCTTGTTTCTATTGGTCTCTATATGTTACAAGGATCATGCATATCAATTTTCATGAAGAAATTCCATGGGGAAGTCATCTGATCAAGAGTTGACTTCTTGAGCAAGTCAGTGTAAAATCAGGGCATCTGAGGCCCCCAATGACCCAACCAAAGGGTGTTCTTCATCATTTTGATGGTGTATGATCTTTATTTGATCATGGAAGATGTTAGAAGTTCACAAAATTGAAGAATTTCAAGCCATTTGCAAAGTTGACTTTTTGGGAAGATGACTTGTAATGGAAAATTGCCATTTTGGGAAACTTTTTCAACCCTTGCTTTTTGATTCAAAAATGCTTCAAATGAGAAAACTTTGGTCATGAAAGTTGTAGAATGGATCATTCCCTTTTCAAAAAGTACAAGAACTTGTTCTAATTCATTTTGGATCAAAAGTTATGGCTTGTCAAAGTTGGGAAAAATCACATAATTTCAAGTTTTCTACCAAAGAGGCAAAGTTGCAAAACCACTTGCCAAGACAAATTGGGCTATCAAATGGACTTCTAATCTTCATACAAACATGAACCAATGTCTAAAAGTCAGATTGCATCAAGAGTTTGCTCATTTTTATGGCTTGTGGATCAAGAAACTTCAAAAGGGCCAAAGTTGAACAAAGTTGCAAAACCTCACTCAAACCCTAATCCATGTGCTGGCTGACTTCAAAACTGATCCTAGGGCTCTCCACACTTCTTCCTGCGCAGGACACCCCTCTTGTCCTTGGCTAGCCATGAGCCCATACCTCTCTTACACAAAGCTTGACTTTTTGGCAAAAGACCCATACCAATCCCAATAGGGCACACCAACTCCACAGACCTATCCATGAGTGATAAGTGGACCAAAGGCAAGCCATAACACATAACAACTCATGCTGAAGCTCTCCCATAGCCATAGTTCCAAGTTTATGCCTCATATGCATTTTGATTCGAAACACACAACACCACAGCCTTCAAACACCAAAACAAACTTCACCATTGATCTCAAAATGTTCCACTGATCACAAACCAACCATTGAAACAGCCTGAAACCTCACATAAACCAAATACGATTTCTGCCCCTCTTTGAACAGAACTTAAGAAATCTCTCAAACCAGCCCAAATAAACTTCAAACAAGCTTTGCAAACACTTGAGGGAGGTCAGTAGAGTTGATTGGCAGCAAGGAACTGGCCCAGAAGCTCTTGGGTTGAAAGCTTCGATTCAGGTAGCCATGGAAATTCATTTTTCCAGAACTCTTATTTCTTGTTTCTAAAATGATCTACATGCTTCCCTGAATGCACTGAACCTTTTATTTTTGAAAATGAGTGAGAAATGGCCATGTATGCTTGTTCTGAAACTTTGCCCGTGAAATGAGTTTTGCTTTGATTCTCATGATTCAGTGAAAATAAATGGTTTTTGGGGTGGGGTTTAGGTTTAATGATGTTTATGGATGAAATCTGGAGATTTTAGTGAAGTTTTGATGCGTAGGGAGTGAGATAGCATGAACACCTTGCCGGAGAAGATGACCGGAACACTGTTCCGGTCATCTGAAAGTGATTAGGGCACTGGATTAGGGTTTAATCATAATTAGGCCAGTTTGAATTCTGGCCGTCCATTCGCGCACCAAGTCAATTCCCGCCCCCTGACTTTGAATCTGGACCTTTGGATTGTCTGACTTTCTCATTTTTCATTTAAAATTCATTTTATTTTCATTTGTTTTGATTTATTTTGCACGAATTATTAAAAATAGCAAAAAATGTTTAAAAATTATGAAAATTTTTGTCAAGGTTTTCATTATTTTTCAGAACACAAAAATATATATATATTTTTTTTTTGCATTAAAAATTATTTTTAAATCATTTAAAAGTTTATTTTTAATTAGTTAATGAAAATTAATTAATTAAAAATACTTTTAGGTATTTAAATATCACAAAAAAATTCATGTAACCTTTAAAAACATTTAGAAACATTGTCCAACTCTCAAACCAAATTTCTTTTTTGTTCTTGATTCCTTTTGATTATTTTCTTGGGAATTAAATTCATTTTGAGGCAATATTTTGTGACAAACTTCAAAACTCACTTCTGCCTAACCATTGAGAGTTGGACAATGATTCTTTTTGCATTGCATCTTGCATAACATGTAGTTTATAGGATAAAATTGGCATGAATTGATCTTGCATTTTCAATTTGATTGGCATTTTTCTTGGCAAGGTACCTTAAAACCCTAGCAATCTTAGGAAATTCATAACTCTCACTAGGTTAAGAGTTGGATCCCCTCCTTTGGGAAGTGAGTTTGTATAGGTTTAGGGCTCCTTTTATTGCATTTTCAATTTTTATCATGTCATTTGCTTCTGGTTTTGGATTTTGCTTTGTGTGTTGATCATAAACCCTAATTTATGCCTTCCTTTGCATCCATCTTCCATTTGCTTGCATACCATGACTTGCCATGGCATTTTGTGCATTAATTTGATTCATAAGACATCTTAGGACACATTAAAATCATGTTTGATCATTGCATCTTTCATTTGCCATGTTGTATGTCATTTGCATTCCATAACTTTTCATGTGCATCCATGGTTCAAAGCATGCTTCACTTGCAGCCATATGTTTGCATCATCTCTTAGCATCATTAGCATCATACTCATGCTTCTGGTTTTGGTTTTCATCATGACATTGCATCTCATTTTGCATTGCATTTCATTTCTTTTGCTAACTTTTCAGGTGGTAAGTTGTTTGAGAAGTGGATTTGCCTTCACTTCTCACAATCTCTTTTCATATCTCTTATGCATCATTGCTGCATTTTATCTTGTGCTTTGGAGTGAGCTTGCTCACTCTTGTTCATCTTACCTTCTTTCTTCAAGCAACTTGACTTCTTAAGTGAAGCAAGTTGTTTTGCTTCTCCTTGCTTCTTCCTCCCTTCATCTGCTTCTCTCCTTGGTGGTTCTTTGAAGATTCTTTCTCTCTTAAGCCTCATAAACCCTAGGACTTCCAAGCATGATAACATTTTAGGATTGTTTAGTCCCCCATTTAATTTTTCCTTTGAGTCTTCTTTGAGTCTTCTCTCCTCATCTCATAATCAGGGACTAAACTCTAAAGGTTTTAAGGCTTTGTGATTAAGCTTATGCCTGCATCCTTCTATTAGGATGGAGTGTATAACTTTAATCCTAAGTGTTAAACCCTTAATGTGTTTAAATCCTTTAATCAATCCATCTAATAATCATCAAGACACCAAGCTTGTAACTTGGGCCTTGCATTAGGGTTCTAATTCTTCCTTAATTGGTTAAGAAGGACTAACCCTAGTGTTAATGGACAAGTCCCCCTCAAGTTGTCTTACAAACCATAAAAATCACTTCTTCATCTTACCATTAACTAAAATCCACTTAATAAAGGCTTTGTTTTGTCATGAGGTTAATCCCTAATCATGGATTAAGCTGAGGAGTCTTTCTCAGCTTAAATGTTCTCATCTATTATCCTTCTATTAGGATGATGTAATGGGTCCATTTAATCCTTTATTATGGCTTAAACTCACTACTTAACACTAAACAAAAATACCAAAAACATCTAAATAATCACAAGTAGGTTAATGATCTTAATCCTACTCCATGGTAATTAAGTGTGAGATGCTGACTTCACACTTAAGGTATTCTCATTACCCCTAATCAGAGGGAGGATGTGATGAGTTTACTAACCCATTGGTTTAGGCTTAAGCTCATTAACTTATGACAAACCTCAAAATCAATAAAAGATTGAAAGCACAAAACAAACAATAATCGTCTCCTCCGGGATTCTTTTCTCATCTCATTCACTCATAAGCGAGAATTTGCTTCTTCCGTCTAATGCAAGACAATTTGCACCTGAGCCAGACAGGTCATACACTTGAGCATAGACAAGTAGGCAGTTCACAAGTCAATTTATCTTTCAGTCTCTTTGGGTCGAACTACGGTGTTCTGACTTCCTCATTGCACGAGAGGATACGTAGGCATAACTTAACAGTTATCGAACAAAAGTCTCTGTATATTCCCCCCTCCTTCCAGCATCATTCTTTAAGTCTCACAGTCTTGAGCATTTCATTCTTGTTCTTACACTGACACTTCTCTTATACACTTCACTTTTCTTTTACACTGACACTTGCATTCTTTTCCAGCTTTGATATACAAATTGCACTGACACTACCCCTTTGAAACACAAATCTTTTAAGCATGGATCCCGTTGAGTACGACGGACAATCTGGGTGCTAATACCTTCCCAGGTTGTAACCAACCCCCTTTCTCAGTCTCTCTGGTTCGCAACCGTCTTATTTATCTTTTCTAGGTCTATGCAGCATTACCTTTCCTCCGGAATAAAAATGCCTAGCTGGCGACTCTTGTCTTCTCTGAGTTCACCCTTTGTGTGTTCTCTCCTTTTCGCCGACCGTTCGCGTCTGTACCCCTCTTGACCTTTAGGGTGTCATTTCGGTGGGAGCGACAGCTTGGCGACTCTGCTGGGGACCCTTATACTGTAACCAGGGCTTCTGGTTCTTTTTGTGGGTTCCTCCTAGCGCTTGTTTGATTTATGTTTACTGGGGTGTTATGTGCTATTTGTGTTTGTATATTTGCTTTATTTACTGCTTTATGTACAGTTATTTACTGCTTTCTTTACAGATTTATATATCATACTTTCATACTGTTATCTGGCTGGATCTGGTTTATTGTTTTGATGGGTGAGGTTCTACTGAGAGTTTAAGGTCCTATACCTGGGACCTGAGTGATACCTAGGCTAGAGTGGTTCATGTTCTTTCCCATTCCATTTCGGTCTGGTGCGGGAATATGAAACACGGTTCAGATGTGGGTTTCTTCTTGAGAACTCTGTGCTACAGATCTCCTGTGGTGCTAGGGCTATCTGGGAAACCTGCTAAGTCTGGATGACCTTTACTATGACCTTCAGAAACTGAGGTGAATTAGAGGAGGATCTTTTATGGTTATTGTAAACACTGTACCTCCGGGTTAGAAGTGTTTACACTTCTCATAACTGATCCAAGTCTGAGGATCTTTGTTCTAGAACACTACCTGTGAGGGGGTTGGGCTGTTTACAGGTTTGCAGGTACCCTTGGCCACATCATACCCTGATACTTTGTTTTGATTAAGAGTACTCCATTTTGGGACAGTTCTTGTGATTTAACCCTGGATATGTGACTCTTTATTTGAGTCCCCCACCTTGGTTACTGGATTTCTAGACCTCCACCTGGACTTCTTAAACATACATGGACTTATATCAAGGCAGTTACTCAGATCCAGCTTGATCACAAACCCTTGCATATCATTTGCATACTCATCATTTGCATCATTTAACATTTGCTTATTTGTTTTTCAGGGTATCCACATTATATATGGCTTGGTTTTGACCCCTTCATCTGCATAGACCTCTGTTCATCAGCTATCTGCTTCAACTATCTTCATCAGTTGCCTGCTTCAGCTACTTTTATCACCAGCCTCAACCTGTCAGTGGCTCATCTCCAGTATCAGTCTTCATCATCAGCATTTGTTTCAGCTCTTCATCAGCAGTCATGGCACCCAAGAAGAGCAACATTTCATACCATTTCTTTGAGCCTGTGCTGACTGGCATCAGGCAGGTCCAGGAACTTATCACTCCAGACCACATCCCACTATTCAGAGAGCATTATGGAGGCATCCTTGATATGGTTATGGACTTGGACCCTTCTCAGAGGAGTTTGGTTCACACTTGCCTTCAGTTTTATGACCCTCCTTTGAGATGCTTCACTTTCCAGAACTTTCAGCTAGGACCTCTGCTGGAGGAGTTCTCATCATTGATTGGATTACCTGTCAGGGGCAGTATCCCCTTCAACCCTGAAATGACTTCTCCCAGCAATGAAGAAGTGGAAAAAGCACTGCACCTGGAACCTGTTTTGATTGAGCAGAACATGACAACAAAGGCTGGGATCCCTGGTTTGCACCTAGACTTTCTGACTTCTCAGGCTATCCTGAAAGCCTCTCTAGGGGAATGGAAGGCAGTTTGTGCATTGTTAGCCCTCAGTGTTTATGGGATTATATTATTTGCAGATGAGCCCAAGTTTATCAGCAAGAATGCCATTCATCTTTTCATTCTGAGGAACCCAGTGCCCACATTGCTGGGAGATTTCTATTACTCTGTCCACCAGAGGAATGAGAAGCAAAGAGGGAGGTTGGTGAGATGCTGTGCTCCTCTATTTCATACCTGGCTGCTCAAACACTTACCCAAGACTGATGCCTTCCTGAATCCTCACCAATAGAAGAATTGGGCTAAGAGACTTATTGCTTTAACTTCAGATGACATCAGATGGTGCACCCAGAGCACCAAAGGCAGGGACATAATTACTAGCTGTGGACAGTTCCCCAATGTACCTCTGATAGGAGTGAAGGGTTGCATCAACTACAATCCTTTGCTGTTTAAGAGACAGTTGGGCTATGCTTTGGTTCACCCTCCTAGAGTGCAGGACTTGGCTGAAACCCTGTATTGTGAGATAAAACCTAATCTAGCTGTTGTCAGACAAGCATCCTGGGCTTGGGACAACATCCAGACCAAGGGGATGGCCATTCTTGGGAGATGCAACAATGTGGCTTCAGCTCAGTATTATGAATGGTCTCATGCTAGGGCTCAGATTTCTGGGATGCCTTTCACCATTGAGGATGCACCTGGACCATCCATAGTACCACCTCCAGCCACTGTCAGCCTGGAAGAATTTGAGAAACTGAAGGAGAGGAATGAGAATTTGTCTCAAGCTCTGAAGAAGACCCTCTGGGAGAGGAGTGATGGTCGTTTAGACATTGAGAGGTTGGAAAAGCTTAAGGTGGAGCATCTAGCCAGGATTGAGAAAGCAGAGGACTACATCAAGAAATCAAGAGCTGGGGAGCAAATATTGAAGAATGCCTGTAAAGAGGCCAAGATTCAGAAGGCTAAGACTGATCTCTATCTGAAAGAAAGTCAAGCTAGGTGGGTCAGAATCACTGAAGCTCGCACTCAGGAGGATAAGAGAACTCAGGACAGGATTGAGCAGTTGGAGGCCAATGAAAGGAAGCAACAGGAGGCTCTGCTAGCAGCCCAGAAGGAGATTTCAGAGTTGAAGCTTAGGGCTGGTGTGAAGAGGTCAAAGGACCAGGACAGGCACAAGAAGCTGACCACTGCTATTGCCACCAGAAACCTTCTTATCAGAAACATTACAGAGCGTCCGGCTGGTCCTGTAACTGAAGCACTTCTGAAGGAGGTTAAGGAGGATGAATTTGGACTTGATGTCTGACTTTTTGTTTGTTGTTGCTTTCATTTGATATACTTTTCTTTTATGTTGTATTTTGACCCCCCAGGGGCATATGTTGTAAAAAAACAAACTATGTATTATGCACCATTTGTAATATATTTGTTAAGTCTATTTTATTGGGTTTCTTTCCTCAAGCAACATCACAACATCTTCCTCAGGGGTCTGGAAAGGTCAAAACCAAGCACCAAGCCGGATACCTTGGAAAATAAATAAGCATACTGCATTGCATACTAACTTTTGTTTTGTTTTGTAGGTTTTTGTTTTGTTTGTTACTGACTCTGTTGTGATTCAGGAATTATTGCTCGCCGTCGGGTGTTCCCTCTCAACCGTCCGCACAGATATCCTACTCGCAACAATCTTCCTGGTATCCAAATGGATCAAGTACAGCAAGACCTGACAGAGGTCAGGACTCAGATGGCTAATGAAAGGCTGGAGATGAGAAACCAAATGACCCAGTTCATGGAAGTAATGAATGGCTTGGCCCAGAGTCAAGAAAGGTTGAGGGCATTGGTAGAAAGACAAACCCCGGAAGAACCCCATCTGGGAACTGGAGGAACAAGTAACAATGAGAGGGGTCAGCCTCATGTAAACCCACCAGTATATGGGCCTCATCTACATCCGGAAGTCAACATCCCTACTAATGTACAAGGAAATACTACTGCAGGCAGGATCTTGCAAGAAGATCCCAAGAGGAGCAGTTTACTGTAATGGGAGCTGGGGATGAAGTTTATGATAGGAGGTTTGATGAAATTGCTGAGAAGTTGAGATCTCTGGAGTCTCAAAATTCCCTGGGTTTTGATGTCATGGATATGGGGTTAGTGGATGGGGTAAGGATTCCCCATAAGTTTAAACCCCCGTGCTTCGAGAAGTACAATGGAACTTCCTGTCCACGAACTCACTTACAAACCTTTCTGGGGAGACTTAAGGCATACACTATGGATGAAAAACTGTGGATGTTTTACTTTGAAGACAGTTTGACTGGGGCTTCAAGGGAGTGGTACTCTCACTTGACCAAAGCTACTATCAGGTGCTGGAAGGACCTAGCTGAGGCTTTCATCAGACAGTACCAATACAATCTGGACATGGCTCCTAACAGGACCCTTTTGATGGGAATGTCTCAGTCCTCCAGAGAAAGCTTCAGGGAATATGCCCAGAGGTGGAGACAGCTTGCTGCTGCTGTCCAGCCACCCATGTCGGAAAGAGAAATGGCCGACATGTTTATGAATACTCTGCAAGGAACATATATTGATAGGCTAGCTGCCTTCTCTTCCACCAGCTTCGCAGACGTAGTTATAGCTGGGGAAAGAATTGAAAGCCTTCTAAAGATGGGTAAGATCTCTGATAATGGTGCAAGTTCGTCAAGTAATCCCAGGAAGCCTTTTGTGGGACCTAGAAGAACTGGTGAGACAAATGCCATTTATGCCAACAGGGGCAGACCTCAGCACGTCCATAGATCAGTAGCAACTGTCACTATTCCAGCTCCGATTCCTCAACAACCAACATATCAATAACCACAACAACCACATTACCAACAACAAGTTCAGTATCCGCCACAGAGGACCTACAACAACAGTAACAACAATCAACAACAAAGACCTTTTCAGCAAAGACCATCACAGACAAATAGGGTGATTGATCCAATCCCTATGCCTTATGCCGCTTTGTTGCCACAACTCCTGAAACTCAACTTGGTTGAACTAAGGACATTGGCACCACCAGATCCCTCTAATCTCCCAAGAAATTACGATGTCAACGCCAGATGTGCTTTCCACTCCAATGCACCTGGCCACAATACTGAGAAATGCAGGGCTTTACAAATGAAAGTCCAAGATCTGGTGGATTCTAAAGCACTCAACTTTGCACCCCCTCCAAATGTCAACAAAAATCCCATGCCTAATCACGGAGGACCAAGAATTAATGCTATTGAGGAAGACAAGCCATCTTTCTTAATCACCAGTGTTGGACAGATTCGGACACCTCTGGTAGAAATTAAAGCTCAGCTCCTAGAATGCCAGATGTTCCCCGGGTGTGAGCTCGGTTGTGGTACTGCAACATTTCGGTCAACGGGTGTGATAATTTGAGAAGCGGCATAGATGGTCTTATCAAAAGTGGCATACTTCAGATCACGACAACGGCGCCTACAAGTCCAGCAATTCCTTTGACAACAATTCCTGAGTCTCCTACAACAGCAGCAACAATCATTCCGACCAATTCATCAATATCATCAATAATGGCTTCATCCATCACTTCAACAAATCAAATGTCAACAACCATTTCTTCTACAACATCAGCATCCATTCAGTCAACAGAATCTTCTACAACGCCAACAGAAATTAATGAAGATGTCTCAACAGTCACTATTTACTATGATCCGTCAAGTGTTCCTCCAAACAACAACTTTCAACAACAAACAGTGGCACCTCCTGCCAGATTACCAGTCACCATTTACTACGATCCGCACACCATTTCAGTACCCTCCTCTGCAGCAGTCAGTCCAGTTACCATCACGGTGCCTGGAACAGTTCCATATGAAAGCAGTAATGCCATACTTTGGCATTATGGCTCTGATCTTTACTGCAACGGGGAGAAAATCACTTTGGATTCTTCAACCTCTTCTCCACAGATTGATAATGTTGGGGGAGGCGGAGGCTTCACCAGAAGCGGACGCCTTTTTGCCTCACAATTGCAAAGACCTAATGCCGAAGCAGAAGCTGCTGCCAAAGCAAAGGGTAAGAGTGTGGTATTGGAAGAGCCAGCTGTCAAAGAAACTCAGAAGACGTCTTTTGAGCAAGATGTAGACGAGTTTATGAAGATTATAAAGAGAAGTGATTACAAGGTGGTGGATCAGCTTCACCAAACTCCCTCAAAGATCTCCATATTATCCCTGCTGATGTGTTCTGAAGCTCACAGGAATGCATTATTGAAAGTCTTGCACGCAGCATACGTGCCAGAGGAGATCACTGTTAATCAGCTGGAAACTGTGGTGGCTAATGTCAATACCAGTCATGGACTGGGCTTCACTAATGCTGACTTAACAACTGAGGGACGTAACCACAACAAGGCTTTACACATCACTCTAGAATGCAAGGGTGCTGTTCTATCCCATGTACTGGTGGACACTGGGTCTTCACTCAATGTTCTACCAAAGAAAGCCTTGGTGAAGCTGGAGTACGATGGCTTGGCACTACGTCCGAGTAATTTGGTGGTGAGAGCATTTGATGGCTCTAAGAGATTAGTGCTTGGAGAGATTGATCTGCCTGTGATGATTGGCCCGCAGACTTTTAAAATTACCTTCTATGTGATGGACATTCAGCCGGCGTACAACTGTTTGTTGGGTAGACCTTGGATCCATGCCGCTGGCGCTGTTACGTCTACCCTTCACCAGAAGCTGAAATTCGAGTGGGAAGGCCAGATCATCACCATCTGTGGTGAAGAAGATATCTTTGTTAGCCATCTGGCTACGTATAAATACATAGAAATGGATGGCGAGATCCATGAAACTATGAATCAGGGGTTTGAGGCCCTGAACATTAATGAAACATCTGCTGTACTGGGAACCTCCATGACATCTTATCAGCAAGCCAGGAAGGTTGTTGAAGAGGGTACCGCCCAAGGCTGGGGCAAGCTGCTGCCCGTGGAGAAGAAGGAGGACAGATTTGGGTTGGGTTACAAACCAACTCAACAAGATCAATCAGAGGCTGCCAAGAAGCCCAATTTTGTCAGCGGGGGAATGCTCACCCCGGATGCAGTAAACAACTTGGAAGACGAGGAGGAAAGCAACCGCAACCTGGAGAGCTGGATACGTCGAAGGATCCCGGGGAGCCAAGTCCTTAACTGGTCTTCCCAGGAAATTATAAGGGTTACTCCTGCAGAGTAATTATTATTTCCTATATTTTTAAGCATGCATCAAGTCTTGCATCTTGCCCAAGATGACAAGACTCATTTTGTAATCGGGCCATCTTGTAATTTTGTGCAAACAGATCAATCAATGAATATCGGACATCTTTTGCAAATGAGTCTTCTTCTTTTCCACTCACTGTTTTTCGTTTTTCTTTTTGTACAAAAATGAAATGGCAATGTTTTCCAAAATGATAAACTTCATTTCACTTTTTTCTAAACAAGATTAAAATCAATCACTAAAATGAACAATCTAAACCCTTGCAGAGAGTGCCTTTCAGACTGCACCGACAACAACACTGCTATGACTTCGTATGACTTTGACAATCCAATCAATCAAGCTGATGAAGGGGTTGAAGAAGATTATGAGCTACCTGAAGAGCTAGCCAGGTTGTTAAGGCAAGAGGAGAAGGTTATCACTCCTCATCAGGAGGAGGTCGAAACAGTTAATCTTGGTACGGAAGAAGATGTGAGAGAAGTTAAGACCGGGGCCTGCTTACAAGATTCAGTGAAAGAGCAACTGATTAATATGCTTCGGGAGTATGTGGACGTCTTTGCTTGGTCTTATTAGGATATGCCAGGGTTGGACACCGATATTGTCATGCACAAGTTGCCTTTAAAATAAGACTGCCCGCCAGTGAAACAGAAGTTGCGCCGAACTCGCCCAGATATGGCAATGAAGATAAAGGAAGAGGTACAAAAACAGTGGGACGCCGGTTTCCTTGCTGTGACCAGCTATCCGCCGTGGGTTGCTAATATTGTACCTGTGCCTAAGAAAGACGGCAAAGTGAGAATGTGTGTAGACTACCGGGATTTGAACATAGCCAGCCCGAAAGATGATTTCCCATTACCTCACATTGATGTATTGGTGGATAATACGGCTCAGTTCTCGGTATTCTCCTTCATGGACGGATTTTCAGGATATAACCAGATTGAGATGTCACCTGAAGACATGGAGAAGACAACTTTCATCACACCCTGGGGCACGTTCTGTTACAAGGTGATGCCATTCGGACTGAAGAATGCTGGTGCCACATATCAGCGGGCTATGGTAACATTATTCCACGACATGATCCATAAAGAAATCGAATGTTATGTGGATGACATGATTGCCAAGTCCCTCACAGAAGAAGATCACCTGGTGAATCTGTCGAAGTTATTCAAGCGCCTGAGGAAGTACCAACTGAAGTTGAACCCCAACAAGTGCACATTCGGGGTGCGATCCGGTACGCTGCTGGGATTTATTGTGAGTGAGAAAGGGATTGAAGTTGACCCTGATAAAGTCAAAGCCATTCAAGAAATGCCTGCACCGAAGACTGAGAAAGAAGTTCGGGGGTTCCTAGGTAGATTGAACTACATTTCACGGTTCATATCTCACCTTACCGCAACCTGTGAGCCTTTGTTCAAGCTGTTAAGAAAAGAACAAACGGTCAGGTGGAATGAAGACTGCCAGAGGGCTTTTGACAAAATCAAGGAATACTTACAAGAGCCTCCAATCCTTATGCCTCCAGTTGAAGGAAGACCTCTAATCATGTACTTAACAGTATTAGAAGGGTCAATGGGGTGTGTGCTGGGCCAGCATGACGAGTCTGGTCGAAAAGAGTATGCAATATACTACCTAAGCAAAAAGTTTACCGACTGTGAACAGCGTTATTCACTACTCGAGAAAACTTGTTGTGCTTTAGCGTGGGCTGCTCGCCGACTAAGGCAGTATATGTTGACCCACACTACTTTGTTGATCTCGAAGATGGACCCAGTCAAGTACATTTTTGAGAAGCCAGCACTTACCGGACGGGTTGCAAGATGGCAAATGATCCTCACAGAATATGACATCCAGTACACATCTCAGAAAGCCATCAAAGGCAGTGTATTGTCTGATTATCTTGCTGAGCAACCCATTGATGATTACCAGCCTATGAGATTTGACTTCCCTGATGAAGACATCATGTTCATAAGAGCAAAAGATCATGAAGAGCCTATTCACACTGAAGGGCCTGACCCAGAAGAGGAATGGACTATGATGTTTGATGGGGCTGTTAATATGAATGGTCGTGGTGTTGGTGCAGTACTCATTACACCTAAGGGGGTTCACATGCCTTTCTCGGCAAAGCTCACCTTTAACTGCACAAACAACGAAGCTGAATACGAAGCTTGTATTATGGGTCTTGAGGAAGCCATTGACCTCATGATCAAGACTTTGACTGTGTTCGGAGATTCAGCTCTGGTAATCAATCAAACTAACGGCAAATGGTACACCCACCAGGATCATCTGATACCTTACAGGGATTATACAAGGAGGTTATTGACTTTCTTTACAACAGTCAAGCTTGAGTATATCCCCCGAGATGAAAATCAGTTTGCAGATGCTCTGGCTACCATTTCATCCATGATCAAAGTTCAAGCTGCCAACTTTGTGCCTCGGATTTCAGTATCCAGACTTGACAGACCGGCATATGTATTTGCAGCAGACGCTGTAAAAGATGATAAGCCTTGGTTCCATGACATTAAGTGCTTCTTGGAGGATCAAACATACCCACCTGGGGCATCTTCCAATGATAAGAAGACTCTAAGAAGGCTTGCTGGTAGTTTCTTCTTGAATACTGATGGTTCCCTGTACAAGAGAAACTTTGATATGGTACTCCTCAGATGCGTTGATAGGACAGAAGCGGACTTGTTAATGCACGAAGTGCACGAAGGATCCTTTGGTACCCATGCAGGAGGGCATGCCATGGCCAAGAAATTGCTAAGATCAGGCTATTATTGGATCACAATGGACGCCGACTGTTGTGCCTATGCCAGAAAATGCCACAAATGCCAGATTTATGCGGATAAAGTACATGTGCCTCCAAATCCTCTGAATGTGATGTCTTCACCCTGGCCCTTTGCCATGTGGGGCATCGATATGATTGGCAAGATTGAACCGACTGCTTCAAACGGCCACAGGTTCATCCTGGTTGCCATTGACTATTTCACCAAGTGGGTTGAAGCAGCTTCATATGCAAATGTCACCAGGAAAGTGGTAGCCCGATTTCTGAAGAGAGACATCATCTGTCGGTATGGAGTTCCCGAGTGAATCATTACTGATAATGGTTCCAACTTGAACAACAAAATGATGGCAGAGCTATGCCGGGACTTCAAGATCCAACACCACAATTCTTCTCCTTACAGGCCAATGATGAATGGCACTTTTGAGGCAACTAATAAGAATATCAAGAAGATTGTGCAAAAGATGGTGGTCACCTACAAAGACTGGCATGAAATGCTGCCATTTGCCTTACATGGGTACCGTACGTCAATCAGAACATCCACTGGGGCAACACCGTATCAACTTGTGTATGGTATGGAGGCAGTCCTACCTGTTGAAGTAGAGTTACCCTCCCTACGGGTACTAATGGATGTTAAACTGAATGAGGCTGAATGGGTCCGATCCCGATACGAACAACTGAATCTGATAGAAGAGAAGAGGTTGGCTGCAATCTGTCATGGGCAGTTATATCAGAAAAGAATGAAGAAAGCCTTCGATCAGAAAGTTAGGCTCCGAGAATACCAAGTAGGAGATCTTGTGCTGAAAAGACTCCTTCCTCCTCATACAGACCACAGGGGCAAATGGACTCCGAACTATGAAGGGCCATTCGTAGTAAAGAAATTTTTCTCTGGTGGAGCACTAATGCTCAGCACCATGGATGGTGAAGACTTCCCGTCCCCTGTGAATTCAGATGCAGTTAAAAAATACTTCGCATAAAATGACCCGCTGGACATAAAAACAGAATGTAAGTCCAGGCAAAAATGGGGCATCCCGGCGAGTCAAAAACAGAATAAAAGACTCGGGCAAAAATAAGGGAAATAAACAAAAAATGTACACCCGCTGAGTTGAAAAGCCGCATTGGACAACTCAGGCAAAAATGGGTATCCCGATGGATTGAAAACCCAAAAGGGCGATCCATGCAAAATAAGGGAATAAGCGAACAACTGCATTCTGAATTCGTCTGTATCACTTACAACTTGGTAAGCTTCGAAAGGATCAAGCTTCTTTCAGAATCAGCCTTCTTCAGAAAGCAAGACGAGAAGAACGTCAAATGTCATACGAGTCATATCAAAAGGGAAGCTTCTTGAAGCGTCATCAGCATTGCCAACATCTTTTTTCTCAATTTGTAACAATCTCCTCATTTCCGGGGGATCTGTTTCTTCGACTATATCTTGCCAATTCAGGGCACATGAATTAATAAAATCAGATTTTCAGTCATGTTTCGTCTCATACATTTTATTTTCATTTGCGAAAATGTCCGATGTCTTTAAGATACTGATTGCATAAATACAGATGCTTCTTTTAAATACGTGCTTGCAGGAAATATACTTACTCCCGGGAGTGTCTAAAACTCTTAGGATGAAATCCGGTAAGGGATACCTCGGGATTACTTGTGCGTTTCTATGTCTTTTCAGGATTGCAGGTTTTCAAAACACAACATGGGGCATGAAAGCTTCATCCCAGCAAGCTGGCAAATCATTATCTACTCAGTCTTAGCACCGGAGGTGTTTTTCTCCCCAGCTGAGTTGCCATCCATTATTCCTCCTCAGCCAAGTACAAAAGCCAGGGAACCATCTCCCCACAGAGTGTCAACCTCTATCCAGAGGGGCAACGCGTGAAAGAACCACAACAGAGTGAAGAAAGCTTCTACAAACCCCAGCTGGGTCCCTCATTAATGAGATGGGTTTATCAATGACCTATTCCCCATGCAGAGTCATACATGACAGACCTACCAGTGATCTCATCCCCAGCTGGGATGTCCACTTCAAGCATATCAGCCAGAGATCTTCGCAGTAACGGGATCCGGATCCCGGATCGATATCTTTTGCATAATCATAGCATTCGCATCATATTCTCCCCACAGAGCGTAGCATTCCGTCTAACACGGAGCATTACGGCAAAAAACAAACATATTGCATAATCATAAGCCATGTTATGAATCAAACACTTGTGAATAATGACAATCCGTCAGCAATATACAGAAAACTCCCCAAGATTCCCCGACAGAGAGCTAAAGCATTTGCTTTTTACCCACAAATACAAGTGCACACTCCTTTTGGCACCCGTCCGTGTCATGATTCCCCAGTAAAGTCGCCCGAGTTTTCTTTACAAACAAACACTTATACATTACAGATACTTCGTGACACCCATCCGTGTCATACCCCCAGCAGAAAGCCAAAGCGTCACCTTTGCACTCACCATACAAATACATATCTATACGACTTCCCTGACACCCGTCCGTGTCGTATTCCCTAGCATAGTCACCCAAACACCTTGTAAATCATATATTTGTTTATAATACACTCTCTCCGACATTCGACCGTGTCACACTCTCCCCAGCAAGTTAAACACTCATTTGTACACCACTCATACTTATTAATCCTGTTTTACTCATATAGATACACGTCCGTATCTTTTATACACCACTTATATCCCCTCAGATTCAACACTAGTCCGTGTTCTTTGTTAACTAGTTGGTACTCGTCCGTATCATCATCTCAGAACATGCGTCAAGCGTTTGTTTCTACCCGATACTCGTCCGTATCGTAGTCTTAAGGATGCTCGTCCGCATCTTTAATCCACACACTGTGTCAAACACTTATGTCTTCTTGAATTTAGACACTCGTCTGTGTCTACTATTCCCCAGAAGAGTCCCCGCAGAATCAATACTCGCCCGTGTTCTTTGTTAAACAGTTGATACTCGTCCGTATCATCATCTCTGAACATGTGTCAGTTTTTATTTCTACATGATACCCGTCTGTATCATAGTCTTAAGGATGCTCGTCCGCATCTTTAATCTACACACAATGTCCAAACACCTATACCTTTCATTTCTTGGATGTAAACACTCATTCGTGTTTACTATTCCCCAGCAAAGTCCCCAACAAAGCTTGTTGAACGACCTTCTATCTGGCATTCGTCCTATGTCATGATACCTTTTCGGCAGCCGTACCCTACCAGGTGATCGTCCTTCACCTTTGGATGACCGTCCCTCATCCTTTCCCCAGCGGAGTCTCCATTATTGGAACCCTTTTCTATCCGGCATTTGTCCTATGTCGCGATACTTTTAGCAGCCGTACCCTGCTAGGTGATCGTCCTTCACCTTTTGATGATCGTCCTTCATCATTTTATCCGATGGCCGTCCCCATCGTTGATCTTGTTATCTGACATTCGTCCTATGTCATGGTAAACCCTGAGAGCAGCCGTACCCTACTGTCGCTCCCACCAAATGAGGCCAGGTCAAATGGGGTACAGACGCGAACGGTCGGCGAAAGAGAAAAGGAAATGAATAGAGTCTCCAGCTAGGCATTTTTATCCCGAGGGAAAGGTAATGCTGCATAAACCTAGGAAAAGATATGGATAAGACGGTCGCGAACCAGAGAGACTGAGAAAGGGGGTTGGTTACAACCTGGGAAGGTATTAGCACCCAGATTGTCCGCCGTACTCGACGGGATCCACGCTTAAGAGATTTGTGTTTTAAAGGGGTAGTGTCAGTGCAATCTGTGTATCAAAGCTGGAAAGAATGCAAGTGTCAGTGTAAAAGAAAAGTGAAATGTATAAGAGAAGTGTCAGTGTAAGGAAAGAGTGAAGCTCAAGACTATGAGGCTTAAAGAATAATGCCGGAAGAAGGGGGAATATACAGAGACTTTTGTTCGATAACTGTTAAGTTATGCCTACGTATCCTCTCGTGCAATGTGGAAGTCAGAACACCGTAGTTCGACTCAAAGAGACTGAGAGATAAATTGACTTGTGAACTGCTTACTTGTCCATGCTCAAGTGTATGACCTGTCTGGCTCAGGTGCAAACTGTCTTGCATTAAACGGAAGAAGCAAGTTCTCGATTGTGAGTGAATGAGATGAGAAGAGAATCCCGGAGGAGACGATTATTGTTTGTTTTTGAGTTTTTAGTCTTTTATTGATTTTTGGAGTATGTCATAAGTTAATGAGCTTAAGCCTAAACCAAGGGTTAGTAAACTCATCACATCTTCCCTCTGATTAGGGGTAATGAGAATACCTTAAGCATGAAGTAAACACCTCACACTTAATCACCATGGTGTAGGATTAAGATCATTAACCTACTTGTAATTATTTAGATGTTTTTGTTGTTTTTGTTTAGTGTTAAGTAATGAGTTTAAGCCATAATCAAAGATTTAATGGACCCATTACACCATCCTAATAGAAGGATAATAGATGAGAACATTTAAGCTGAGAGAGACTCCTCAACTTGATCCATGATTAGGGATTAACCTCATGACAAAACAAAGCCTTTATTAGATGGATTTTAGTTAATGATAAGATGAAGAAGTGAGTTTTATGGTTTGTAAGACAACTTGAGGGGGACTTGTCCATTAACACTAGGGTTAGTCCTTCTTAACCAATTAAGGAAGAATTAGAACCCTAATGCAAGGCCCAAGTTACAAGCTTGATGTCTTGATGATTATTAAGTGAATTTATTAGAGGATTTAAACACATTAAGGGTTTAACACTTAGGATTAAAGTTATACACTCCATCTTAATAGAAGGATGCAGGCATAAGCTTAATCACAAAGCCTTAAAGCCTTTAGGATTTAGTCCCTGATTATGAGATGAGAAGAGAAGACTCAAAGATGACACAAAAGTAAAAGCTAAATGGGGGACTAAACAATCCTAAAAAGTTATCATGCTTGGAAGTCCTAGGGTTTGTGAGGTTTACAAGAAGAATATTCAAGGAACCACCAAGGAGAGAGGCAGATGAAAGGAGCAAAGAGAAGCAAAACAACTTGCTTCACTTAAGAAGTCAAGTTGCTTGAAGAAAGAAAGTAAGATGAACATGAATGAGCAAGCTCAAACCCAAACACATACAAAATGCAGCAAGTGAATTATGAAAGAGGTGAGAAGATAATGTGAGAAGTGAAGGCAAATTCACTTCTCAAAGTAACTTACCACCTGAAAAGTTAGTGAAAGAAATGAAATGCAATGCAAATGAGATGAAATGGCATGATGCAAGACAAAGTCAGAAGCAAATACATGATGTTAATGATGCTAAAAGATGATACAAACATGAGGCAAGGCATGAGGATGATCATACAAACATATGGATGCAAGAGAAGCATGTTTTGGACCATGGATGTTCATGAAAAGTTATGGAATGCAAAAGACATATAACATAGCAAATGAAAGATGCAATGATCAAACATGATTCTAATATGTCCTAAGATGTATCATGAATCACATGGATGCACAAAATGTCATGGCAAGTCATGGTATGCAAGCAAATGGAAGATGGATGCAAAGGAAGGCATAAATTAGGGTTTACATGCATCATGCAAAGCAAAAAATCCAAAACCAGAAGCAAATGACATGATAAAAACTTGAAAATGCAATCAAAGGAAACCCTAAACCTATACAAACTCACTGCCCAAAGGAGGGGATCCAACTCTTAACCTAGTGAGAGTTATGAATTTCCTAAGATTGCTAGGGTTTTAAGGTACCTTGTCAAGAAAAATGCAAAACAAATTGAAAATGCAAGATCAATTCAAGCCAATTTTATCCTATAAACTACATGCTATACAAGATGCAATGCAAAAAGAATCATTGTCCAACTCTCAATGGTTAGGCAGAAATGAATTTTTGAAGTTTGAAACAAAATAATGCCTTGAAATGAAATTAAATCCAAAGAAAATTATCAAAAGGCATCAAGAACAAAAAAGAAATTTGGTTTGAGAGTTGGACAATGCTTCTAAATGTTTTCAAATGCTATGTGAATTTTCTTGTGATTTTTAAATACCTAAAAGTATTTTTAATTAATTAATTTTCATTAACTAATTTAAAATAAACTTTTAAATGATTTAAAAATAAATTTTAATGCAAAAAATAAAAATAAAAATATTTTTGTGTTCTGAAAAATAATGAAAACCTTGACAAATATTTTCATAATTTTTAAAATTTTTTTGCTATTTTTAATAATTCGTACAAATTAAATACCAAACAAATGAATTTTAAAATGATTTTAATGAGAAAATAGGAAAGTCAAATCATCCAAAGGTCCAGATTCAAAGTCAGGGGAGCAGGAATTGACTTGGCGCGCGAATGGACGACCAGAATTCAAATTGGCCTAATTATGATTAAACCCTAATCCAGTGCCCTAATCACTTTCAGATGACCGGAATAGTGTTCCGGTCATCTTCTCCGGCAAGGTGTTCATGCTATCTCACTCCCTACGCATCAAAACTTCACTAAAATCTATAGATTTCATCCTTAAACATCATTAAACCTAAACCCTACCCCAAAAACCACTTATTTTCACTGAATCATGAGAATCAAAGCAAAACTCATTTCACGGGCAAAGTTTCAGAACAAGCATACATGGCCATTTCTCACTCATTTTCAAAAATAAAAGGTTCAGTGAACTCAGGGAAGCATGTAGATCATTTTAGAAACAAGAAATAAGAGTTCTGGAAAAATGAATTTCCATGGCTACCTGAATCGAAGCTTTCAACCCAAGAGCTTCTGGGCCAGTTCCTTGCTGCTAATCAACTCTACTGACCTCCCTCAAGTGTTTGCAAAGCTTGTTTGAAGTTTATTTAGGCTGGTTTGAGAGATTGTTTGAGTTCTGTTCAAAGAGGGGCAGAAATCGTATTTGGTTTATGTGAGGTTTCAGGCTGTTTCAATGGTTGGTTTGTGATCAGTGGAACATTTTGAGATCAATGGTGAAGTTTGTTTTTGTGTTTGAAGGTTGTGTTGTGTGTTTCGAATCAAAATGCATATGAGGCATAAACTTGGAACTATGGCTATGAGAGAGCTTCAGCATGAATTCTTGTGTGTTATGGCTTGCCTTTGGTCCACTTATCACTCATGAATATGTCTGTGGAGTTGGTGTGCCCTATTGTGATTGGTATGGGTCTTTTGCCCAAAAGTCAAGCTTTGTGTAAGAGAGGTATGGGCTCATGGCTAGCCAAGGACAAGAGGGGTGTCCTGCGTAACAAGAAGTGAGGAGAACCATAGGATCAATTTTGAAGTCAGCCAGCAAATGGATTAGGGTTTGAGTGAGGTTTTGCAATTTTGTTCATCTTTGGCCCTTTTGAAGTTTCTTGATCCATAAGTCATAAAATGAGCAAACTCTTGATGCAATCTGACTTTTAGACATTGGTTCATGTTTGTATGAAGATTAGAAGTCCAATTGGTAGCACAATTTGTCTTGGCAAGTGGTTTTGCAACTTTGCCTCTTTGGTGCAAGACTTGAAATTATGTGATTTTCCCCAACTTTGACAAGCCATAACGTTTGATCCAAAATGAATTAGAATGAATTCTTGTACTTTTTGAAAAGGGAATGATCCATTCTACAACTTTCATGACCAAAGTTTTTCCATTTGAAGCATTTTTGAATCAAAAAGCAAGGGTTGAAAAAGTTTCCCAAAATGGCAAGTTTCCATTACAAGTCATTTTCCCAAAAAGTCAACTTTGCAAAATGGCTTGAAATTCTTCAATTTTGTGAACTTCTAACATCTTCTATGATCAAATAAAGATCATACATAATCAAAATGATGATGAACACCCTTTGGTTGGGTCATTGAGGGCCTCAGATGCCCTAATTTTGCAGTGACTTGCTCAAAAAGTCAACTCTTGATTAGATGCCTTCCCCATGGAATTTTTTCATGAAAATTGATATGCATGATCCCTATGCCATATAGAGTCCAATAGAAACAAGAATGACCAAAGAATTTGGAGTTATGGCCTTTGAAACCAAAACCCTAATTCTAGGTCACCTGTGTAGTCAAACCTGGCTCTGCTTCCATGCCATTCTCAGTTCTTGTGATTCTTTGACTTTCTTGACTTTGTGAGGACACAATATGATGCTTGAACATACATGGACCCCTTTGAAGTGATTGATGACCTTTGGAGTGGCTCAAATGGCTCTTGGATTGCTCAGATCACAAACCCTAGATGCAGATGACTTAGAATCAATGCAGTGAATCAAAAGAATGTAATATGAGATGCTATGATATGAACTTATGCACATGAAGAGATCACAAGCCATGGTGTGAATGGGTGAGGGAAAATTTGGGGTGTTTACAGCTGCCCCTATTCAAGCCCGAGTTAGCTGTGCAGGATGTAACCGACGGCTTAACAGTCGAACAAGATAACTTCTGGTTGAATACCAAAGACAGTCCAAAATTTGCACTCACAGAATGAAGAAGAAAAGGGATATAGATTGTAAGAGAAAATAAAGTATGTTTATAAAGTGCGGGCGACGGAGGACGACCGTCGAGCAGAGGACGACTGCTGGGGAGAAGCAAATGACGGGGACGACCGACACGCTGGGGAAATGCGGGAAATGAAACAATGACGGGGACGGCCGACAAGCTGGGGATATAAGTTCATGATGGGGACGACCATCAGGTAAAGATATAAGATTCTCTGGGGATTATGAAATAAATGACGAGGTACGGTCATCAGAAGGTGAAGGACGATCACCTAGCAGGGGACGGCTGCTCAGTTGGGGATAAGATGAGGGACGGTCATCTAAGGTGAAGGACGATCACCGGGCAGGGTACGGCTGCCGAAAGTATCACGGCATAGGACGAATGTCGGATAAAAGGTCGACGATGGGGACGACCATCGGATAAGCATGATGAAGGACGATCATCAAGAGGTGAAGGACGATCACCTAGCAGGGTACGGCTGCTCTCAGGGTTTATCATGACATAGGACGAATGTCAGATAACAAGATCAACGATGGGGACGGCCATCGGATAAAATGATGAAGGACGATCATCAAGAGGTGAAGGACGATCACCTAGCAGGGGACGGCTGCTGAGAGCATCGCGACATAGGACGAATGCCGGATAGAAAAGGGGTCTAATGAATAGAGACTCCGCTGGGGAAAGGATGAGGGACGGTCATCCAGAGGTGAAGGACGATCACCTGGCAGGGTACGGCTGCCGAAAGGGTATTGTGACATAGGACGAATGTCAGATAGAAAGGAAATAGTTTGACAAGTTTTGTTGGGGACTTCGCTGGGGAAAAGTAAACACGGAGAAGCATCTTCATCCAAGAAATGAAAGGTATAAGTGTTCTGGCACTGTGTATAGATTAAAGACGCGGACGAGCATCCTTAAGACTATGATACGGACGAGTATCAGGTAGAAACAAAAACTGACACATGTTCGGAGATGATGATACGGACGAGTATCAACTGGTTAACAAAGAACACTGACGAGTGTTGAATCTGAGGGGATATAAGTGGTGTATAAAAGATACGGACGAGTATCTGTATGAGTGGAACAGGGTTAATAAGTATGAGTGGTGTACCGATAAGTGTTTAACTTGCTGCGGAGAGTGACACGGACGAGTGTCAAAAGAGGAAAGTGTAATATAAACAAGTGTATGGTTTACAGAATGTTTTAGGTTTCCATGCTGGGGAAGGTGACACGGATGGGTGTCAGGGAATCTGTAGACATATGTATCTGTGGGTGCAAAGAGGACGCTTTGGCTTCCTACTGGGGATATGACACGGACGGGTGTCAAGAAGTATCTGTAATATATAAGTGTCTGTTTGTAACGAATGCTCGGGCGACTTTACTGGGGAGTCATGACACGAACGGGTGCCAAAAGGGGTGTGCATTTGTATTTATGAGTGTAAGGCAAATGCCTTGGCTTTCTGCCGGGGAATCCGGGGAGTTTTTCTGTATACCTTTGATGGATCGTCAGTATTCACAAGTGTTTGATTCAGAACATGGCTTATGATTATGCAATATGTTTGATTTTTGCCGTAATGCTCCGTATTAGACGGAATGCTACGCTTTGTGGGGTGAATATGATGCGGATGCTATGATTATGCAAAGATACTGATCCGGGATTCAGATCCCATTGCTGTGAAGATCTCTGACCGATCTGCTTGAAGTGGACATCCCAGCTGGGGATGAGATCATTGGTAGATCTGACATATGGGACTCTGCTTGGGGATATAGGCCACTGATAGACCTGTTTCAGTAATGAGGCACCCAGCTGGGGTTTGCAGAAGCTTTCTTCACTCTGTTGTGAGATCTTCAGACGTTGCTCTCCTGGATAGAGGCTGGAACTCTGTGGGGGGATGGTTCCCTGGCTTTTGTACTTGGCTGAGGAGGAATAATAAATGGTAACTCAGCCGGGAAGAAAGCACCTCCTGTGCTATGACTGAGTAGATGATGATTTGCCAGCTTGCTGGGGTGAAGCTTTCATGCCCCGTGTTGTGCTTTGAATACCTGCAATCCTGAAAAGACAGAGAAACGCAAGTAATCCCGAGGTATCCCTTACCGGATTCCATCATAAGAGTTTAGACACTCCCGGGAGTAAGTATATTTCCTGCACGCACGTATTTTAGCATCTGTATTTATGCAATCAGTATTTTAAAGACATCGGACATTCTTGCAAATGAAACTAAAATGTACGAGACGAAACATGACTGAAAAATCTGATTCTATTAATTTATGTGCCCTGAATTGGCAAGATACAGTCAAAGAAACAAATCCCCTAAAATGAGGAGATTGTTACAAATCGAGAAATATAAGGTATTGGCAATGTTGATGGCGCTTTGGGGAGCTTTCCTTTGCTATGACTCGTGTGACATTTGACGTTCTTCTCGTCTTGCTTTCTGAAGAAGGCTGATTCTGAAAGAAGCTTGATCCTTTTGAAGCTTACCAAGTCGTGAATGATACAGATGAATTCAGAATGCAGTTGTTCGCTTATTCCCTTATTTTGCATGGATCGCCCTTTCGGGTTTTCAATCCATCGGGATACCCTTTTTTGCCTGAGTTGTCCAATGCAGCTTTTCAACTCAGCGGGTGTACATTTTTTTATATTTATTTTCCCTTATTTTTGCCCGAGTCTTTTATTCTGGTTTTTGACTCGCCGGGATGCCCTAATTTTGCCTGGACTTACATTCTGTTTTTATTTCCAGCGGGTCATTTTTATGCGAAGTATTTTTTAACTGCATCTGAATTCACAGGGGACGGGAAGTCTTCACCATCCATAGTACTGAGCATCAGTGCTCCACCAGAGAAAACTTTCTTTACTACGAATGGCCCTTCATAATTCGGAGTCCACTTGCCCCTGTGGTCTGTATGAGGAGGGAGGAGTCTTTTCAATACAAGATCTCCTACTTGGTACTCTCGGAGCCTGACTTTCTGATCAAAGGCTTTCTTCATTCTCTTCTGATACAGCTGCCCATGACAGATGGCAGCCAATCTCTTCTCTTCAATCAGATTCAGTTGTTCGTATCGGGACCGGACCCATTCTGCCTCATTCAGTTTAACATCCATCAATACCCGCAGGGAGGGTAATTCAACTTCAACAGGTAGGACTGCCTCCATACCATACACAAGTTGATACGGTGTTGCCCCAGTGGATGTTCTGACTGACGTACGGTACCCATGCAAGGCAAACGGTAGCATTTCATGCCAGTCCTTGTAGGTGACTACCATCTTCTGTACAATCTTCTTGATATTCTTATTTGCTGCCTCAACAACGCCATTCATCTTTGGCCTGTAAGGAGAAGAATTGTGGTGTTGGATTTTGAAGTCCCGGCACAGCTCTGCCATCATTTTGTTGTTTAAATTGGAACCATTATCAGTGATGATTCGTTCGGGTACTCCATACCGACAGATGATATCTCTCTTCAGAAATCGGGCTACCACTTGCCTTGTAACATTTGCATACGAAGCCGCTTCAACCCACTTGGTAAAATAGTCAATGGCTACCAGGATGAATCTGTGGCCATTGGAAGCAGTCGGTTCAATCTTGCCAATCATATCAATACCCCACATGGCAAAGGGCCAGGGTGAAGACATCATATTCAGAGGATTCGGGGGCACATGCACTTTATCCGCATAAATCTGGCATTTATGGCATTTTCTGGCATAGGCACAACAGTCGACATCCATTGTGATCCAGTAATAACCTGATCTTAGCAGCTTCTTAGCCATGGCATGCCCTCCTGCATGGGTACCAAAGGATCCTTCGTGCACTTCATGCATCAACAAGTCTTCTTCTGTCCTATCAACGCATCTGAGGAGTACCATATCAAAGTTTCTCTTGTACAGGGAACCATCAGCATTCGGAAAGAAACTACCAGCTAGCCTTCTTAATGTCTTCTTATCATTGGAAGATGCCCCAGGTGGGTATGTTTGATCCTCCAAGAAGCATTTAATGTCATGGAACCAAGGCTTATCATCCTTTACAATGTCTGCTGCGAATACATATGTTGGTCTGTCAAGTCTGGATACTGAGATCCGAGGCACAAAGTTGGCAGCTTGAACTTTGATCATGGATGAAATAGTAGCCAGAGCATCTGCAAACTGATTCTCGTCCCGAGGGATATACTCAAGCTTGACCGTTGTAAAGAAAGCCAATAACCTCCTTGTATAATCCCTATAAGGTATCAGATGATCCTGGTGTGTGTACCATTTGCCGTTGGTTTGATTAACTACCAGAGCTGAATCTCCGAACACAGTCAAAGTCTTGATCCTGAGGTCAATGGCTTCCTCAAGACCCATAATGCAAGCTTCGTATTCAGCTTCGTTGTTAGTGCAGTTAAAGGTGAGCTTTGCCGAGAAAGGCATGTGAACCCCCTTAGGTGTAATGAGTACCGCACCAACACCACGACCATTCATATTAACAGCCCCGTCAAACATCATAGTCCATTCTTCTTCCAGGTCAGGCCCTTCAGTGTGAACAGGTTCTTCGTGATCTCTTGCTTTTATGAACATGATGTCTTCATCAGGGAAGTCAAATCTCATAGGCTGGTAATCATCAATGGGTTGCTCAGCAAGATAGTCAGACAATACACTGCCTTTGATGGCCTTCTGAGAGGTGTACTGAATGTCATACTCTGTGAGGATCATTTGCCATCTCGCAACCCGTCCGGTAAGTGTTGGCTTCTCAAAAATGTACTTAACTGGGTCTATCTTTGATATCAACAAGGTAGTGTGGGTCAACATATACTGTCTCAGTCGGCGAGCAGCCCACGCTAAAGCACAACAAGTCTTCTCGAGCAGTGAATAACGATGTTCACAGTCGGTAAACTTTTTGCTTAGGTAGTAAATTGCATACTCTTTTCGACTAGACTCGTCATGCTGGCCCAGCACACACCCCATTGACTCTTCTAATACTGTCAAGTACATGATTAGAGGTCTTCCTTCAACTGGAGGCATAAGGATCGGAGGCTCTTGTAAGTATTCCTTGATTTTGTCAAAAGCCCTTTGGCAGTCTTCATTCCACCTGACTGTTTGTTCCTTTCTTAACAATTTGAACAAAGGTTCACAGGTTGCGGTTAGGTGAGATATGAACCTTGAAATGTAGTTCAATCTACCTAAGAACCCTCGAACTTCTTTTTCAGTCTTCGGTGCAGGCATCTCTTGAATGGCTTTGACTTTGTCAGGGTCAACTTCAATCCCTTTCTCACTTACAATAAATCCCAGCAGCTTACCGGATTGCACCCCGAATGTGCATTTGTTAGGGTTTAACTTCAATTGGTACTTCCTCAGACGCTTGAATAGCTTCAACAGATTCACCAGGTGGTCTTCTTCTGTAAGGGACTTGGCAATCATGTCATCCACATAACATTTAATTTCTTTATGGATCATGTCATGGAATAATGTTACCATAGCCCGTTGATAAGTGGCACCCGCATTCTTCAATCCGAATGGCATCACCTTATAACAGAATGTGCCCCAGGGTGTGATGAAGGTTGTCTTCTCCATGTCTTCAGGTGACATCTTGATCTGATTGTATCCTGAAAATCCGTCCATGAAGGAGAATACCGAGAACTGAGCCGTATTATCCACCAATACATCAATGTGAGGTAAAGGGAAATCATCTTTCGGGCTGGCTCTGTTCAGATCCCGGTAGTCTACGCACATCCTCATCTTGCCATCTTTCTTAGGTACAGGTACAATATTAGCAACCCACGGTGGATAGCTAGTCACAGCAAGGAATCCGGCGTCCCACTGCTTTTGTACCTCTTCTTTAATCTTCATTGCCATATCTGGGCGAGTACGGCGCAGTTTCTGTTTTACTGGCGGGCAGTCTTCTTTCAAAGGCAACTTGTGCATGACAATATCGGTGTCCAACCCTGGCATATCCTGATAAGACCAAGCGAAAACATCCACATACTCCCGAAGCATATCAATCAATTGCTCTTTCACTGAATCTTGTAGGCAGGCCCCGATCTTAACTTCTTTCACATCTTCTTCCGTACCAAGATTAACCGTTTCGACCTCCTCCTGATGAGGAGTGATAACCTTCTCCTCTCGCCTTAACAACCTGGCTAGCTCTTCAGGTAGCTCATAATCTTCTTCAACCCCTTCATCAGCTTGATTGATTGGATTGTCAAAGTCATACGAAGCCATAACAGTGTTGTTGTCGGTGCAGTCTGAAAGGCACTCTCTGCAAGGGTTTAGATTGTTCATTTTAGTGATCAATTTTAATCTTTTTAGAAAAAATGTGAGATGAAGTTTTCATTTTGGAAAACATTGCCATTTTATTTTTGTAAAAAAGAAAAAAAATGAAAAACAGTGAGCGGAAAAGAAAAAGACTCATTTGCAAAAGATGTCTGATATTCATTGATTAATCCATTTGCACAAAATTACAAGATGGCCCGATTACAAAATGAGTCTTGAAATATTGGGCAAGATGCAAGACTTGATGCATGCTTAAAATATACAGGAAATAATAATTACTCTGCAGGAGTAACCCTTATAATTTCCTGAGAAGACCAGTTAAGGACCTGGCTCCCCGGGATCCTTGGACGTACCCAGCTCTCCAGGTTGCGGTCGCTCTTTTCCTTGTTTTCCAAGTTGTTCACTGCATCAGGGGTGAGCATTCCCCCACTGACAAAACTGGGCTTCTTAGCAGCCTCTGATTGATCTTGTTGAGTTGGTTTGTAACCCAACCCAAATTTGTCCTCTTTCTTCTCCACGGGCAGCAGCTTGCCCCAGCCTTGGGCAGTACCCTCTTCAACAACCTTCCTGTCTTGCTGATAAGATGTCATGGAGGTTCCCAGTACAGCAGATGCTTCATTAATGTTCAGGGCCTCAAACCCTTGGCTCATAGTTTCATGGATCTCTCCATCCATCTCAATATACTTATACGTAGCCAGATGGCTAACAAAGATGTCTTCTTCACCACAGATGGTGATGATCTAAACTTCCCACTCGAATTTCAGCTTCTGGTGAAGGGTAGACGTAACAGCGCCAGCGGCATGGATCCAAGGTCTACCCAACAAACAGCTGTAGGCCGGCTGAATGTCCATCACATAGAAGGTAATTTTAAAAGTCTGCGGGCCAATCATCATAGGCAGATCAATCTCCCTTAGTACTGATCTTTTAGAGCCATCAAATGCTCTCACCACCAAATAACTTGGACGCAATGCCAAGCCATCGTACTCCAGCTTCACCAAGGCTTTCTTTGGTAGAACATTGAGTGAAGACCCAGTGTCTACCAGCACATGAGATAAAACAGCACCCTTGCATTCTAGAGTGATGTGTAAAGCCTTGTTGTGGTTGCGTCCCTTAGATGTTAAGTCAGCATTGGTAAAGCCCAGTCCATGACTGGTGTTGACATTTGCCACTACAGTTTCGAGCTGATTAACAATGATCTCCTCTGGCACGTATGCTGCGTGCAGGATTTTCAGTAATGCATTCCTGTGAGCTTCAGAACACATCAGCATGGATAATATGGAGATCTTTGAGGGAGTTTGGTGAAGCTGATCCACCACCTTGTAATCACTTCTCTTTATGATTCTCATAAACTCGTCTACATCTTGTTCAAAAGATGTCTTCTGAGTTTCTTTGATGATTGGTTCTTCAACTACCACACTCTTTCCTTTTGCTTTGGCAGCAGCTTCTTCTTCGGTGTTAGGTCTTTGCAATTGAGAGGCAAAAAGGCGTCCGCTTCTGGTGAAGCCTCCGCCTCCCCCAACATTATCAATTTGTGGAGAGGAAGGTGAAGAGTCCAAAGTGATTTTCTCCCCGTTGCAGTAGAGGTCAGAGCCATAATGCCAGGGTATGGCATTACTGCTTTCATATGGATCTGGTCCAGGCACTGTGATGGTAACTGGACTGGCTGCTGCAGAGGAGGGTATTGAAATGGTGTGCGGATCGTAGTAGATGGTGACTGGTGACCTGGCAGGAGGTGCCACTGTTTGTTGTTGAATGTTGTTGTTTGGAGGAACATCTGACGGATCATAGTAAATGGTGACTGCTGAGATATCTTCATTAATTGCTGTTGGTGTTGTAGAAGGTCCCGCTGAATAAAAGGATGCTGATGTTGTAGAAGAAATGGTTGTTGACATCTGATTTGTTGAAGTGATGGATGAAGCCATTGTTGATGATATTGATGAATTGGTCGGAATGATTGTTGTTGCAGTTGTAGAAGAGTCAGGAATTGTTGTCAAAGGGATTGCTGGATTTGTAGGCGCCGTTGTTGTGATCTGAAGTATACCACTTTTGATAAGACCATCTATGCCGCTTCTCAAGTAATCACACCCGTTGACCGAAATGTTGCAATAACCACAACCGAGCTCACACCCAGGGAACATCTGGCATTCTAGAAGCTGAGCTTTAATTCCTACCAGAGGTGTTCGAATCTGTCCAACACTGGTGATTAAGAAAGATGGCTTGTCTTCCTCAATGGAATTAATTCTTGGTCCTCCATGATTGGGCATGGGATTCTTGTTGACATTTGGCGGAGGTGCAAAGTTGAGGGCTTTAGAATCTACCAGATCTTGCACTTTCATTTGTAAAGCCCTGCATTTCTCAGTATTGTGGCCAGGTGCATTAGAATGGAAAGCACATCTGGCGTTGACATCATAGTTTCTTGGCAGATTGGAAGGATCTGGAGGTGCCAATGTCCTTAACTCAACCAAGTTGAGCTTCAGGAGTTGTGGCAATAAAGCGGCATAAGGCATAGGGATAGGGTCAATCACCCTATTAGCCTGTGATGGTCTTTGCTGAAAGGGTCTTTGCTGTTGATTGCTGTTGTTGTTGTTGTTGTAGGTTCTTTGTGGCGGATACTGAACTTGCTGTTGATAAAGTGGTTGTTGTTGTTGTTGATATGTTGGTTGCTGAGGAATTGGAGCTGGAATTGTGACAGCTGCTACTGATCTGTGGACATGCTGAGGTCTGCCCCTGTTGGCATAAATGGAATTTGTCTCACCAGTTCTTCTAGGCCCCACAAAAGGCTTCCTGGGATTACTTGACGGACTTGCACCATTATCAGAAATCTTACCCATCTTTAGAAGGCTTTCAATTCTTTCCCCAGCTATAACTACGTCTGCGAAGCTGGTGGAAGAGAAGGCAGCTAGCCTATCAATATATGTTCCTTGCAGGGTATTCATAAACATGTCGGCCATTTCTCTTTCCGACATGGGTGACTGGACAGCAGCAGCAAGCTGTCTCCACCTCTGGGCATACTCCCTGAAGCTTTCTCTGGTGGATTGAGACATTCCCATCAGAAGGGTTCTGTTAGGAGCCATGTCTAGATTGTATTGGTACTGTCTGATGAAAGCTTCAGCTAGGTCCTTCCAGCATCTGATAGTAGCTCTGGTCAAGTGAGAGTACCACTCCCTTGAAGCCCCAGTCAAACTATCTTCAAAATAGAACATCCACAGTTTCTCATCCATGGTGTATGCCTTAAGTCTTCCCAGAAAAGACTGCAAGTGGGTTTGTGGACTGGAAGTTCCATTATACTTCTCGAAGCACGGGGCTTTAAACTTATGGGGAATTATTACCCCATCCACTAACCCCATATCCATGACATCAAACCCTAAAGAGTTTTGAGACTCCAGAGATCTCAATTTCTCAGCAATTTCATCAAACCTTCTATCATAAACTTCATCCCCAGCTCCCATCACAGTAAACTGCTCTTCCTGGGGGTCTTCCTGTAAGATCCTTCCTCCAGTAGTATTTCCTTGCACATTACCCGGGATGTTGACTTCCGGATGTAGATGAGGCCCATATACCGGTGGGTTAACATGAGGCTGACCTCTTTCATTGTTACTTGTTCCTCCAGTTCCCAGAGGAGGCTCTTCTGGGGTTTGTCTTTCTACCAATGCCCTTAACCTTTCTTGACTTTGAGCCAAGCCATTCATTACTTCCATGAATTGGGTCATTTGGTTTCTCATCTCCAGCCTTTCATTAGCCATCTGGGTTCTGACATCTGTCAGATCCTGCTGTACTTGGTCCATCTGGATACCAGGAAGGTTGTTGCGAGTAGGATACCTGTGCGAACGGTTGAGAGGGAACAACCGACGGCGAGCAATAATTCCTGAGCCACAACAGAGTTAGTAACAAACAAAAACAAAAACCTACAAAACAAAACAAAGGTCAGTATGCAATGCAATATGCTTATTTATTTTCCAAGGTATCCGGCTTGGCTCTTGGTTTTGACCTTTCCAGACCCTGAGGAAGATGTTTTGATGTTGCTTGAGAAGAGAAACTCAGTGAAACAAACTAACACATACATTACACATGGTGAATAATACATAGTCTGTTTTTACAACATATACCCTTGAAGGGTCAAAATACAAAAGAAAAGTACATGAAATGGAAATAACAACAAGCAAAGAAGTCAAACATTTAATCCAAACTCATCCTCCTTAACCTCCTTCAGAAGTGCTTCAGTTACAGGACCAGCCGGATGCTCTGTAATGTTTCTGATAAGAAGGTTTCTGGTGGCAATAGCAGTGGTCAGCTTCTTGTGCCTGTCTTGGTCCTTTGACCTCTTCACACCAGCCCTAAGCTTCAACTCTGAAATCTCCTTCTGGGCTGCTAGCAGAGTCTCCTGTTGTTTCTTTTCATTGGCCTCCAACTGCTCAATCCGGTCCTGAGTTCTCTTATCTTCTTGAGTACGAGCTTCAGTGATCCTGACCCACCTAGCTTGACTTTCTTTCAGATAGAGATCAGTCCTAGCCTTCTGAAACTGGGCCTCTTTACAGGCATTCTTCAAAATTTGCTCTCCAGCTCTTGATTTCTTGACGTAGTCCTCTGCTTTCTCAATCTTGGCCAGATGCTCAACTTTAAGCTTCTCCAATCTCTCGATGTCTAGACGACCATCACTCCTCTCCCAGAGGGTCTTCTTCAGAGCTTGAGACAGATTCTCATTCCTCTCCTTCAGTTTCTCAAATTCTTCCAGGCTGACAGTGGCTGGAGGTGGTGCTGTGGATGGTCCAGGTGCATCCTCAATGGTGAAGGGCATCCCAGAAATCTGATCCCTAGCATGAGACCATTCATAATACTGAGCTGAAGCCACATTATTGCATCTCCCAAGAATGGCCATCCCTTTGGTCTGGATGTTGTCCCAAGCCCAAGACGCTTGTCTGACAACAGCTAGATTAGGTTTTATCTCACAATACAGGGTTTCAGTCAAGTCCTGCACTCTAGGAGGGTGAACCAAAGCATAGCCCAATTGTCTCTTGAACAGCAAAGGATTGTAGTTGATGCAACCCTTCACTCCTACTAAAGGTACATTGGGGTACTACCCACAGCTAGTGATTATGTCTCTGCCTTTGGTGCTCTGGGTGCACCACCTGATGTCATCTGAGGTCAAAGCAATAAGTCTCTTAGCCCAATTCTTCTGTTGGTGAGGGTTCAGGAAGGCATCAGTCTTGGGTAAGTGTTTAAGCAACCAAGTATGAAACAGGGGAGCACAGCATCTCACCAATCTCCCTCTTTGCTTCTCATTTCTCTGGTGAACAGAATAATAGAAATCTCCCAGCAAGGTGGGTACTGGGTTCCTCAGAAGGAAAAGATGAATGGCATTCTTGCTGATAAACTTGGGCTCATCTGCAAATAGTATAACCCCATATATACTGAGGGCTAATAATGCACAAAATGCCCTCCATTCTCCCAGAGAGGCCTTCAGGATGGCCTGAGAAGTCAGAAAGTCCAAGTGCAGGCCAGGGATCCCAGCCTTTGTTGTCATGTTCTGCTCAATCAAAATAGGCTCCAGGTACAATGTTTTTGCCACTTCTTCATTGCTGGGAGAAGTCATTTCAGGATTGAAGGGGATACTGCCCCTGACAGGTAATCCAATCAATGATGAGAACTCCTCCAGCAGAGGTCCTAGCTGAAAGTTCTGGAAAGTGAAGCATCTCAAAGGAGGGTCATAAAACTGTAGGCAGGTGTGGATCAAACTCCTCTGAGAAGGGTCTAAGTCCATAACCATATCAAGGATGCCCCCATAATGCTCTCTGAACAATGGGATGTGGTCTGGAGTGATAAGTGCCTGGACCTGCCTGATGCCAGCCAGCACAGGCTCAAATAAATGGTATGAAATGCTGCTTTTCTTGGGTGCCATGACTGCTGGTGAAGAGCTGAAAACAAGTGCTGATGATGAAGACTGATACTGGAGATGAGCCACTGATAGGCTGAAGTTGGTGATGAAAGTAACTGAAGCAGTCAACTGATGAAGATGGTTGAAGCAGATAACTGATGAACAGAGGTCTATGCAAATTAAGGGGTCAAAACCAAGCCAGATAATATGTGGATACCCTGAAAAACAAACAAACAAATGTTAAATGATGCAAATGATGTGTATGTAAATGATTATGCAAGGGTTTGTGATCAAGCTGGATCTGAATAACTGCCTTGGTATAAGTCCATGTATGTTCAAGAAGTCCAGGTGGAGGTCTAGAAATCCAGTAACCAAGGTGGGGGACTCAAATAAAGAGTCACATGTCCAGGGTTAAAATCACAAGAACTGTCCAAAAATGGAGTATTCTTATTCAAAACAAAGTATCAGGGTATGTTGTGGTCAAGGGTACCTGCAAACCTGTAAACAGCCCAACCCCCTTACAGGTGGTGGTCTAAAACAAGGATCCTCAGACTTGGATCAGTTATGAGAAGTGTAAACACTTCTAACCCGGAGGTACAGTGCTTACAATAACCATAAAAGATCCTCCTCTAATTCACCTCAGTTTCTGAAGGTCATAATAAAGGTCATCCAGACTTAGCAGGCTTCCCAGATAGCTCTAGCAGTACAGGAGATCTGTAGCACAGAGTTCTCAAGAAGAAACCCATATCTGAACCGTATTTCATATTCCCGCACCAGACCGAAATGGAATGGGAAAGAACATGAACCACTCTAGCCTAGGTGTCACTCAGGTCCCAGGTACAGGACCTCAAACTCTCAGTAGAACCCCACCCACCAAAACAAAAAAAACAGATCCAGCCAGATGACAATATGACAGTATGAGGTATATAAAGCTGTAAAGAAAGCAATAAATAACTGTACATGAAGCAGTAAATAAAGAAAATATATAAACACAATTAGCATATAACACCCCAATAAACACAAATCAAACAAGCGCTAGGAGGAACCCACAAAAAGAACCAGAAGCCCTGGTTACAGTATAAGGTTCCCCAGCAGAGTCGCCAAGCTGTCGCTCCCACCAAATGAGGCCAGGTCAAATGGGGTACAGACGCGAACGGTCGGCGAAAGAGAAAACGAAATGAATAGAGTCGCCAGCTAGGCATTTTTATCCCGAGGGAAAGGTAATGCTGCATAAACCTAGGAAAAGATATGGATAAGACGGTCGCGAACCAGAGAGACTGAGAAAGGGGGTTGGTTACAACCTGGGAAGGTATTAGCACCCAGATTGTCCGCCGTACTCGACGGGATCCACGCTTAAGAGATTTGTGTTTTAAAGGGGTAGTGTCAGTGCAATCTGTGTATCAAAGCTGGAAAGAATTCAAGTGTCAGTGTAAAAGAAAAGTGAAGTGTATAAGAGAAGTGTCAGTGTAAGGAAAGAGTGAAGCTCAAGACTATGAGGCTTAAAGAATAATGTCGGAAGAAGGGGGAATATACAGAGACTTTTGTTCGATAACTGTTAAGTTATGCCTACATATCCTCTCGTGCAATGAGGAAGTCAGAACACCGTAGTTCGACTCAAAGAGACTGAGAGATAAATTGACTTGTGAACTGCTTACTTGTCCATGCTCAAGTGTATGACCTGTCTGGCTCAGGTGCAAACTGTCTTGCATTAAACGGAAGAAGCGAGTTCTCGATTGTGAGTGAATGAGATGAGAAGAGAATCCCGGAGGAGACGATTATTGTTTGTTTTTGAGTTTTTAGTCTTTTATTGATTTTTGGAGTATGTCATAAGTTAATGAGCTTAAGCCTAAACCAAGGGTTAGTAAACTCATCACATCTTCCCTCTGATTAGGGGTAATGAGAATACCTTAAGCATGAAGTAAACACCTCACACTTAATCACCATGGTGTAGGATTAAGATCATTAACCTACTTGTAATTATTTAGATGTTTTTGTTGTTTTTGTTTAGTGTTAAGTAATGAGTTTAAGCCATAATCAAAGATTTAATGGACCCATTACACCATCCTAATAGAAGGATAATAGATGAGAACATTTAAGCTGAGAGAGACTCCTCAACTTGATCCATGATTAGGGATTAACCTCATGACAAAACAAATCATTTATTAGATGGATTTTAGTTAATGATAAGATGAAGAAGTGAGTTTTATGGTTTGTAAGACAACTTGAGGGGGACTTGTCCATTAACACTAGGGTTAGTCCTTCTTAACCAATTAAGGAAGAATTAGAACCCTAATGCAAGGCCCAAGTTACAAGCTTGATGTCTTGATGATTATTAAGTGAATTGATTAGAGGATTTAAACACATTAAGGGTTTAACACTTAGGATTAAAGTTATACACTCCATCCTAATAGAAGGATGCAGGCATAAGCTTAATCACAAAGCCTTAAAGCCTTTAGGATTTAGTCCCTGATTATGAGATGAGAAGAGAAGACTCAAAGATGACACAAAAGTAAAAGCTAAATGGGGGACTAAACAATCCTAAAAAGTTATCATGCTTGGAAGTCCTAGGGTTTGTGAGGTTTACAAGAAGAATATTCAAGGAACCACCAAGGAGAGAGGCAGATGAAAGGAGCAAAGAGAAGCAAAACAACTTGCTTCACTTAAGAAGTCAAGTTGCTTGAAGAAAGAAAGTAAGATGAACATGAATGAGCAAGCTCAAACCCAAACACATACAAAATGCAGCAAGTGAATTATGAAAGAGGTGAGAAGATAATGTGAGAAGTGAAGGCAAATTCACTTCTCAAAGTAACTTACCACCTGAAAAGTTAGTGAAAGAAATGAAATGCAATGCAAATGAGATGAAATGGCATGATGCAAGACAAAGTCAGAAGCAAATACATGATTTTAATGATGCCAAAAGATGATACAAACATGAGGCAAGGCATGAGGATGATCATACAAACATATGGATGCAAGAGAAGCATGTTTTGGACCATGGATGTTCATGAAAAGTTATGGAATGCAAAAGACATATAACATAGCAAATGAAAGATGCAATGATCAAACATGATTCTAATATGTCCTAAGATGTATCATGAATCACATGGATGCACAAAATGTCATGGAAAGTCATGGTATGCAAGCAAATGGAAGATGGATGCAAAGGAAGGCATAAATTAGGGTTTACATGCATCATGCAAAGCAAAAAATCCAAAACCAGAAGCAAATGACATGATAAAAACTTGAAAATGCAATCAAAGGAAACCCTAAACCTATACAAACTCACTGCCCAATGGAGGGGATCCAACTCTTAACCTAGTGAGAGTTATGAATTTCCTAAGATTGCTAGGGTTTTAAGGTACCTTGTCAAGAAAAATGCAAAACAAATTGAAAATGCAAGATCAATTCAAGCCAATTTTATCCTATAAACTACATGCTATACAAGATGCAATGCAAAAAGAATCATTGTCCAACTCTCAATGGTTAGGCAGAAATGAATTTTTGAAGTTTGAAACAAAATAATGCCTTGAAATGAAATTAAATCCAAAGAAAATTATCAAAAGGCATCAAGAACAAAAAAGAAATTTGGTTTGAGAGTTGGACAATGCTTCTAAATGTTTTCAAATGCTATGTGAATTTTCTTGTGATTTTTAAATACCTAAAAGTATTTTTAATTAATTAATTTTCATTAACTAATTTAAAATAAACTTTTAAATGATTTAAAAATAAATTTTAATGCAAAAAATAAAAATAAAAATATTTTTGTGTTCTGAAAAATAATGAAAACCTTGACAAAAATTTTCATAATTTTTAAAACATTTTTGCTATTTTTAATAATTCGTACAAATTAAATACCAAACAAATGAATTTTAAAATGATTTTAATGAGAAAATAGGAAAGTCAAATCATCCAGAGGTCCATATTCAAAGTCAGGGGAGCGGGAATTGACTTGGCGCGCGAATGGACGACCAGAATTCAAACTGGCCTAATTATGATTAAACCCTAATCCAGTGCCCTAATCACTTTCAGATGACCGGAACAGTGTTCCGGTCATCTTCTCCGGCAAGGTGTTCATGCTATCTCACTCCCTACGCATCAAAACTTCACTAAAATCTCCAGATTTCATCCTTAAACATCATTAAACCTAAACCCTACCCCAAAAACCATTTATTTTCACTGAATCATGAGAATCAAAGCAAAACTCATTTCACGGGCAAAGTTTCAGAACAAGCATACATGGCCATTTCTCACTCATTTTCAAAAATAAAAGGTTCAGTGAACTCAGGGAAGCATGTAGATCATTTTAGAAACAAGAAATAAGAGTTCTGGAAAAATGAATTTCCATGGCTACCTGAATCGAAGCTTTCAACCCAAGAGCTTCTGGGCCAGTTCCTTGCTGCTAATCAACTCTACTGACCTCCCTCAAGTGTTTGCAAAGCTTGTTTGAAGTTTATTTGGGCTGGTTTGAGAGATTGCTTGAGTTCTGTTCAAAGAGGGGCAGAAATCGTATTTGGTTTATGTGAGGTTTCAGGCTGTTTCAATGGTTGGTTTGTGATCAGTGGAACATTTTGAGATCAATGGTGAAGTTTGTTTTTGTGTTTGAAGGCTGTGTTGTGTGTTTCGAATCAAAATGCATATGAGGCATAAACTTGGAACTATGGCTATGAGAGAGCTTTAGCATGAATTCTTGTGTGTTATGGCTTGCCTTTGGTCCACTTATCACTCATGAATAGGTCTGTGGAGTTGGTGTGCCCTATTGTGATTGGTATGGGTCTTTTGCCAAAAAGTCAAGCTTTGTGTAAGAGAGGTATGGGCTCATGGCTAGCCAAGGACAAGAGGGGTGTCCTGCGCAACAAGAAGTGAGGAGAACCATAGGATCAATTTTGAAGTCAGCCAGCAAATGGATTAGGGTTTGAGTGAGGTTTTGCAATTTTGTTCATCTTTGGCCCTTTTGAAGTTTCTTGATCCATAAGTCATAAAATGAGCAAACTCTTGATGCAATCTGACTTTTAGACATTGGTTCATGTTTGTATGAAGATTAGAAGTCCAATTGGTAGCACAATTTGTCTTGGCAAGTGGTTTTGCAACTTTGCCTCTTTGGTGCAAGACTTGAAATTATGTGATTTTCCCCAACTTTGACAAGCCATAACGTTTGATCCAAAATGAATTAGAATGAATTCTTGTACTTTTTGAAAAGGGAATGATCCATTCTACAACTTTCATGACCAAAGTTTTTCCATTTGAAGCATTTTTGAATCAAAAAGCAAGGGTTGAAAAAGTTTCCCAAAATGGCAAGTTTCCATTACAAGTCATTTTCCCAAAAAGTCAACTTTGCAAAATGGCTTGAAATTCTTCAATTTTGTGAACTTCTAACATCTTCTATGATCAAATAAAGATCATACATAATCAAAATGATGATGAACACCCTTTGGTTGGGTCATTGAGGGCCTCAGATGCCCTGATTTTGCAGTGACTTGCTCAAAAAGTCAACTCTTGATTAGATGCCTTCCCCATGGAATTTTTTCATGAAAATTGATATGCATGATCCCTATGCCATATAGAGTCCAATAGAAACAAGAATGACCAAAAAATTTGGAGTTATGGCCTTTGAAACCAAAACCCTAATTCTAGGTCACCTGTGTAGTCAAACCTGGCTCTGCTTCCATGCCATTCTCAGTTCTTGTGATTCTTTGACTTTCTTGACTTTGTGAGGACACAATATGATGCTTGAACATACATGGACCCCTTTGAAGTGATTGATGACCTTTGGAGTGGCTCAAATGACTCTTGGATTGCTCAGATCACAAACCCTAGATGCAAATGACTTAGAATCAATGCAGTGAATCAAAAGAATGTAATATGAGATGCTATGATATGAACTTATGCACATGAAGAGATCACAAGCCATGGTGTGAATGGGTGAGGGCAAATTTGGGGTGTTTACAGCTGCCCCTATTCAAGCCCGAGTTAGCTGTGCAGGATGTAAGCGACGGCTTAACAGTCGAACAAGATAACTTGTGGTTGAATACCAAAGACAGTCCAAAATTTGCACTCACAGAATGAAGAAGAAAAGGGATATAGATTGTAAGAGAAAATAAAGTATGTTTATAAAGTGCGGGCGACGGAGGACGACCGTCGAGCAGAGGACGACTGCTGGGAGAAGCAAATGACGGGGACGACCGACACGCTGGGGAAATGCGGGAAATGAAACAATGACGGGGACGGCCGACAAGCTGGGGATATAAGTTCATGATGGGGACGACCATCAGGTAAAGATATAAGATTCTCTGGGGATTATGAAATAAATGACGAGGTATGGTCATCAGAAGGTGAAAGACGATCACCTAGCAGGGGACGGCTGCTCAGTTGGGGATAAGATGAGGGACGGTCATCTAAGGTGAAGGACGATCACCGGGCAGGGTACGGCTGCCGAAAGTATCATGGCATAGGACGAATGTCGGATAAAAGGTCGACGATGGGGACGGCCATCGGATAAGCATGATGAAGGATGATCATCAAGAGGTGAAGGACGATCACCTAGCAGGGTACGGCTGCTCTCAGGGTTTATCATGACATAGGACGAATGTCAGATAACAAGATCAACGATGGGGACGGCCATCGGATAAAATGATGAAGGACGATCATCAAGAGGTGAAGGACGATCACCTAGCAGGGGACGGCTGCTGAGAGCATCGCGACATAGGACGAATGCCGGATAGAAAAGGGGTCTAATGAATAGAGACTCCGCTGGGGAAAGGATGAGGGACGGTCATCCAGAGGTGAAGGACGATCACCTGGCAGGGTACGGCTGCCGAAAGGGTATTGTGACATAGGACGAATGTTAGATAGAAAGGAAATAGTTTGACAAGTTTTGTTGGGGACTTCGCTGGGGAAAAGTAAACACGGACGAGCATCTTCATCCAAGAAATGAAAGGTATAAGTGTTCTGGCACTGTGTATAGATTAAAGACGCGGACGAGCATCCTTAAGACTATGATACGGACGAGTATCAGGTAGAAACAAAAACTGACACATGTTCGGAGATGATGATACAGACGAGTATCAACTGGTTAACAAAGAACACTGACGAGTGTTGAATCTGAGGGGATATAAGTGGTGTATAAAAGATACGGACGAGTATCTGTATGAGTGGAACAGGGTTAATAAGTATGAGTGGTGTACCGATAAGTGTTTAACTTGCTGCGGAGAGTGACACGGACGAGTGTCAAAAGAGGAAAGTGTAATATAAACAAGTGTATGGTTTACAGAATGTTTTAGGTTTCCATGCTGGGGAAGGTGACACGGACGGGTGTCAGGGAATCTGTAGACATATGTATCTGTGGGTGCAAAGAGGACGCTTTGGCTTCCTGCTGGGGATATGACACGGACGGGTGTCAAGAAGTATCTGTAATATATAAGTGTCTGTTTGTAACGAATGCTCGGGCGACTTTACTGGTGAGTCATGACCCGGACGAGTGCCAAAAGGGGTGTGCATTTGTATTTATGAGTGTAAGGTAAATGCCTTGGCTTTCTGTCGGGGAATCCGGGGAGTTTTTCTGTATACCTTTGATGGATCGTCAGTATTCACAAGTGTTTGATTCAGAACATGGCTTATGATTATGCAATATGTTTGATTTTTGCCGTAATGCTCCGTATTAGACGGAATGCTACGCTTTGTGGGGTGAATATGATGCGGATGCTATGATTATGCAAAGATACTGATCCGGGATTCGGATCTCGTTGCTGTGAAGATCTCTGACCGATCTGCTTGAAGTGGACATCCCAGCTGGGGATGAGATCATTGGTAGATCTGACATATAGGACTCTGCTTGGGGATATAGGCCACTGATAGACCTGTTTCAGTAATGAGGCACCCAGCTGGGGTTTGCAGAAGCTTTCTTCACTCTGTTGTGAGATCTTCAGACGTTGCTCTCCTGGATAGAGGCTGGAACTCTGTGGGGGGATGGTTCCCTGGCTTTTGTACTTGGCTGAGGAGGAATAATAAATGGTAACTCAGCTGGGAAGAAAGCACCTCCTGTGCTATGACTGAGTAGATGATGATTTTCCAGCTTGCTGGGGTGAAGCTTTCATGCCCCATGTTGTGCTTTGAATACCTGCAATCCTGAAAAGACAGAGAAACGCAAGTAATCCCGAGGTATCCCTTACCGGATTCCATCATAAGAGTTTAGAAACTCCCGGGAGTAAGTATATTTCCTGCACGCACGTATTTTAGCATCTGTATTTATGCAATCAGTATTTTAAAGACATCGGACATTCTTGCAAATGAAACTAAAATGTACGAGACGAAACATGACTGAAAAATCCGATTCTATTAATTTATGTGCCCTGAATTGGCAAGATACAGTCAAAGAAACAAATCCCCTAAAATGAGGAGATTGTTACAAATCGAGAAATATAAGGTATTGGCAATGTTGATGGCGCTTCGGGGAGCTTCCCTTTACTATGACTCGTGTGACATTTGACGTTCTTCTCGTCTTGCTTTCTGAAGAAGGCTGATTCTGAAAGAAGCTTGATCCTTTTGAAGCTTACCAAGTCGTGAATGATACAGATGAATTCAGAATGCAGTTGTTCGCTTATTCCCTTATTTTGCATGGATCGCCCTTTCGGGTTTTCAATCCATCGGGATACCCTTTTTTGCCTGAGTTGTCCAATGCGGCTTTTCAACTCAGTGGGTGTACATTTTTTTATATTTATTTTCCCTTATTTTTGCCCGAGTCTTTTATTCTGTTTTTTGACTCGCCGGGATGCCCTATTTTTTCCTGGACTTACATTCTGTTTTTATGTCCAGCGGGTCATTTTTATGCGAAGTATTTTTTAACTGCATCTGAATTCACAGGGGACGGGAAGTCTTCACCATCCATAGTACTGAGCATCAGTGCTCCACCAGAGAAAACTTTCTTTACTACGAATGGCCCTTCATAATTCGGAGTCCACTTGCCCATGTGGTCTGTATGAGGAGGGAGGAGTCTTTTCAACATAAGATCTCCTACTTGGTACTCTCGGAGCCTGACTTTCTGATCAAAGGCTTTCTTCATTCTCTTCTGATACAGCTGCCCATGACAGATGGCAGCCAATCTCTTCTCTTCAATCAGATTCAGTTGTTCGTATCGGGACCGGACCCATTCTGCCTCATTCAGTTTAACATCCATCAATACCCGCAGGGAGGGTAATTCAACTTCAACAGGTAGGACTGCCTCCATACCATACACAAGTTGATACGGTGTTGCCCCAGTGGATGTTCTGACTGACGTACGGTACCCATGCAAGGCAAACGGTAGCATTTCATGCCAGTCCTTGTAGGTGACTACCATCTTCTGTACAATCTTCTTGATATTCTTATTTGCTGCCTCAACAGCGCCATTCATCTTTGGCCTGTAAGGAGAAGAATTGTGGTGTTGGATTTTGAAGTCCCGACACAGCTCTGCCATCATTTTGTTGTTTAAATTGGAACCATTATCAGTGATGATTCGTTCGGGTACTCCATACCGACAAATGATATCTCTCTTCAGAAATCGGGCTACCACTTGCCTTGTAACATTTGCATACGAAGCCGCTTCAACCCACTTGGTAAAATAGTCAATGGCTACCAGGATGAATCTGTGGCCATTGGAAGCAGTCGGTTCAATCTTGCCAATCATATCAATACCCCACATGGCAAAGGGCCAGGGTGAAGACATCATATTCAGAGGATTCGGGGGCACATGCACTTTATCCGCATAAATCTGGCATTTATGGCATTTTCTGGCATAGGCACAACAGTCGGCATCCATTGTGATCCAGTAATAACCTGATCTTAGCAGCTTCTTAGCCATGGCATGCCCTCCTGCATGGGTACCAAAGGATCCTTCGTGCACTTCATGCATCAACAAGTCTGCTTCTGTCCTATCAACGCATCTGAGGAGTACAATATCAAAGTTTCTCTTGTACAGGGAACCATCAGCATTCAGAAAGAAACTACCAGCTAGCCTTCTTAATGTCTTCTTATCATTGGAAGATGCCCCAGGTGGGTATGTTTGATCCTCCAAGAAGCATTTAATGTCATGGAACCAAGGCTTATCATCCTTTACAATGTCTGTTGCGAATACATATGCTGGTCTGTCAAGTCTGGATACTGAGATCCGAGGCACAAAGTTGGCAGCTTGAACTTTGATCATGGATGAAATAGTAGCCAGAGCATCTGCAAACTGATTCTCGTCCCGAGGGATATACTCAAGCTTGACCGTTGTAAAGAAAGTCAATAACCTCCTTGTATAATCCCTATAAGGTATCAGATGATCCTGGTGTGTGTACCATTTGCCGTTGGTTTGATTAACTACCAGAGCTGAATCTCCGAACACAGTCAAAGTCTTGATCCTGAGGTCAATGGCTTCCTCAAGACCCATAATGCAAGCTTCGTATTCAGCTTCGTTGTTAGTGCAGTTAAAGGTGAGCTTTGCCGAGAAAGGCATGTGAACCCCCTTAGGTGTAATGAGTACCGCACCAATACCACGACCATTCATATTAACAGCCCCGTCAAACATCATAGTCCATTCTTCTTCCGGGTCAGGCCCTTCAGTGTGAACAGGCTCTTCGTGATCTCTTGCTTTTATGAACATGATGTCTTCATCAAGGAAGTCAAATCTCATAGGCTGGTAATCATCAATGGGTTGCTCAGCAAGATAGTCAGACAATACACTGCCTTTGATGGCCTTCTGAGAGGTGTACTGAATGTCATACTCTGTGAGGATCATTTGCCATCTCGCAACCCGTCCGGTAAGTGCTGGCTTCTTAAAAATGTACTTAACTGGGTCCATCTTTGATATCAACAAGGTAGTGTGGGTCAACATATACTGTCTCAGTCGGCGAGTAGCCCACGCTAAAGCACAACAAGTCTTCTCGAGCAGTGAATAACGATGTTCACAGTCGGTAAACTTTTTGCTTAGGTAGTAAATTGCATACTCTTTTCGACCAGACTCGTCATGCTGGCCCAGCACACACCCCATTGACTCTTCTAATACTGTCAAGTACATGATTAGAGGTCTTCCTTCAACTGGAGGCATAAGGATCGGAGGCTCTTGTAAGTATTCCTTGATTTTGTCAAAAGCCCTTTGGCAGTCTTCATTCCACCTGACTGTTTGTTCCTTTCTTAACAATTTGAACAAAGGTTCACAGGTTGCGGTTAGGTGAGATATGAACCTTGAAATGTAGTTCAATCTACCTAAGAACCCTTGAACTTCTTTTTCAGTCTTCGGTGCAGGCATCTCTTGAATGGCTTTGACTTTGTCAGGGTCAACTTCAATCCGTTTCTCACTTACAATAAATCACAGCAGCTTACCGGATCGCACCCCGAATGTGCATTTGTTAGGGTTTAACTTCAATTGGTACTTCCTCATACGCTTGAATAGCTTCAACAGATTCACCAGGTGGTCTTCTTCTGTAAGGGACTTGGCAATCATGTCATCCACATAACATTCAATTTCTTTATGGATCATGTCATGGAATAATGTTACCATAGCCCGTTGATAAGTGGCACCCGCATTCTTCAATCCGAATGGCATCACCTTATAACTGAATGTGCCCCAGGGTGTGATGAAGGTTGTCTTCTCCATGTCTTCAGGTGACATCTTGATCTGATTGTATCCTGAAAATCCGTCCATGAAGGAGAATACCGAGAACTGAGCCGTATTATCCACCAATACATCAATGTGAGGTAAAGGGAAATCATCTTTCGGGCTGGCTCTGTTCAGATCCCGGTAGTCTACGCACATCCTCACCTTGCCATCTTTCTTAGGTACAGGTACAATATTAGCAACCCGCGGTGGATAGCTAGTCACAGCAAGGAATCCGGCGTCCCACTGCTTTTGTACCTCTTCTTTAATCTTCATTGCCATATCTGGGCGAGTACGGCGCAATTTCTGTTTTACTGGCGGGCAGTCTTCTTTCAAAGGCAACTTGTGCATGACAATATCGGTGTCCAACCCTGGCATATCCTGATAAGACCAAGCGAAAACATCCACATACTCCCGAAGCATATCAATCAATTGCTCTTTCACTGAATCTTGTAGGCAGGCCCCGATCTTAACTTCTTTCACATCTTCTTCCGTACCAAGATTAACCGTTTCGACCTCCTCCTGATGAGGAGTGATAACCTTCTCCTCTCGCCTTAACAACCTGGCTAGCTCTTCAGGTAGCTCATAATCTTCTTCAACCCCTTCATCAACTTGATTGATTGGATTGTCAAAGTCATACGAAGCCATAGCAGTGTTGTTGTCAGTGCAGTCTGAAAGGCACTCTCTGCAAGGGTTTAGATTGTTCATTTTAGTGATCAATTTTAATCTTTTTAGAAAAAAGGTGAGATGAAGTTTTCATTTTGGAAAACATTGCCATTTTATTTTTGTACAAAAAGAAAAAAAATGAAAAACAGTGAGCGGAAAAGAAAAAGACTCATTTGCAAAAGATGTCCGATATTCATTGATTAATCCATTTGCACAAAATTACAAGACGGCTCGATTACAAAATGAGTCTTGACATCTTGGGCAAGATGCAAGACTTGATGCATGCTTAAAATATACAGGAAATAATAATTACTCTGCAGGAGTAACCCTTATAATTTCCTGGGAAGACCAGTTAAGGACCTGGCTCCCCGGGATCCTTGGACGTATCCAGCTCTCCAGGTTGCGGTCGCTTTCTTCCTCGTTTTCCAAGTTGTTCACTGCATCAGGGGTGAGCATTCCCCCACTGACAAAACTGGGCTTCTTAGCAGCCTCTGATTGATCTTGTTGAGTTGGTTTGTAACCCAACCCAAATCTGTCCTCTTTCTTCTCCACGGGCAGCAGCTTGCCCCAGCCTTGGGCAGTACCCTCTTCAACAACCTTCCTGGCTTGCTGATAAAATGTCATGGAGGTTCCCAGTACAGCAGATGCTTCATTAATGTTCAGGGCCTCAAACCCTTGGCTCATAGTTTCATGGATCTCTCCATCCATCTCAATATACTTATACGTAGCCAGATGGCTAACAAAGATGTCTTCTTCACCACAGATGGTGATGATCTGACCTTCCCACTCGAATTTCAGCTTCTGGTGAAGGGTAGACGTAACAGCGCCAGCGGCATGGATCCAAGGTCTACCCAACAAACAGCTGTAGGCCGGCTGAATGTCCATCACATAGAAGGTAATTTTAAAAGTCTGCGGGCCAATCATCATAGGCAGATCAATCTCCCTTAGCACTGATCTTTTAGAGCCATCAAATGCTCTCACCACTAAATTACTTGGACGCAATGCCAAGCCATCGTACTCCAGCTTCACCAAGGCTTTCTTTGTTAGAACATTGAGTGAAGACCCAGTGTCTACCAGCACATGAGATAAAACAGCACCCTTGCATTCTAGAGTGATGTGTAAAGCCTTGTTGTGGTTGCGTCCCTCAGATGTTAAGTCAGCATTGGTAAAGCCCAGTCCATGACTGGTGTTGACATTTGCCACCACAGTTTCCAGCTGATTAACAGTGATCTCCTCTGGCACGTATGATGCGTGCAGGATTTTCAGTAATGCATTCCTGTGAGCTTCAGAACACATCAGCATGGATAATATGGAGATCTTTGAGGGAGTTTGGTGAAGCTGATCCACCACCTTGTAATCACTTCTCTTTATGATTCTCATAAACTCGTCTACATCTTGTTCAAAAGATGTCTTCTGAGTTTCTTTGATGATTGGTTCTTCAACTACCACACTCTTTCCTTTTGCTTTGGCAGCAGCTTCTGCTTCGGCGTTAGGTCTTTGCAATTGAGAGGCAAAAAGGCGTCCGCTTCTGGTGAAGCCTCCGCCTCCCCCAACATTATCAATTTGTGGAGAGGAAGGTGAAGAGTCCAAAGTGATTTTCTCCCTGTTACAGTAGAGGTCAGAGCCATAATGCCAGGGTATGGCATTACTGCTTTCATATGGAACTGGTCCAGGCACCGTGATGGTAACTGGACTGGTTGCTGCAGAGGAGGGTATTGAAATGGTGTGCGGATCGTAGTAGATGGTGACTGGTGACCTGGCAGGAGGTGCCACTGTTTGTTGTTGAAAGTTGTTGTTTGGAGGAACATCTGACAGATCATAGTAAATGGTGACTGCTGAGATATCTTCATTAATTGCTGTTGGTGTTGTAGAAGGTCCCGCTGAATAAAAGGATGCTGATGTTGTAGAAGAAATGGTTGTTGACATCTGATTTGTTGAAGTGATGGATGAAGCCATTGTTGATGATATTGATGAATTGGTCGGAATGATTGTTGTTGCAGTTGTAGAAGAGTCAGGAATTGTTGTCAAAGGGATTGCTGGATTTGTAGGCGCCGTTGTTGTGATCTGAAGTATACCACTTTTGATAAGACCATCTATGCCGCTTCTCAAGTTATCACACCCGTTGACCGAAATGTTGCAATAACCACAACCGAGCTCACACCCAGGGAACATCTGGCATTCTAGAAGCTTAGCTTTAATTCCTACCAGAGGTGTTCGAATCTGTCCAACACTGGTGATTAAGAAAGATGGCTTGTCTTCCTCAATGGCATTAATTCTTGGTCCTCCATGATTGGGCATGGGATTCTTGTTGACATTTGGCGGAGGTGCAAAGTTGAGGGCTTTAGAATCTACCAGATCTTGCACTTTCATTTGTAAAGCCCTGCATTTCTCAGTATTGTGGCCAGGTGCATTAGAATGGAAAGCACATCTGGCGTTGACATCATAGTTTCTTGGCAGATTGGAAGGATCTGGAGGTGCCAATGTCCTTAACTCAACCAAGTTGAGCTTCAGGAGTTGTGGCAATAAAGCAGCATAAGGCATAGGGATAGGGTCAATCACCCTATTAGCCTGTGATGGTCTTTGCTGAAAGGGTCTTTGCTGTTGATTGCTGTTGTTGTTGTTGTAGGTTCTTTGTGGCGGATACTGAACTTGCTGTTGATAAAGTGGTTGTTGTTGTTGTTGATATGTTGGTTGCTGAGGAATTGGAGCTGGAATTGTGACAGCTGCTACTGATCGGAGGACATGCTGAGGTCTGCCCCTGTTGGCATAAATGGCATTTGTCTCACCAGTTCTTCTAGGCCCCACAAAAGGCTTCCTGGGATTACTTGACGGACTTGCACCATTATCAGAAATCTTACCCATCTTTAGAAGGCTTTCAATTCTTTCCCCAGCTATAACTACGTCTGCGAAGCTGGTGGAAGAGAAGGCAGCTAGCCTATCAATATATGTTCCTTGCAGGGTATTCATAAACATGTCGGCCATTTCTCTTTCCGACATGGGTGGCTGGACAGCAGCAGCAAGCTGTCTCCACCTCTGGGCATACTCCCTGAAGCTTTCTCTGGTGGATTGAGACATTCCCATCAGAAGGGTTCTGTTAGGAGCCATGTCTAGATTGTATTGGTACTGTCTGATGAAAGCTTCAGCTAGGTCCTTCCAGCATCTGATAGTAGCTCTGGTCAAGTGAGAGTACCACTCCCTTGATGCCCCAGTCAAACTATCTTCAAAATAGAACATCCACAGTTTCTCATCCATGGTGTATGCCTTAAGTCTTCCCAGAAAAGACTGCAAGTGGGTTCGTGGACAGGAAGTTCCATTATACATCTCGAAGCACGGGGGTTTAAACTTATGGGGAATTATTACCCCATCCACTAACCCCATATCCATGACATCAAACCCTAAAGAGTTTTGAGACTCCAGAGATCTCAATTTCTCAGCAATTTCATCAAACCTTCTATCATAAACTTCATCCCCAGCTCCCATCACAGTAAACTGCTCTTCCTGGGGGTCTTCCTGTAAGATCCTTCCTCCAGTAGTATTTCCTTGCACATTACCCGGGATGTTGACTTCCGGATGTAGATGAGGCCCATATACCGGTGGGTTAACATGAGGCTGACCTCTTTCATTGTTACTTGTTCCTCCAGTTCCCAGAGGAGGCTCTTCTGGGGTTTGTCTTTCTACCAATGCCCTTAACCTTTCTTGACTTTGAGCCAAGCCATTCATTACTTCCATGAATTGGGTCATTTGGTTTCTCATCTCTAGCCTTTCATTAGCCATCTGGGTTCTGAACTCTGTCAGATCCTGCTGTACTTGGTCCATATGGATACCAGGAAGGTTGTTGCGAGTAGGATACCTGTGCGGACGGTTGAGAGGGAACACCCGACGGCGAGCAATAATTCCTGAGCCACAACAGAGTTAGTAACAAACAAAAACAAAAACCTACAAAACAAAACAAAGGTCAGTATGCAATGCAGTATGCTTATTTATTTTCCAAGGTATCCAGCTTGGCTCTTGGTTTTGACCTTTCCAGACCCTGAGGAAGATGTTTTGATGTTGCTTGAGAAGAGAAACTCAGTGAAACAAACTAACACATACATTACACATGGTGAATAATACATAGTCTGTTTTTATAACATATACCCTTGAAGGGTCAAAATACAAAAGAAAAGTACATGAAATGGAAATAACAACAAGCAAAGAAGTCAAACATCTAATCCAAACTCATCCTCCTTAACCTCCTTCAGAAGTGCTTCAGTTATAGGACCAGCCGGATGCTCTGTAATGTTTCTGATAAGAAGGTTTCTGGTGGCAATAGCAGTGGTCAGCTTCTTGTGCCTGTCTTGGTCCTTTGACCTCTTCACACCAGCCCTAAGCTTCAACTCTGAAATGTCCTTCTGGGCTGCTAGCAGAGCCTCCTGTTGTTTCTTTTCATTGGCCTCCAACTGCTCAATCCGGTCCTGAGTTCTCTTATCTTCTTGAGTACGAGCTTCAGTGATCCTGACCCACCTAGCTTGACTTTCTTTCAGATAGAGATCAGTCCTAGCCTTCTGAAACTGGGCCTCTTTATAGACATTCTTCAAAATTTGCTCTCCAGCTCTTGATTTCTTGACGTAGTCCTCTGCTTTCTCAATCTTGGCCAGATGCTCAACTTTAAGCTTCTTCAATCTCTCGATGTCTAGACGACCATCACTCCTCTCCCAGAGGGTCTTCTTCAGAGCTTGAGACAGATTCTCATTCCTCTCCTTCATTTTCTCAAATTCTTCCAGGCTGACAGTGGCTGGAGGTGGTGCTGTGGACGGTCCAGGTGCATCCTCAATGGTGAAGGGCATCCCAGAAATCTGAGCCCTAGCATGAGACCATTCATAATACTGAGCTGAAGACACATTATTGCATCTCCCAAGAATGGCCATCCCTTTGGTCTGGATGTTGTCCCAAGCCCAAGACGCTTGTCTGACAACAGCTAGATTAGGTTTTATCTCACAATACAGGGTTTCAGTCAAGTCCTGCACTCTAGGAGGGTGAACCAAAGCATAGCCCAATTGTCTCTTGAATAGAAAAGGATTGTAGTTGATGCAAACCTTCACTCCTACTAAAGGTACATTGGGGTACTACCCACAGCTAGTGATTATGTCTCTGCCTTTGGTGCTCTGGGTGCACCACCTGATGTCATCTGAGGTCAAAGCAATAAGTCTCTTAGCCCAATTCTTCTGTTGGTGAGGGTTCAGGAAGGCATCAGTCTTGGGTAAGTGTTTAAGCAGCCAAGTATGAAACTGGGGAGCACATCATCTCACCAATCTCCCTCATTGCTTCTCATTTCTCTGGTGAACAGAATAATAGAAATCTCCCAGCAAGGTGGGTACTGGGTTCCTCAGAAGGAAAAGATGAATGGCATTCTTGCTGATAAACTTGGGCTCATCTGCAAATAGTATAACCCCATATATACTGAGGGCTAATAATGCACAAACTGCCCTCCATTCTCCCAGAGAGGCCTTCAGGATGGCCTGAGAAGTCAGAAAATCCAAGTGCAGGCCAGGGATTCCAGCCTTTGTTGTCATGTTCTGCTCAATCAAAATAGGCTCCAGGTACAATGCTTTTGCCACTTCTTCATTGCTGGGAGAAGTCATTTCAGGATTGAAGGGGATACTGCCCCTGACAGGTAATCCAATCAATGATGAGAACTCCTCCAGCAGAGGTCCTAGCTGAAAGTTCTGGAAAGTGAAGCATCTCAAAGGAGGGTCATAAAACTGTAGGCAGGTGTGGATCAAACTCCTCAGAGAGGGGTCTAAGTCCATAACCATATCAAGGATGCCCCCATAATGCTCTCTGAACAATGGGATGTGGTCTGGAGTGATAAGTGTCGCACCTCGAAATATACGATCCTAAAATAAACAACAGAGTCGCCACCTAATTCTATTTATTCTACGAGAGAAAGGGGAGATATAGAAACAACCTAAATAAAGGATAAGAATGGTCAACGAAACCACTAATCTAAGTTCGGGAGTCAGTTACGCAAAGGGAAGGTGTTAGGCACCCCTCACGTCCGTTGTACTCAACGGGAACCTCTTAGTCTAGTTTGCGCTTAAAATGTTAACTTGTTATTATTATCTTCTTTTACTGATTAAAGTTTGTTGAGATTAATTTTAAAGAAATATTTTAATTATTATTACGAGAGAAAGATTAGAGTTTTTTATTATTGTGCTCGCGAAGGATTAAAATCCCCGTGCCTACGTATTCCCTTGTGCAATGGGAAAGTCAGAGCTTCGTAGTTCGTGCAACTACGATTTGTGATTTTTATTGAATGATTGTTTGAAAATGCTTTCTAATCTGCTAAGCGTTGGCTTATCTGCTCGTGATAGGAGGCTGAAGCGCTAGCTTGTTTGCGAGATAGAATGATTTAAACAATATTCGTTTTGAGAAAAGATGTTTGATCTTTGTTAAAGATGTTTTAAAACGAGAGGGCGAATGAACCACGCGTGGGGCTAGCCCATGTTGCGGTTGCATTCAAGAACGTGCGGAGTGCGAGACTCCGGAGTTCAGTTACTCGCTAATTAATTATGAAAATGATTTGAATTGATTGGTAAGTTTTAATTTGTATTTGAAAGAAAGAGACAAGTCGTCATCTTTAAGAGAAGTATCTCACCTATTCCACCACAAACATTTGAGAAATGAGAAATCGAAAGAAAGCTTTAAACTTGGATATAAGATCGACAAGCAATGTCACATTCTTCCTTTGAAAGTAAATAAAATCGGAAGAAGCTTTAAACTTGGATATAAGTATCGACAAGCAATGCCACGTTCTTCCTTTGAAAGTAATTGTTTGTAAGATTTTTGTTTGTGTTTGTGGGGATAGGAGTAACAACTTTCATATGGAGATGAATCATGCATGATCCTTTAAGATTGTTGAATTGTTTTGAATACGAATGGTGATTGAACTCTCGCGTGGGGCTAGCCCAGTTGCGGTTCAATCCAGAACGTGCGGAATGCTAGACTCCGGAGTTCCTTTTTCGTAATTTAATTTAAATGAACTGAATTATTGTTTATACGAACGATGATTGAACCATCGCGTGGGGCTAGCCCAGTTGCGGTCCAATCCAGAACGTGCGGAATGCTAGACTCCGGAGTTCCTTTTTCGTAATTTAATTTAAATGAACTGAATTATTGTTTATACGAACGATGATTGAACCATTGCGTGGGGCTAGCCCAGTTGCGGTCCAATCCAGAACGTGCGGAATGCTAGACTCCGGAGTTCCTTTTTCGTAATTTAATTTAAATGAACTGAATTATTGTTTATACGAACGATGATTGAACCATCGTGTGGGGCTAGCCCAGTTGCGGTCCAATCCAGAACGTGCGGAATGCTAGACTCCGGAGTTCCTTTTTCGTAATTTAATTAAGATGAATTGAATTATTTTTTTTATACGAATAGTGATTGAACCATCGCGTGAGGCTAGCCCAGTTGCGGTTCAATCCAGAACGTGCGGAATGCTAGACTCCGGAGTTCCTTTTTTCGTAAATTAATTAAGAATTGAATATTTTGATATACGAACGGTGATTGAACCATCGCGTGGGGCTAGCCCAGTTGCGATTCAATCCAGAACGTGCGGAATGCTAGACTCCGAAGTTCCTTTTTTGTACGTTTAATTAATAAGTTGGATAAATGTTTTTTAGGTGTTTTATGGTTTCGACCCGATGGTGATGTACAAATAATCGAACCAATGCAAATGAGGCATCAGGACTAAATTGAAACACAAAAGAGATAAGGTTGATGTTTTAGCGATACCTAACGGAGTAGGTCCGTTGCCTCTTCAACGCGCACAAAAGAAATCAAGAAGAAACATCCAGTCCAAAGCAGATTTACAAGTTAAACACAATTATCCATTATCATGATGTCAGACAAATGTCAATTATAAACTTCAAGCATCCAAGCCGACTAACAAAAAGAACCAAAAATTGGTCTAAAAGATATTAGGGATTAAATACAATCTGCATCCGGAATCTCATCAGCCCAAACAAAATAAAGAGAAGAATTAATTATACGTTCTAAAATAAAATATAAATACAAATCTAAACCAATAAACCTTAAACGAAATTTTATCCTCATAAACCAAAATTTTCTAGCTAAACTATCAAAATAAAATAAACAAAAATAGTAAAGTTGTTAGGATACTAAACAATCAATAATATAAATTAAATTCTGAAATTAAAATCCAATTAGAACTCTAATTAATCTGAAAATAAATAAACAACAACCATGACCTCCTTTTCTCTTCACGCTAAAAAAAGAACCTTCGGAAATAGACCCAGACCTCACCGGCGCCGACGTTTCTCATCTCAAACTCGCTCAATCTGTTCATCCTTGACTTCCTCTTCCAACAAACCTCCGCGTCAAAACGTATTCCCGTCGCGTCCATTTGCGTACAACTTTCAGATCGGTTCCTCTCGATGATTTCCTCCGATTTGGCTATGCTGTGTGTCGATCTTCATTCCTTCCGTTTCATCACCCTCACACGGCAGTGGCTGGCTGTTTTATTGTTGGTTGTTCGTGGTGGTCCCGCTTCAAGTCTCACGGTGGGATTTAAGGGTTTGACGGGTGTTGTGGATGGAGGCGGAGGCGGACGATGAAGGTTGTGTGAAGAAGAAAAGGGGTTGAGATTCATTTCTGTTTCTCACTGTTTTCTGTGTTGTTTGACGGGTTTGAGTGTTTCGAAGTGGTTGGTTGAGGTTGAAGGTTAGAGAGGATAAAAAGGAAATGGGCGGTTCGCGGTAAGGGTACTCTTTGTTGTTGCTGGGTTTTGTGATAGGTGTGCGGACGAATTCGTGGTGAATTAGTGGAGTGGCAGTTCGGTGATTTTTCTGTTAACCGGTGGCTAAGGTTTTTTCTTTGGTGTTTCATATTTTTTGAAGGTCTTTTGTGTTGTGTTCTGGTTTGTTCACAGGTTTTGGAAGGGTGAAAACGGTGTTCGGTTTGAGACGGAGTGGAGGTTTCTGGTTGTTTCGTAACGTGAGTTTGGTTCTGTTTCGGAGGAGGGTCGAAAAGGGCGGAGAAAGTAGTTGACGGATAATGGAGGTGTTCGATTGAGGAACTTGTCGTTTCCGTCGCGGTTGAGGCGGCGGCGGTGGTGGTTGTGTCAATGGGTGTTGAAGAAGAAAGCCACTGTGTTTGTTGATGATGAACGGTGGTTTCGGGAGGAGGGTGGTGGCTTCACAGCTGGTTTTTTTGGTGGAAACAGGGTGGTTGAAGGGAGATCGCGGGAGTGAATGAAGATGATGAAGAGAGAAGGGTTTTTGGTGGTTCAGTTGTTTGAAGGTCTTTTTGTGTTGTAGTTGTTGTTAATTTGAGGTGCTGTCAAGGTTAAAGTGTCACCCCCCGATCCCTGAAGATGAAAGAGGAGTGGTGCTTTTATGGTTTTGAGATTTTTTTTGGCGATTTCAAGTTGGTGTCCTCTCCCCCCATGATGAAGGACGGTACCCCCTTTTGTATCCTCTCTCTTTGGCTGTGAAAGATCCCCTTTTGTGGTCACCGAGGCTCTTTGTTTTAGAAGCCAGAAAAATAGTCCAGGTTCTGCTTTTTCATAACAGATTTTTGTTTATGATCTGTTGATGAAAGAAACAGGTTTTTGTCCTCTCCTGGTGATGTTCTTTTTTTCTTTTTATTACTCAGGTTTGACCGTGCACATTTTGGTGCAATTCTGGAGAGGTGTGCTAGCTCTGTGTTGGAGAATGCAGTGTTACAGGCTGTAGATTTTTTTGGGAGATGGGGTCAATGAGGTTGACTAAGACAAAACAAACTTCTATTTTCTTGTATTATTTAGATTAAGTTAAATTAATTAAAATTAAGATGCAAACTATTTCTAATAAAAAAAGTCTAATTAAAATAAACTGAGGTAACTAAATAAAAGATAAATTGAAAGTTGGACTAGAAAAAATTAAATAACCGTTAAATCTAATAATATTACCAAACAAGAAACAAATTGATTTAAAAATAAGACTAGATAAGTAATGTAAATGACCTAAATGCAAATATTAAAATTATTAAACTAATTAGAATTGAATGACAAAATTAAATTAGAACAAACCATTTCTAAACCGAATTAACTTATATTTAAAATTAAATTAAAATTAACTTAAATTGAAATTATATTTAAATCTAACTTAACCTAAATAAAAATAAAAAATCTAAACTAGGAATGAAAAAAAAAATGAAAATTTAAATTAAACTAATTCTTAAATAATTTAAGACAAATATTTTACTAACTAAAAGGATTGAAACAAAACAATTACTTGAAATAAAAACGACCGATTATGCATGATTAATGGTAAATGAGATGTAAAAATGCAAAAAAAAATGGATTTCGGTACATGGGCAAAAATGCGTCAGATGAACAAAAATTGAAAATTTCTGGTCAAAATTTAGGGTATGACAACTGCCCCTATTTAATCATCTAGAACCTGAATGTGCGAGTAACAAAGTTTTTTTTGAACATTCAAGGTGGAAGAGGATTAAATATCAGAATACCTAAGATTTTGACCGAAAATGCAGATGACAATGATATGATATGCGATGCAAAGATGTAAGACAAAAGCTATAACGCCGTCGGGAAGAAAATTGACACTACTGGGGATCTAACGCACATGACTGGATTACAATCCATACGAGGATTCATCTTGAGCGAAGCCAAATGACAAATGTCTACAGGTCCTAAGATGACTCGAAATGTTTTGAACAAAATTCCACTTAGAGGAAATCTACTGCCGAGATTTGAAACCTCATTTGAAAAAGAAAAAAAAACCTTCTGCTGGTGTATCAAAACGAAACAGAAATCTACTGCCGAGATTCTGAAACGAAAACCAATTCTTCCGAAGTCTACTGGAGATCTAACTTCCGAGATGACCAGAGAAATTAAAAATGGAATACCTTCTGCCGAGGTATCCTAAATGAACCAAAAATCTACTGCCGAGATCTTGGAACGAAAACAAATTCTGTCGAAATCTGCTGGAGATCTACTGCCGAGATTACCAGAGAATCTAAGAATGGGACACCTTCTGCCGAGGTATATTAAATGAACCAAAAATCTACTGCCGAGATCTTGGAATGAAAACAAATTCTGTTGAAGTCTGCTGGAGATCTACTGCCGAGATTACCAGAGAATCTAAGAAAGAGATACCTTCTGCCGAGGTATCAAGATAAAAATCCTACTGCCGAGGATTAACTGAGGATACACCTGTCGCCAAATCTTCTGCCGAGATTTAACTAAGGATGTCATCGTCGAGCTTATAAAAGTAAGTACCTTCTGCCGAGGTAGACTGGAAATCTTCTGCCGAGACTTGCCAGAAATAAAAGGAATCACCTGTTGCTAAATCTTCTGCCGAGATTTAACTAAGGATGCTATTGAATAAAACTCTCACCATACTTCCCTTCTTCTGAAAGAGACAGCCATATGATGGAGAAAATGACTTCACGCTCAAACTTCTCAACTTGTCTGGAAGAGATAGCCATTTGACGGAAATTGGAAAATTCGCAACAAACTTCTCAACTTGTCTGGAAGAGATAGCCATTTGTTGGAAAAATAAAAGAGGTTCATATCAAACTTCTCGACTTGTATGGAAGAGATAGCCATTTGATAGAACATTCATCATACTTCCCTTCTTCTGAAAGAGACAACCATATGACGAAGAAACAACTTCACGCTCAAACTTCTCAACTTGTCTGGAAGAGATAGCCATTTGACGGAAATTGGAAAATTCGCAACAAACTTCTCAACTTGTCTGGAAGAGATAGCCATTTGTTGGAAAAATAAAAGAGGTTCATATCAAACTTCTCGACTTGTATGGAAGAGATAGCCATTTGATAGAACATTCATCATACTTCCCTTCTTCTGAAAGAGACAGCCATATGACAAAGAAACAACTTCACGCTCAAACTTCTCAACTTGTCTGGAAGAGATGGCCATTTGACGGAAATTGGAAAATTCGCAACAAACTTCTCAACTTGTCTGGAAGAGATAGCCATTTGTTGGAAAAATAAAAGAGGTTCATATCAAACTTCTCGACTTGTATGGAAGAGATAGCCATTTGATAGAACATTCATCATACTTCCCTTCTTCTGAAAGAGACAGCCATATGACGAAGAAACAACTTCACGCACAAACGTCTCGACTTGTATGGAAGAGATGGCCATTTGACGGAAATTGGAAAATTCACAACAAACTTCTCAACTTATCTGGGAGAGATAGCCATTTGTTGGAAAAAAAAGAATCACGACAAACTTCTCACCTTGTCTTGATGAGATGCCATTTGCCGAACAAACTTCTCACCTTGTCTGGATGAGATGCCATTTGTTGAAAATTGGAATCACGACAAACTTCCCACCTTGTCTGGATGAGATGCCATTTGCCGAACAAACTTCTCACCTTGTCTGGATGAGATGCCATTTGTTGAAAATTGGAATCACGACAAACTTCCCACCTTGTCTGGATGAGATGCCATTTGCCGAACATAAATTCATACCAAACTTCTCCGCTGAACAGGGGAGATTCCATTTGATAGAACAAAAACCTTGTTGAGGATGAACAAACTGCTCGAAAAGAGAATGCCATCTGTTGATTTACTGGGAAATCCGTGGATAAGAAACAAGCTTCTCAAATAAGGAGACGGCCACTTGTTGTCGAGTATAAGTATTCCAAGAGGATGTTGCAACAACACTGCTGGAAAACAAAGTTTGTCTTCAATGGAAGCCTTCAATAAATTTCTTCTGGGAAACTAAGCATCCGAAGGTGCAAAAAGAATCCACTTTCCATCTGGAATTGCTGGGGATGGAACGACTGCTCGGAAAGAGACCGCCATCTGCTGATTTACTCAAAAGTTCAAAACAAAACAAGCTTCTCAAATGGAGAGACTGCCACTTGTTGTCGGGTATAAGTAATCCAAGGGAATGTTGTAGTAACACTGCTGGAGAGCAAAATTTGTCTTCAAAGGAAGTCTCCAACAAATTCCTTCTAGGAAACTAAGCATCCAAAGGTGCAAAATAAATGCACTTTCCAATTGGTAGTTCAATTATCAAAAATTGCCAATGACCAAAATTCAATCCAGGAACGAGCTGGAAAGAAACTTGTCAAGCAAGACACTAAACCATGAGGAATAAACTCAATTAGGGATTAATCTTATCCAAGCGTGGAAAGGGGAACTAAAGCAAAAATCTTCCACGAGGGTAAGAACTCAGTGGGGAATTAGAAAGAATGTACATTTTCTGCCTAAGGTTGACAACTCTATTTTGAGAGAGACACATCACTTGGGGATAAACGCGACCAAGGTGAAGGAGGTATGCATTAATGAATGCGACATGAATATGCATATGAATATGAATTCATTTATAATGTACATGTATGTATATGCGTTATGTTTATGCTGACAAACAGACAAAACAGACACAAGAGGTACACTGGTGATGAAATAAACATCACAACAAACGAATACTCGACCAATCTCGTCAAAGTGTACGCAATTACTGAAGATAAGGTAGAGAGCCATCCATGGAACAAAGTCCAGCTACAAGGCTCAAGTCTCTTCGAGGAGAGAAAGATACTTCAATTGGGAAATAAACTCAGACAAGTCTTCTAACTTCAACATCTATCAGAAGGAAGCAACCATACAAACTACGTTTGCTTAGGATGAAGTAAATTTGTACTCCGTTGGGGAGAAAAAATCAGATTCAGCTGGAGAAGCTTAAATCAAGGCTCAATTGGGGGTACTAGACTTAGTAACTCACTGGAAGCACTAAGTAGTAAAAAGACATCCACCAAAAAGTACTGAGTCATGCCCCTGATATATCAAAGCAACTTGGTGTGAGGACCCCGTTATCTGGAGATACTTGCAAGGCAAATCTCAAGAGCGTCTTGCTTAGGGGAACACGTGGTCCTGCGCCCACAAAATGATTTATGAGAAGAGATCATCTCAAGAGGATTTTATAGAAGACTTGGCATTCAAGATGCCCCAGTGTCTTCAAACTCTTGTAGAGATTCGTCGAATCTCGACGTCACTGCCTCAGATTAACTGTGTTTTGCACAAATGAGTCTTCAATACTTATCCTTTTAGGGATGATAAGAAATTTTAAGCATAAATTAGGAAACGACTTGCCCCTGTCTAGCGAGGTCTTCAAACAACATGCCCCTGTCTGGCAAAGTCTTCAAGCAAACTTCCCTTGTCTGGAAAAGTTTTCAAGCAACATGCCCTTGGCTGACAAAATATTAAGGCAACCTGCCCCTGGCAGGCTAACTTTTTCAAGTAACTTGCCCCTGACTGGCAAAGTATTCAAACAAAATGCTCCTGCGGCAAAGTCTTCAAACAACATGCCCCTGCTTGGTAAAGTCTTCAAGCAAACTTCCCCTGTCTGGAAAAGCAACATGCCCTTGGGGGTGATCATTCTCTGAAATGGTTGTTCAACTACTCATCAGAGTTTCAAATCTCAAGAGATTAAGCTCATCACTGGTACTCATACATAGGCTTCTATGATATCAAGCCAATGTTTAACAAGCAAAAGATGTTAATGTTGAGACTGCTAATGCAACACACATGTTTGTCTCAAAGCTTTTTAGTTTTTTTTTTAGTTTTTTTGAAAGATTTTCACAATAGCCTGTGACCAAATCATTAGCTAGGATGTGATATTCATTTTTTATAAAGCCAACACAAAGTTTTGAGCAAAGCTCATGGGAGTCGGGAAACACTTTCTCATCGAGTGTGCTTTCGAAATAAACCCTACTTCAATTAGGACTTTTGAGGGTTGTAATGTGGTTTGGTTCACGGTTTTTTAGAAACAAAGGATAAAGGCTCAAAGTTTATTTGGTGCCCACCCACTCTCCGTGATGTTCTCCAATCCTAGGTTCAGCTAAATTGACACATACATTTTGTCTTGATAGCGTTGAGATGAAGATCCAAGGTTTGCTTGAAATGACAGTCATCTTATTTGTCCTCTATGGATATCAGTGACCTCTTTGACTTTGGTATGGTGGTCACTAAATCGTAAGCTTTAGGTCGAGGATTGAAAGGCCTCTTCGAATTTCTCTTTGGTCCCTGATTTTTGCCTAAGTCTCCTTTTGGGTGCTTGACTTAGCGGGATTTTATTTTCTCTTTTTTTTAAAATCATTGGGAGGCTGAAAGTTGTGACTGTCAAGTCATTGATTGTAGTGGATTCCCTGATGGGATGTTTCATCTTATGATTTGAATGTGTAACCAGATTAACTGAACACTACCCTGCCCCAGGTTAAGCATAAGGGTTTTGAAATATCTGAAAGAAACTCCTACTTCTAGGCTCGAAGTGGTTGACTAGGGATTAACTCCTTATTTCTCCAGTGTTTGGGAATTTGAAACAATGCCTATACATCGTCAGTAGGATTTTATTCAAAAGCATTCAACTAGAGAATTTGTGTTTTAATTTCGTCATCCTCCCTCCAATTCTCTGCCTAGGCAAGAGATGGGATAATATTGGCATTATAAAGTTGAAAAAAGCATTATGAGTGAATACGAATGGATTACTTCAAGACAAACATATTCATTGCATTAATCATTTAAAACAAATAAGTTCTTACATGCCAAAACAAATGCGTTAACAAACAAAGAAAAATACATATGAAAAGTAGTGAACAAGCTAATCATCTGAGAAGATAAACTTCAGAGCATCAAACGATCATATGCGTCGAGGAACTGGTCCTAGGCTCCAGTAATAAACTGATTTGGAAAGGACTTTCTTGAGTTTTTTATCAGCACAAAGGCACTCCGTCCACAGATGGGATTCCTCCATTGAAGGTCAACACCCCGTAGTCGATCATCTCTTGAACCTTTTCCTGGAAGACTTTGCACTCTTCAATTGGATGCCCCGGTACCCCACCATGAAATTCACAATTGGTATTTGGATTGATCCCACGGGGCCGAGACCTCGTGGCTCTAGTCTTCCTGGGTGTCATTATTGAGTTCCGGGCAAAACGAGACCACAATTGACTGTAAGTCATTGGAATTGGGTCAAACTGATGGGCCGCTCCTTCAGGACTGTTTGGAGACCTCCGCTGATTCTGACGCCGCTGACGAGTAGAATTTGACCGACGCTGAAAAATGACCAGATTTTTTGCCAAAGAAATCAGTCGCCCTCTATCAATCTTCAAGCTATGAATCTCTTCCTGGAGTTCAGTGTTCTCCTGCACAAGGCTGTCTACTAGAGTCTTCATTGTAGTTGAGAATATTCCCATATGATTTCTCAAGGTCGTGGCTTCATTTCTAAGCTCCCTGTTTTCCTGCTCGAGTTGGTCCATCCTTCTCTGGTGACTGGTCGAGTACAGTTGACTGACGGAGAATAAGACATGGGTGAGCTGGATTGCTGGGAGATGATATGCAATGCAAATGCAAATGATGCGCGAATGAATGCAAAGCTCAGAATGCTCAAAATCACAAACATAAACAGCTCCAGAATTGGATATAAAGGCAAAGTGTTGGATCCAAGGTACAAGTAACTCGGAATCTCCTAACTGGTAATCCTTAAATGGAGAGTTCTGGATTCTTTACCCATAAAGCCCACTCACAGGGTAGCTTCTATGGTAATGGTATAAGGATACTCAAGGTCACGGACGTTTATCGTACTAACGCCCCGCCGCAGGCTAGCTGCATTGTGACAATAATGACGATAAGGTCTACCTTAAGTGGAGTTCTCGTGCTAGGCGTGCAAGGAGCGAGTCCTTGGAGCCTAACATTACACAACTACCAAAATTGAAACAGGTTCTAGGGGGTCCCAGAATCACAGCCCTCTCGTGAATCAGGTCACGCGACAGGCTAGCTGCGTTGCGACAAGATCTACGAAAAGTCTAACTATCTGGGGGAGCTTTCATGCTAGGCGTGCAAGGAGCGAGTCCTTGGAGACTAACACTAATAACATCCAATTCTAACTTAGGTGTTCCCTCTTCTTTTCAAAACTCAAGTACAAATTCATACCCGTGATATCCCGAGATCCAACAGGCAAATATAATGAGTAAATAATAAAGAAGGAAGTAATAGATAGAATATCAACAGTAAATAAAAAAGACAATCAACAAGTCAGCAAACAAATGCAAACTATCCTAAGCTAGGCTCGACTCTCTTATGCATAAGGCATTTAATCCCCAGCAGAGTCGCCAGCTATCGCACCTCGAAAAATACGATCCTAAAATAAACAACAGAGTCGCCACCTAATTATATTTATTCTACGAGAGAAAAGGGAGATATAGACACAACCTAAATAAAGGATAAGAATGGTCAACGAAACCACTAATCTAAGTTCGGGAGTCAGTTACGCAAAGGGAAGGTGTTAGGCACCCCTCACGTCCGTTGTACTCAACGGGAACCTCTTAGTCTAGTTTGCGCTTAAAATGTTAACTTGTTATTATTATCTTCTTTTATTGATTAAAGTTTGTTGAGATTAATTTTAAAGAAATATTTTAATTATTATTACGAGAGAAAGATTAGAGTTTTTTATTATTGTGCTCGCGAAGGATTAAAATCCCCGTGCCTACGTATTCCCTTGTGCAATGGGAAAGTCAGAGCTTCGTAGTTCGTGCAACTACGATTTGTGATTTTTATTGAATGATTGTTTGAAAATGCTTTCTAATCTGCTAAGCGTTGGCTTATTTGCTCGTGATAGGAGGCTGAAGCGCTAGCTTGTTTGCAAGATAGAATGATTTAAACAATATTCGTTTTGAGAAAAGATGTTTGATCTTTGTTAAAGATGTTTTAAAACGAGAGGGCGAATGAACCACGCGTGGGGCTAGCCCATATTGCGGTTGCATTCAAGAACGTGCGGAGTGCGAGACTCCGGAGTTCAGTTACTCGCTAATTAATTATGAAAATGATTTGAATTGATTGGTAAGTTTTAATTTGTATTTGAAAGAAAGAGACAAGTCGTCATCTTTAAGAGAAGTATCTCACCTATTCCACCACAAACATTTGAGAAATGAGAAATCGAAAGAAAGCTTTAAACTTGGATATAAGATCGACAAGCAATGTCACATTCTTCCTTTGAAAGTAAATAAAATCGGAAGAAGCTTTAAACTTGGATATAAGTATCGACAAGCAATGCCACGTTCTTCCTTTGAAAGTAATTGTTTGTAAGATTTTTGTTTGTGTTTGTGGGGATAGGAGTAACAACTTTCATATGGAGATGAATCATGCATGATCCTTTAAGATTGTTGAATTGTTTTGAATACGAATGGTGATTGAACTCTCGCGTGGGGCTAGCCCATTTGCGGTTCAATCCAGAACGTGCGGAATGCTAGACTCCGGAGTTCCTTTTTCGTGATTTAATTTAAATGAACTGAATTATTGTTTATACGAACGATGATTGAACCATCGCGTGGGGCTAGCCCAGTTGCGGTCCAATCCAGAACGTGCGGAATGCTAGACTCCGGAGTTCCTTTTTCGTAATTTAATTTAAATGAACTGAATTATTGTTTATACGAACGATGATTGAACCATTGCGTGGGGCTAGCCCAGTTGCGGTCCAATCCAGAACGTGCGGAATGCTAGACTCCGGAGTTCCTTTTTCGTAATTTAATTTAAATGAACTGAATTATTGTTTATACGAACGATGATTGAACCATCGTGTGGGGCTAGCCCAGTTGCGGTCCAATCCAGAACGTGCGGAATGCTAGACTCCAGAGTTCCTTTTTCGTAATTTAATTAAGATGAATTGAATTATTTTTTTTATACGAATAGTGATTGAACCATCGCGTGAGGCTAGCCCAGTTGCGGTTCAATCCAGAACGTGCGGAATGCTAGACTCCGGAGTTCCTTTTTTCGTAAATTAATTAAGAATTGAATATTTTGATATACGAACGGTGATTGAACCATCGCGTGGGGCTAGCCCAGTTGCGATTCAATCCAGAACGTGCGGAATGCTAGACTCCGAAGTTCCTTTTTTGTACGTTTAATTAATAAGTTGGATAAATGTTTTTTAGGTGTTTTATGGTTTCGACCCGATGGTGATGTACAAATAATCGAACCAATGCAAATGAGGCATCAGGACTAAATTGAAACACAAAAGAGATAAGGTTGATGTTTTAGCGATACCTAACGGAGTAGGTCCGTTGCCTCTTCAACGCGCACAAAAGAAATCAAGAAGAAACATCCAGTCCAAAGCAGATTTACAAGTTAAACACAATTATCCATTATCATGATGTCAGACAAATGTCAATTATAAACTTCAAGCATCCAAGCCGACTAACAAAAAGAACCAAAAATTGGTCTAAAAGATATTAGGGATTAAATACAATCTGCATCCGGAATCTCATCAGCCCAAACAAAATAAAGAGAAGAATTAATTATACGTTCTAAAATAAAATATAAATACAAATCTAAACCAATAAACCTTAAACGAAATTTTATCCTCATAAACCAAAATTTTCTAGCTAAACTATCAAAATAAAATAAACAAAAATAGTAAAGTTGTTAGGATACTAAACAATCAATAATATAAATTAAATTCTGAAATTAAAATCCAATTAGAACTCTAATTAATCTAAAAATAAATAAACAAATATTAGTTAAAATTAATGAAAGAAGAAGAAAAAAATAAAAGAAAATAAACAACCAGGGGGGTTTCGTGTTGATCCTTGGGTTTGTTAGCATAAAACATTGAGTTGGGCCTAAGAGTTTATTAGTTTAATAGCAATATCAGCAAAGAAGTCTTCTCCTTCTTGAATAAAATAATAAATAAAAATTAATAAAAAAAAAGAAGGGTAACAAAACACAGTCAGTAAACAAATTAATAAGGTCAAAAAAAAAAGAAAAAAGAAATGAGGAACAAAAACAAACAACAACCATGACCTCCTTTTCTCTTCACGCTAAAAAAAGAACCTTCGGAAACAGACCCAGACCTCACCGGCGCCGACGTTTCTCATCTCAAACTCGCTCAATCTGTTCATCCTTGACTTCCTCTTCCAACAAACCTCCGCGTCAAAACGAATTCCCGTCGCGTCCCTTTGCGTACAACTTTCAGATCGGTTCCTCTCGATGATTTCCTCCGATTTGGCTATGCTGTGTGTCGATCTTCATTCCTTCCGTTTCATCACCCTCACACGGCAGTGGCTGGCTGTTTTATTGTTTGTTGTTCGTGGTGGTCCCGCTTCAAGTCTCACGGTGGGATTTAAGGGTTTGACGGGTGTTGTGGATGGAGGCGGAGGCGGACGATGAAGGTTGTGTGAAGAAGAAAAGGGGTTGAGATTCGTTTCTGTTTCTCACTGTTTTCTGTGTTGTTTGACGGGTTTGAGTGTTTCGAAGTGGTTGGTTGAGGTTGAAGGTTAGAGAGGATAAAAAGGAAATGGGCGGTTCGCGGTAAGGGTACTCTTTGTTGTTGCTGGGTTTTGTGATAGGTGTGCGGACGAATTCGTGGTGAATTAGTGGAGTGGCAGTTCGGTGATTTTTCTGTTAACCGGTGGCTAAGGTTTTTTCTTTGGTGTTTCATATTTTTTGAAAGTCTTTTGTGTTGTGTTCTGGTTTGTTCACAGGTTTTGGAAGGGTGAAAACGGTGTTCGGTTTGAGACGGAGTGGAGGTTTCTGGTTGTTTCGTAACGTGAGTTTGGTTCTGTTTCGGAGGAGGGTCGAAAAGGGCGGAGAAAGTAGTTGACGGATAATGGAGGTGTTCGATTGAGGAACTTGTCGTTTCCGTCGCGGTTGAGGCGGCGGCGGTGGTGGTTGTGTCAATGGGTGTTGAAGAAGAAAGCCACTGTGTTTGTTGATGATGAACGGTGGTTTCGGGAGGAGGGTGGTGGCTTCACAGCTGTTTTTTTTGGTGGAAACAGGGTGGTTGAAGGGAGATCGCGGGAGTGAATGAAGATGATGAAGAGAGAAGGGTTTTTGGTGGTTCAGTTGTTTGAAGGTCTTTTTGTGTTGTAGTTGTTGTTAATTTGAGGTGCTGTCAAGGTTAAAGTGTCACCCCCCGATCCCTGAAGATGAAAGAGGAGTGGTGCTTTTATGGTTTTGAGATTTTTTTTGGAGATTTCAAGTTGGTGTCCTCTCCCCCCATGATGAAGGACGGTACCCCCTTTTGTATCCTCTCTCTTTGGCTGTGAAAGATCCCCCTTTGTGGTCACCGAGGCTCTTTCTTTTAGAAGCCAGAAAAATAGTCCAGGTTCTGCTTTTTCATAACAGATTTTTGTTTATGATCTGTTGATGAAAGAAACAGGTTTTTGTCCTCTCCTGGTGATGTTCTTTTTTTCTTTTTATTACTCAGATTTGACCGTGCACATTTTGGTGCAATTCTGGAGAGGTGTGCTAGCTCTGTGTTGGAGAATGCAGTGTTACAAGCTGTAGATTTTTTTGGGAGATGGGGTCAATGAGGTTGACTGAGACAAAACAAACTTCTATTTTCTTGTATTATTTAGATTAAGTTAAATTAATTAAAATTAAGATGCAAACTATTTCTAATAAAAAAAGTCTAATTAAAATAAACTGAGGTAACTAAATAAAAGATAAATTGAAAGTTGGACTAGAAAAAATTAAATAACCGTTAAATCTAATAATATTACCAAACAAGAAACAAATTGATTTAAAAATAAGACTAGATAAGTAATGTAAATGACCTAAATGCAAATATTAAAATTATTAAACTAATTAGAATTGAATGACAAAATTAAATTAGAACAAACCATTTCTAAACCGAATTAACTTATATTTAAAATTAAATTAAAATTAACTTAAATTGAAATTATATTTAAATCTAACTTAACCTAAATAAAAATAAAAAATCTAAACTAGGAATGAAAAAAAAAATGAAAATTTAAATTAAACTAATTCTTAAATAATTTAATACAAATATTTTACTAACTAAAAGGATTGAAACAAAACAATTACTTGAAATAAAAACGACTGATTATGCATGATTAATGGTAAATGAGATGTAAAAATGCAAAAAAAAATGGATTTCGGTACATGGGCAAAAATGCGTCAGATGAACAAAAATTGAAAATTTCTGGTCAAAATTTAGGGTATGACAATAAGTGCCTGGACCTGCCTGATGCCAGCCAGCACAGGCTCAAAGAAATGGTATGAAATGCTGCTTTTCTTGGGTGCCATGACTGCTGGTGAAGAGCTGAAAACAAGTGCTGATGATGAAGACTGATACTGGAGATGAGCCACTGATAGGCTGAAGCTGGTGATGAAAGTAACTGAAGCAGTCAACTGATGAAGATGGTTGAAGCAGATAACTGATGAACAGAGGTCTATGCAAATGAAGGGGTCAAAACCAAGCCAGATAATATGTGGATACCCTGAAAAACAAACAAACAAATGTTAAATGATGCAAATGATGTGTATGCAAATGATTATGCAAGGGTTTGTGATCAAGCTGGATCTGAATAACTGCCTTGGTATAAGTCCATGTATGTTCAAGAAGTCCAGGTGGAGGTCTAGAAATCCAGTAACCAAGGTGGGGGACTCAAATAAAGAGTCACATGTCCAGGGTTAAAATCACAAGAACTGTCCAAAAATGGAGTATTCTTATTCAAAACAAAGTATCAGGGTATGTTGTGGTCAAGGGTACCTGCAAACCTGTAAACAGCCCAACCCCCTTACAGGTGGTGGTCTAAAACAAGGATCCTTAGACTTGGATCAGTTATGAGAAGTGTAAACACTTCTAACCCGGAGGTACAGTGCTTACAATAACCATAAAAGATCCTCCTCTAATTCACCTCAGTTTCTGAAGGTCATAGTAAAGGTCATCCAGACTTAGCAGGCTTCCCAGATAGCTCTAGCACTACAGGAGATCTGTAGCACAGAGTTCTCAAGAAGAAACCCATATCTGAACCGTATTTCATATTCCCGCACCAGACCGAAATGGAATGGGAAAGAACATGAACCACTCTAGCCTAGGTGTCACTCAGGTCCCAGGTACAGGACCTCAAACTCTCAGTAGAACCCCACCCACCAAAACAAAAAAAACAGATCCAGCCAGATGACAATATGACAGTATGAGGTATATAAAGCTGTAAAGAAAGCAATAAATAACTGTACATAAAGCAGTAAATAAAGCAAATATATAAACACAATTAGCACATAACACCCCAATAAACACAAATCAAACAAGCGCTAGGAGGAACCCCAAAAAAAAACCAGAAGCCCTGGTTACAGTATAAGGTTCCCCAGCAGAGTCGCCAAGCTGTCGCTCCCACCAAATGAGGCCAGGTCAAATGGGGTACAGACGCGAACGGTCGGCGAAAGAGAAAAGGAAATGAATAGAGTCGCCAGCTAGGCATTTTTATCCCGAGGGAAAGGTAATGCTGCATAAACCTAGGAAAAGATATGGATAAGACGGTCGCGAACCAGAGAGACTGAGAAAGGGGGTTGGTTACAACCTGGGAAGGTATTAGCACCCAGATTGTCCGCCGTACTCGACGGGATCCACGCTTAAGAGATTTGTGTTTTAAAGGGGTAGTGTCAGTGCAATCTGTGTATCAAAGCTGGAAAGAATGCAAGTGTCAGTGTAAAAGAAAAGTGAAGTGTATAAGAGAAGTGTCAGTGTAAGGAAAGAGTGAAGCTCAAGACTATGAGGCTTAAAGAATAATGTCGGAAGAAGGGGGAATATACAGATACTTTTGTTCGATAACTGTTAAGTTATGCCTACGTATCCTCTCGTGCAATGAGGAAGCCAGAACACCGTAGTTCGACTCAAAGAGACTGAGAGATAAATTGACTTGTGAACTGCTTACTTTTCCATGCTCAAGTGTATGACCTATCTGGCTCATGTGCAAACTGTCTTGCATTAAACGGAAGAAGCGAGTTCTCGATTGTGAGTGAATGAGATGAGAAGAGAATCCCGGAGGAGACGATTATTGTTTGTTTTTGAGTTTTCAGTCTTTTATTGATTTTTGGAGTATGTCATAAGTTAATGAGCTTAAGCCTAAACCAAGGGTTAGTAAACTCATCACATCTTCCCTCTGATTAGGGGTAATGAGAATACCTTAAGCATGAAGTAAACACCTCACACTTAATCACCATGGTGTAGGATTAAGATCATTAACCTACTTGTAATTATTTAGATGTTTTTGTTGTTTTTTTTTAGTGTTAAGTAATGAGTTTAAGCCATAATCAAAGATTTAATGGACCCATTACAACATCCTAATAGAAGGATAATAGATGAGAACATTTAAGCTGAGAGAGACTCCTCAACTTGATCCATGATTAGGATTAACCTCATGACAAAACAAAGCCTTTATTAGATGGATTTTAGTTAATGATAAGATGAAGAAGTGAGTTTTATGGTTTGTAAGACAACTTGAGGGGGACTTGTCCATTAACACTAGGGTTAGTCCTTCTTAACCAATTAAGGAAGAATTAGAACCCTAATGCAAGGCCCAAGTTACAAGCTTGATGTCTTGATGATTATTAAGTGAATTGATTAGAGGATTTAAACACATTAAGGGTTTAACACTTAGGATTAAAGTTATACACTCCATCCTAATAGAAGGATGCAGGCATAAGCTTAATCACAAAGCCTTAAAGCCTTTAGGATTTAGTCCCTGATTATGAGATGAGAAGAGAAGACTCAAAGATGACACAAAAGTAAAAGCTAAATGGGGGACTAAACAATCCTAAAAAGTTATCATGCTTGGAAGTCCTAGGGTTTGTGAGGTTTACAAGAAGAATCTTCAAGGAACCACCAAGGAGAGAGGCAGATGAAAGGAGCAAAGAGAAGCAAAATAACTTGCTTCACTTAAGAAGTCAAGTTGCTTGAAGAAAGAAAGTAAGATGAACATGAATGAGCAAGCTCAAACCCAAACACATACAAAATGCAGAAAGTGAATTATGAAAGAGGTGAGAAGAGAATGTGAGAAGTGAAGGCAAATTCACTTCTCAAAGTAACTTACCACCTGAAAAGTTAGTGAAAGAAATGAAATGCAATGCAAATGAGATGAAATGGCATGATGCAAGACAAAGTCAGAAGCAAATACATGATGTTAATGATGCTAAAAGATGATACAAACATGAGGAAAGGCATGAGGATGATCATACAAACATATGGATGCAAGAGAAGCATGTTTTGGACCATGGATGTTCATGAAAAGTTATGGAATGCAAAAGACATATAACATAGCAAATGAAAGATGCAATGATCAAACATGATTCTAATATGTCCTAAGATGTATCATGAATCACATGGATGCACAAAATGTCATGGCAAGTCATGGTATGCAAGCAAATGGAAGATGGATGCAAAGGAAGGCATAAATTAGGGTTTACATGCATCATGCAAAGCAAAAAATCCAAAACCAGAAGAAAATGACATGATAAAAATTTGAAAATGCAATCAAAGGAAACCCTAAACCTATACAAACTCACTGCCCAAAGGAGGGGATCCAACTCTTAACCTAGTGAGAGTTATGAATTTCCTAAGATTGCTAGGGTTTTAAGGTACCTTGTCAAGAAAAATGCAAAACAAATTGAAAATGCAAGATCAATTCAAGCCAATTTTATCCTATAAACTACATGCTATACAAGATGCAATACAAAAAGAATCATTGTCCAACTCTCAATGGTTAGGCAGAAATGAATTTTTGAAGTTTGAAACAAAATAATGCCTTGAAATGAAATTAAATCCAAAGAAAATTATCAAAAGGCATCAAGAACAAAAAAGAAATTTGGTTTGAGAGTTGGACAATGCTTCTAAATGTTTTCAAATGCTATGTGAATTTTCTTGTGATTTTTAAATACCTAAAAGTATTTTTAATTAATTAATTTTCATTAACTAATTAAAAATAAACTTTTAAATGATTTAAAAATAAATTTTAATGCAAAAAATAAAAATAAAAATATTTTTGTGTTCTGAAAAATAATGAAAACCTTGACAAAAATTTTCATAATTTTTAAAACATTTTTGCTATTTTTAATAATTCGTACAAATTAAATACCAAACAAATGAATTTTAAAATGATTTTAATGAGAAAATAGGAAAGTCAAATCATCCAAAGGTCCAGATTCAAAGTCAGGGGAGCGGGAATAGACTTGGCACGCGAATGGACGGCCAGAATTCAAACTGGCCTAATTATGATTAAACCCTAATCCAGTGCCCTAATCACTTTCAGATGACCGGAACAGTGTTCCGGTCATCTTCTCCGGCAAGGTGTTCATGCTATCTCACTCCCTACGCATCAAAACTTCACTAAAATCTCCAGATTTCATCCTTAAACATCATTAAACCTAAACCCTACCCCAAAAACCATTTATTTTCACTGAATCATGAGAATCAAAGCAAAACTCATTTCACGGGCAAAGTTTCAGAACAAGCATACATGGCCATTTCTCACTCATTTTCAAAAATAAAAGGTTCAGTGAACTCAAGGAAGCATGTAGATCATTTTAGAAACAAGAAATTAGAGTTCTGGAAAAATGAATTTCCATGGCTACCTGAATCGAAGCTTTCAACCCAAGAGCTTCTGGGCCAGTTCCTTGCTGCTAATCAACTCTACTGACCTCCCTCAAGTGTTTGCAAAGCTTGTTTGAAGTTTATTTGGGCTGGTTTGAGAGATTGCTTGAGTTCTGTTCAAAGAGGGGCAGAAATCGTATTTGGTTTATGTGAGGTTTCAGGCTGTTTCAATGGTTGGTTTGTGATCAGTGGAACATTTTGAGATCAATGGTGAAGTTTGTTTTTGTGTTTGAAGGTTGTGTTGTGTGTTTCAATCAAAATGCATATGAGGCATAAACTTGGAACTATGGCTATGAGAGATCTTCAGCATGAATTCTTGTGTGTTATGGCTTGCCTTTGGTCCACTTATCACTCATGAATAGGTCTGTGGAGTTGGTGTGCCCTATTGTGATTTGTATGGGTCTTTTGCCAAAAAGTCAAGCTTTGTGTAAGAGAGGTATGGGCTCATGGCTAGCCAAGGACAAGAGGGGTGTCCTGCGCAGCAAGAAGTGAGGAGAACCATAGGATCAATTTTGAAGTCAGCCAGCAAATGGATTAGGGTTTGAGTGAGGTTTTGCAATTTTGTTCATCTTTGGCCCTTTTGAAGTTTCTGGATCCATAAGTCATAAAATGAGCAAACTCTTGATGCAATCTGACTTTTAGACATTGGTTCATGTTTTTATGAAGATTAGAAGTCCAATTGGTAGCACAATTTGTCTTGGCAAGTGGTTTTGCAACTTTGCCTCTTTGGTGCAAGACTTGAAATTATGTGATTTTCCCCAACTTTGACAAGCCATAACTTTTGATCCAAAATGAATTAGAATGAGTTCTTGTACTTTTTGAAAAGGGAATGATCCATTCTACAACTTTCATGACCAAAGTTTTTCCATTTGAAGCATTTTTGAATCAAAAAGCAAGGGTTGAAAAAGTTTCCCAAAATGGCAAGTTTCCATTACAAGTCATTTTCCCAAAAAGTCAACTTTGCAAAATGGCTTGAAATTATTCAATTTTGTGAACTTATAACATCTTCTATGATCAAATAAAGATCATACATAATCAAAATGATGATGAACACCCTTTGGTTGGGTCATTGAGGGCCTCAGATGCCCTGATTTTGCAGTGACTTGCTCAAAAAGTCAACTCTTGATTAGATGCCTTCCCCGTGGAATTTTTTCATGAAAATTGATATGCATGATCCCTATGCCATATAGAGTCCAATAGAAACAAGAATGACCAAAAAATTTGGAGTTATGGCCTTTGAAACCAAAACCCTAATTCTAGGTCACCTGTGTAGTCAAACCTGGCTCTGCTTCCATGCCATTCTCAGTTCTTGTGATTCTTTGACTTTCTTGACTTTGTGAGGACACAATATGATGCTTGAACATACATGGACCCCTTTGAAGTGATTGATGACCTTTGGAGTGGCTCAAATGGCTCTTGGATTGCTCAGATCACAAACCCTAGATGCAGATGACTTAGAATCAATGCAGTGAATCAAAAGAATGTAATATGAGATGCTATGATATGAACTTATGCACATGAAGAGATCACAAGCCATGGTGTGAATGGGTGAGGGCAAATTTGGGGTGTTTACACCTGCTAGGTGATCATCCTTCACCTCTTGATGATCGTCCTTCATCATGCTTATCCGATGGGCGTCCCCATCGTCGACCTTTTTATCCGACATTCTTCCTATCTCGTGATACTTTTTTTGGCAACCGTACCTTGCCAGGTGATCGTCCTTCACCTCTTGATGATCGTCCTTCATCATGCTTATCCGATGGCCGTCCCCATCGTCGACCTTTTTATCCGACATTCGTCCTATGTCGTGATACTTTTTTTGGCAACCGTACCTTGCCAGGTGATCTTCCTTCACCTTAGATGACCATCCCTCATCTTATCCTCAAACAGAGCAGCCGTCCCCTGCTAGGTGATCGTCCTTCACCTTTGATGACCGTACCTCATCATTTATTCCATTTACCTATAATCCCTAGAGAGTCTTATATCTTTACCTGATGGCCGTCCCCATCATAATATCTCATTTCCCCAGCTTGTCGGCCGTCCCCGTCATTGCTGTATTTCCCGCATCTTCCCCAGCATGTTGGTCGTCCCCGTCATCGCTTTATCCCCAGCAGTCATTCTCTGCTCGACGGTCGTCCTCCGTCGCCCGCACTTTATATACATGCTTTACTTTCCTTTTACAATCTATATCCCTTTTCTTCTTCATTCTGTGAGTGCAAATTTTGGACTGTCTTTGGTATTCAACCACAAGTTACCTTGTTTGCCTGTTAAGCCGATGCTTACGTCCTACACAGCTAACTCATATTTGAATAGGGGCAGCTGTAAACACCCCAAATTTGCCCTCACCCATTCACACCATGGCTTGTGATCTTTTCATATGCATAAGTTTAATCATAGCATCTCATACCACATTTTTGATTCACTACATAGCCTCTAAGTCATCTGCACCTAGGGTTTGTGATCTGAGCAATCCAAGAGCCATCTGGGCCACTCCAAAGGTCATCAATCACTTCAAAGGGGTCCATGTGTGTCCAAGCATCATATTGTATCCCCACAAAGTCAAGAAAGTCAAAGAATCACAAGAACTGAGAATGGCATGGAAGCAGAGCCAGGTTTAACTGCACAGATGACCTAGAATTAGGGTTTTGGTTTCAAGAGCCATAACTCCAAATTTTTTTTGGTCATTCTTATTTCTATTGGTCTCTATATGTTACAAGGATCATGCATATCAATTTTCATGAAGAAATTCCATGGGGAAGTCATCTGATCAAGAGTTGACTTCTTGAGCAAGTCAGTGTAAAATCAGGGCATCTGAGGCCCCCAATGACCCAACCAAAGGGTGTTCTTCATCATTTTGATGGTGTATGATCTTTATTTGATCATGGAAGATGTTAGAATTTCACAAAATTGAAGAATTTCAAGCCATTTGCAAAGTTGACTTTTTGGGAAGATGACTTGTAATGGAAAATTGCCATTTTGGGAAACTTTTTCAACCCTTGCTTTTTGATTCAAAAATGCTTCAAATGAGAAAACTTTGGTCATGAAAGTTGTAGAATGGATCATTCCCTTTTCAAAAAGTACAAGAACTTGTTCTAATTCATTTTGGATCAAAATTTATGGCTTGTCAAAGTTGGGAAAAATCACATAATTTCAAGTTTTCTACCAAAGAGGCAAAGTTGCAAAACCACTTGCCAAGACAAATTGGGCTATCAAATGGACTTCAAATCTTCATACAAACATGAACCAATGTCTAAAAGTCATATTGCATCAAGAGTTTGCTCATTTTTATGGCTTGTGGATCAAGAAACTTCAAAAGGGCCAAAGTTGAACAAAGTTGCAAAACCTCACTCAAACCCTAATCCATGTGTTGGCTGACTTCAAAACTGATCCTAGGGCTCTCCACACTTCTTGCTGCGCAGGACACCCCTCTTGTCCTTGGCTAGCCATGAGCCCATACCTCTCTTACACAAAGCTTGACTTTTTGGCAAAAGACCCATACCAATCACAATAGGGCACACCAACTCCACAGACCTATCCATGAGTGATAAGTGGACCAAAGGCAAGCCATAACACATAACAACTCATGCTGAAGCTCTCCCATAGCCATAGTTCCAAGTTTATGCCTCATATGCATTTTTATTCGAAACACACAACACAGCCTTCAAACACCAAAACAAACTTCACCATTGATCTCAAAATGTTCCACTGATCACAAACCAACCATTGAAACAGCCTGAAACCTCACATAAACCAAATACGATTTCTGCCCCTCTTTGAACAGAACTCAAGCAATCTCTCAAACCAGCCCAAATAAACTTCAAACAAGCTTTGCAAACACTTGAAGGAGGTCAGTAGAGTTGATTGGCAGCAAGGAACTGGCCCAGAAGCTCTTGGGTTGAAAGCTTCGATTCAGGTAGCCATGGAAATTCATTTTTCCAGAACTCTTATTTCTTGTTTCTAAAATGATCTACATGCTTCCCTGAATGCACTAAACCTTTTATTTTTGAAAATGAGTGAGAAATGGCCATGTATGCTTGTTCTGAAACTTTGCCCGTGAAATGAGTTTTGCTTTGATTCTCATGATTCAGTGAAAATAAATGGTTTTTGGGGTGGGGTTTAGGTTTAATGATGTTTAAGGATGAAATCTGGAGATTTTAGTGAAGTTTTGATGCGTAGGGAGTGAGATAGCATAAACACCTTGCCGGAGAAGATGACCGGAACACTGTTCCGGTCATCTGAAAGTGATTAGGGCACTGGATTAGGGTTTAATCATAATTAGGCCAGTTTGAATTCTGGCCGTCCATTCGCGCGCCAAGTCAATTCCCGCCCCCTGACTTTGAATCTGGACCTTTGGATTGTCTGACTTTCTCATTTTTCATTTAAAATTCATTTTATTTTCATTTGTTTTGATTTATTTTGCACGAATTATTAAAAATAGCAAAAAATGTTTAAAAATTATGAAAATTTTTGTCAAGGTTTTCATTATTTTTCAGAACACAAAAATATAATTTTTTTTTTTAGCATTAAAAATTATTTTTAAATCATTTAAAAGTTTATTTTTAATTAGTTAATGAAAATTAATTAATTAAAAATACTTTTAGGTATTTAAAAATCACAAAAAAATTCATGTAACCTTTAAAAACATTTAGAAACATTGTCCAACTCTCAAACCAAATTTCTTTTTTGTTCTTGATGCCTTTTGATTCTTGGGAATTAAATTCATTTTGAGGCAATATTTTGTGACAAACTTCAAAATTCACTTCTGCCTAACCATTGAGAGTTGGACAATGATTCTTTTTGCATTGCATCTTGCATAACATGTAGTTTATAGGATAAAATTGGCATGAATTGATCTTGCATTTTCAATTTGATTGGCATTTTTCTTGGCAAGGTACCTTAAAACCCTAGCAATCTTAGGAAATTCATAACTCTCACTAGGTTAAGAGTTGGATCCCCTCCTTTGGGCAGTGAGTTTGTATAGGTTTAGGGCTCCTTTGATTGCATTTTCAATTTTTATCATGTCATTTTCTTCTGGTTTTGGATTTTGCTTTGTGTGTTGATCATAAACCCTAATTTATGCCTTCCTTTGCATCCATCTTCCATTTGCTTGCATACCATGACTTGCCATGACATTTTGTGCATTCATTTGATTCATAAGACATCTTAGGACACATTAAAATCATGTTTGATCATTGCATCTTTCATTTGCCATGTTGTATGTCATTTGCATTCCATAACTTTTCATGTGCATCCATGGTTCAAAGCATGCTTCTCTTGCAGCCATATGTTTGTATGACCATTCCCATGCCTTGCCTCATGTTTGCATCATCTCTTAGCATCATTAGCATCATACTCATGCTTCTGGTTTTGGTTTGCATCATGACATTGCATCTCATTTTGCATTGCATTTCATTTCTTTTGCTAACTTTTCAGGTGGTAAGTTGTTTGAGAAGTGGATTTGCCTTCACTTCTCACAATCTCTTTTCATCTCTCTTATGCATCATTGCTGCATTTTATCTTGTGCTTTGGAGTGAGCTTGCTCACTCTTGTTCATCTTACCTTCTTTCTTCAAGCAACTTGACTTCTTAAGTGAAGCAAGTTGTTTTGCTTCTCCTTGCTTCTTCCTCCCTTCATCTGCTTCTCTCCTTGGTGGTTCTTTGAAGATTCTTTCTCTCTTAAGCCTCACAAACCCTAGGACTTCCAAGCATGATAACATTTTAGGATTGTTTAGTCCCCCATTTAGTTTTTCCTTTAAGTCTTCTTTGAGTCTTCTCTCCTCATCTCATAATCAGGGACTAAACCCTAAAGGTTTTAAGGCTTTGTGATTAAGCTTATGCCTGCATCCTTCTATTAGGATGGAGTGTATAAATTTAATCCTAAGTGTTAAACCCTTAATGTGTTTAAATCCTTTAATCAATCCATCTAATAATCATCAAGACACCAAGCTTGTAACTTGGGCCTTGCATTAGGGTTCTAATTCTTCCTTAATTGGTTAAGAAGGACTAACCCTAGTGTTAATGGACAAGTCCCCCTCAAGTTGTCTTACAAACCATAAAAATCACTTCTTCATCTTACCATTAACTAAAATCCACTTAATAAAGGCTTTTTTTTGTCATGAGGTTAATCCCTAATCATGGATTAAGCTGAGGAGTCTTTCTCAGCTTAAATGTTCTCATCTATTATCCTTCTATTAGGATGATGTAATGGGTCCATTTAATCCTTGATTATGGCTTAAACTCACTACTTAACACTAAACAAAAATACCAAAAACATCTAAATAATCACAAGTAGGTTAATGATCTTAATCCTACTCCATGGTAATTAAGTGTGAGATACTGACTTCACACTTAAGGTATTCTCATTACCCCTAATCAGAGGGAGGATGTGATGAGTTTACTAACCCATTGGTTTAGGCTTAAGCTCATTAACTTATGACAAACCTCAAAATCAATAAAAGATTGAAAGCACAAAACAAACAATAATCGTCTCCTCCGGGATTCTTTTCTCATCTCATTCACTCATAAGCGAGAATTTGCTTCTTCCGTCTAATGCAAGACAGTTTGCACCTGAGCTAGACAGGTCATACACTTGAGCATAGACAAGTAGACAGTTCACAAGTCAATTTATCTTTCAGTCTCTTTGGGTCGAACTACGGTGTTCTGACTTCCTCATTGCACGAGAGGATACGTAGGCATAACTTAACAGTTATCGAACAAAAGTCTTTGTATATTCCCCCCTCCTTCCAGCATCATTCTTTAAGTCTCACAGTCTTGAGCATTTCATTATTGTTCTTACACTGACACTTCTCTTATACACTTCACTTTTCTTTTACACTGACACTTGCATTCTTTTCCAGCTTTGATATACAAATTGCACTGACACTACCCCTTTGAAACACAAATATTTTAAGCGTGGATCCCGTCGAGTACGGCGGACAATCTGGGTGCTAATACCTTCCCAGGTTGTAACCAACCCCCTTTCTCAGTCTCTCTGGTTCGCAACCGTCTTATCTATCTTTTCTAGGTCTATGCAGCATTACCTTTCCTCCGGGATAAAAATGCCTAGCTGGCGACTCTTGTCTTCTCTGAGTTCACCCTTTGTGTGTTCTCTCCTTTTCGCCGACCGTTCGCATCTGTACCCCTCTTGACCTTTAGGGTGTCATTTCGGTGGGAGCGACAATTATGATGTCAATGCACGATGCGCTTTCCACTCTGGAGCACCCGGGCACTCGACTGAGAAGTGCAGGGCTTTGCATCACAAGGTTCAAGATCTTATAGATTCTAAAGCAATCAACTTTGCACCACCGCCAAATGTTAATTCGAACCCTATCCCGAATCATGGAGGGGCAAGAATTAATGCTGTTGAGGGTGGTGACAAGTTGAGTATTGATGAAGTGAAGACTCCTTTGAGGGTGGTAAAAGAGAGACTGTTGAATGGTCAAGTGTTTCCTGGTTGCTGTTTTGATTGTGAAGACTGTCTGAATGCTGAGAATGGCTGTCAGAAGCTGAAGATGGGTTTGCAGGGTTTGATCGATGATGGATCCTTGCAGTTCAACAAGGTTGGTACTGAAGCTGATGATGTGTCAACCATTACCATATTCTATGATGAAGCTGACATGCCTGTCAGGAGAGAGCCTGTTACAATCTATGCTCCGGAGATTAGTCCTGTAACTATCACCGTACCTGGGCCTGTTCCATACACAGACGATAAAGCCATTCCTTGGAATTATGGCTCAGATGTTTATGTAGCTGGACAGAAGATTGAGAGCAAATCTATTGTTGCTGACCCGACTGTAGAGAATGTCGGAGGAGTTGGGGGTTTCACTAGAAGTGGTCGTTTATTCGCTCCCCCTGTGCTGGGAGGGGATCCTGAGGCTGAGGCTTCATCCAAAGCCAAAGGAAAGCAAGCTGTGAATGATGAGTCAACTACTCCTGTGGCTGGGCAGGGTACATTTGAAAAAGAGGTCGAGGAATTCATGCGGATTATCAAAAAGAGTGACTATAAGGTGCTTGATCAACTGAACCAGACAACTTCCAAGATTTCCATCTTATCGCTGCTGATGTGTTCTCCCGCACACAGAGAGGCCTTACTGAAAGTACTACAAATGGCCTATGTTCCTCAGGAGATCACTGTCAACCAACTTGAAGTTGTGGTAGGAAGTGTTAATGCAAGCCATGGCCTAGGCTTTACAGACAAAGACCTCACGTCGGAGGGAAGAAACCACAACAAAGCACTACATATCACTATGGAGTGCAAGGGTGCTGTGTTGTCGCACGTTCTTGTGGACACAGGCTCTTCCCTGAATGTGCTTCTGAAGAAGGCACTAATGAAGCTTAATGTTGATGGGATAGTCCTGAGACCAAGTGATCTGATTGTCAAGGCTTTTGATGGTTCGAGAAGATCAATTTTTGGAGAAGTTGAGCTGCCCGTCAAGATAGGCTCTCAAGTCTTCAAAAGTGTTTTCTACGTTATGGATATCCAACCTGCATACAGCTGCTTGTTGGGTCACCCATGGACCCATGCTGCTGGAGTTGTTACTTCAACCCTGCATCAGAAGCTCAAGTATGTGGTTGACGGCCAGGTCATCACAGTCTTCGGAGAGGAGGACATCTTCGTAAGCCACTTATCGACGTTCAAGTATGTGGAGATGGATGGAGAAATCCATGAGACTTTATGCCAAACCTTTGAAACAGTCAACGTCAGCATCTTGACTCCTGTGGAGAAGAGCAGTGAGAAAGAGGGTACATCCATCCATTCTTATAGAGAAGCAAAAGAGGTTGTTCAATCAGGCTGGGGCAAGCTGTTGGAGCTAGAAAAGAAAGATGATAAGTTTGGCTTAGGGTATCAGCCTGGTGGATCTACTCCAAGTGGTAAGGCTATCACGTTTACAAGTGTTGGGTTGCTCGACTGCAACCAGATCTGTACAGCAAGCCAAGATGGGGACAATGACGGTGACTGGGACAACTGGATCCACCCGTGTGCGCCCGGCGAGGAGCTAACAAACTGGTCTGCTGAGGACATTGTTCAAGTCACCTGGCTCTCAGAGTAATTATTTTGTTTCCTTTTATTAGCATACTGCATTGTCAAATCCAGCATTCTGCCCAAGATGCTAGGATCCATTGTATCGGGCCACCATGTTTTGTATTGCATCTTTATTTTGCTATGAAATAAAAGGACATTTTCAGACAAACTGTGTTCCCTGTCTTTGTTTTAAACTTTTTCACAAAAATATAAAAATGGCAATGTGTTTTTCTTTTTTGTTTTGTGTTAGTGTCTCTTTTTCAAAATAAGCAGATTCTGAATAAGTACATCATCTGTGCAGTGTTGATCATCCGGATTCCATTGATAACGTTCCTGCTATGACTACGCATGAATTTGACAATCCAGTCTACCAAGCTGATGAAGGGGTTGAGGAAGACTGTGACCTCCCTGAAGAATTGGTTAGATTGTTGAAACAAGAGGAACGGGTTATTCAGCCTCATCAAGAAGAAATTGAGATCATCAACATTGGCAGTGAAGATGTAAAGAAAGAAATCAAGATTGGGGCCAGTCTGCAGGCCGACGTCAAGAAAGAGCTGATCAGTATGCTGAAAGAGTATGTGGATATCTTTGCTTGGTCATATCAAGATATGCCAGGGTTGGATACCGACATCGTTATGCATAAGTTACCTCTGAGAGAGGACTGTCCTCCTGTGAAGCAGAAATTGAGAAGAACTCGTCCTGACATGGCGATGAAGATCAAATAGGAGGTTCAGAAGCAGTGGGATGCCGGTTTCCTTGCTGTAACTAGTTACCCACCTTGGGTAGCTAACATTGTACCTGTACCAAAAAAGGACGGCAAGGTCCGGATGTGCGTTGACTACCGGGATTTGAATAGAGCAAGCCCAAAAGATGATTTTCCGTTGCCACACATTGATGTGTTGGTAGACAATACTGCTCAATTCTCGGTATTTTCCTTCATGGATGGCTTCTCCGGATATAATCAGATAAAGATGGCACCGGAAGAGATTAAGAAGACAACGTTCATTACCCCGTGGGGTACATCTTGCTATAAGGTCATGCCCTTTGGTTTGAAGAACGCCGGGGCAACTTATCAACGGGCGATGGTCACATTGTTCCATGACATGATCCACAAGGAGATTGAGTCTTATGTGGACGATATGATTGCTAAATCCCGAGACGAAGAAGAGCATCTGGTCAACTTGAAGAAGCTGTTTGATAGACTGATCAAGTACAAGCTGAGGTTGAACCCAAACAAGTGCACTTTCAGAGTGCGTTCCGAGAAACTGCTGGGTTTCATTGTTATTCAGAGAGGAATTGAGGTAGATCCTGCCAAAGTAAAAGCTATTCAAGATATGCCTGCACCGAAAATAGAAAAAGAAGTGTGCGGGTTTTTAGGGAGGTTGAACTACATTTCTCGGTTCATATCTCATCTAACTGCCACGTGCGAACCAATATTCAAATTGCTAAGAAAAGAGCAAACGGTCAGGTGGAACGATGACTGCCAAAGAGCTTTTGACAAAATAAAAGAATATTTGCAGGAGCCTCCAATTCTAATGCCTCCAGTGGAAGGAAGACCATTAATCATCTACTTGACCGTGCTAGAAGGGTCAATGGGGTGTGTTCTAGGCCAACATGACGAGTCTGGTCGAAAAGAGTACGCTATTTATTACCTTAGCAAAAAGTTTACCGACTGTGAATCCCGATACTCACTGCTCGAGAAAACTTGTTGCGCTTTGGTATGGGCTGCTCGCCGACTGACGCAGTACATGTTGACTCATACCACACTGCTTATTTCCAAAATGGATCTTGTCAAGTACATCTTTGAGAAACCAGCGTTAAACGGAAGGGTTGCTAGGTGGCAGATGATTTTAACTGAATACGACATCCAGTATACTTCTCAGAAAGCCATCAAGGGAAGTGTATTGTCGGATTACCTTGCACAGCAACCTCTTGAGGATGACTATCAGCCAATGAAGTTTGATTTCCCTGATGAGGACATCATGTACCTCAAAGCAAACGATTATGAGGAACCACTTCCGGAGGAGGGGCCAGACCCTGAATCCAAATGGAAGTTGATGTTTGATGGGGCAGTCAATATCAATGGTCGTGGAGTTGGTGCCGTACTCATTACTCCTGAAGGTGTTCACTTACCCTTCGCTGCCAGAATCACATTTGGCTGCACCAACAATGAAGCGGAATACGAGGCATGCATAATGGGAATAGAGGAGGCAATTAATCTTCGGATTAAGAACCTCGATATATTCGGAGATTCAGCCCTCGTCATTAACCAAGTTATCGGCAAGTGGTATACGCATCAAGAGCATCTAATTCCATACAGGGATTATGCTAGAAAACTGTTGACGTTCTTCACGACAGTTAAACTTCAATACATACCACGTGATGAAAATCAGTTTGCCGATGCATTGGCCACTATTTCTTCGTCAATCAAAGTCTTGTGTTGGAACTATGTGCCCAGAATTGATATCTCCAGGCTTGACGCTCCAGCTCATGCCTTCTCTGTAGACGCCGTGTCTGATGAGAAACCTTGGTATTTTGATATCAAGTTATTCCTGGAAAAGCAAGAATACCCAACTGGGGCATCTTCCAATGACAAGAAGACCTTGAGGCGACTTGCTGCTAGCTTCTTCTTGAACACAGACGGGGTTTTGTACAAGAGAAACTTCGACATGGTCTTGCTCAGATGCGTGGATAGACACGAAGCAAGCCTGTTGATGCAGGAAGTCCACGAAGGATCTTTCGGTACCCATGCAGGAGGGTATGCTATGGCAAAGAAATTGCTGAGATCAGGGTATTACTGGATGACAATGGATGCAGACTGTTGTTCATTCGCTCGTAAGTGCCACAAGTGCCAAATTTATGCAGAAAAAGTGCATGTTCCTCCTAGTCCGCTCAACGTCATGTCATCTCCTCGGCCCTTTTCTATGTGGGGCATTGACATGATCGGGAAGATAGAGCCAACTGCTTCAAATGGTCATCGCTTCATCTTGGTCGCGATTGATTACTTTACCAAATGGGTAGAAGCAGCATCTTATGCCAACGTCACTCATCAAGTGGTGGCAAGATTCCTGAAAAGGGATATCATATGCAGATACGGAGTGCCCGAAAGGATCATTACTGACAATGGTTCTAATCTCAACAACAAGATGATGGCAGACTTGTGTCGGGACTTCAAGATACAGCATCACAATTCTTCTCCTTACCGACCAAAGATGAATGGTGCGGTAGAGGCAGCTAACAAGAATATCAAGAAGATTGTGCAGAAAATGGTTGTCACCTACAAAGATTGGCATGAGATGTTACCATTTGCGTTGCATGGGTACCGAACGTCAGTCAGGACGTCAACAGGGGCAACTCCCTTCTCTCTAGTATATGGAATGGAAGCAGTCCTGCCTGTTGAAGTAGAGATTCCTTCATTGCATGTGATGATGGATGTTAAGCTTGATGAGGCTGAATGGGTGCGTGCTCATTTCAATCAACTATGTCTAATTGAGGAGAAGAGATTAGCGGCTATCTGTCATGATCAGCTTTATCAGAGGAGAATGAAGCGTGCATTCGACCAACGAGTACGTACTCGAGAGTATCAAATGGGAGAGCTTGTGTTGAAGAGGATCGTTCCTCCAGGTTCATATCACAGGGGCAAGTGGACCCCAAACTACGAAGGACCATTCATAGTGAAGAAAGTCTTTTCAGGAGGAGAACTGATGCTCACCACTATGGATGGAGATGACTTCCAGTCCCCTGTTAACTCGGACGCAGTTAAAAAATACTTCGCATAAAGAGACCCGCTGGACACAAAAACAGAATTATAGTCCAGGCAAGAAAAGGGCATCCCGGCGAGCTAAAAACAGAATAAAAAGCTCGGGAAAAAGTTAGGGAAATAAATATAAAAAAATGTACACCCGCTGAGTTGAAAAGCCACATTGGACAGCTCAGGCAAAAAAGGGTATCCCGGTGGATTGAAAACCCGAAAGGGAGATCCACGCAAAACAAGGGAATAAGCGAACAACTGCGATCCGAGTAATCTGAACCACATCATCGTTTCGTACAAATTGACAATATCAGAAGGATAGGAAATAGTCCCCTCATCCTCTCAGAACGCCAAAGCAGAATGGAGAGTCTCGAAGACATGCTGGTCATAGCAGAAATGGAACTCCTTGGAATGTCGTGCCCATTGCCATTAGGATAGTTTCTTTTCTCAATTTTATGGTGGCTACCTCTTTCCAGGTGGTTGCTTCCTGATGTAAAATCTTTGCCTATTCAGAGGCCATTCAATAAAAAGGATATTCAGTCAAAAAGCTGTGTGTTTATTTTTGTTTGCAAAATGTCTTGAATTTTTGGAAAAAATAGCATTGCATTAAAACATGGTGATAATTTTAAAAGAAAACTGACATGCAGGGAAACTGTAACTCTCTTTGAGTGTCGGGTGACGATGGATGGACAAATCATACCATGCAAATCCCCGGGGCACGCTTGTGTTTTCTGTTGTTGCAGGTTGCAGGATGGCGTCACATTCTCCCAAGCAATTTACTCTTCCCCAGTAGAGTATCTCCCCAAGCAGAGATTTCTTCTCCCAGCAGGTATCTGAAAGCCTGACATCTCCAGTAGAGATTTTTCTCCAGATAAGCTTTGGCAGCTGCCCAAACAGTTTCTTCTTCCCTAGTGAAGTAGCAATCCATTCTTCCCCAGTGGAGTATGCCCAGCAGGTATCTGAAAGCTTGACATCACCAGAGTTGGAATTATCAGAATTCTATTCTCAGCAAGTCTTTCCCAGCCAGAGCTTTGAATCAGCAGATGCTCTCCCCAGCTAGAGTACTATTGATGCATCTTTCCAGCCAAGTCTGAAGATGATCCTGTCCCCACAGAGTTCATATTTGATCTTCACTTCCGTCGGTGAAATATTCCCCAGAGAAGTTGCCAATTTATTTTTTGGTCAATTTGATGATACAAACAGGTATTCATCACCTCAGTCAGAGTTAGGTGTCAAGGCCTTTCAACTTGTCTTCCCCTGCAGAGTTGTAACTCTTGTGGCCAATCAGGCATTTGTTTGTTGCTCGTCTGCACCTCTCCAACACTCGTCTGTGTTCGTACTTTATCGCTGCTCGTCTGCATCTCTCAACATTCGTCTGTGTTATAACTATGGTATTGCTTGTTTTCTCTCCCTAGCAGTGGTTTATGATTACCTTGATTTTGCTCGCCTGCAATTTCAAACACTCGTCTGTGTTTGGTTATATCAGTTGATGTTTGCTCGTCTGCAAGTTCCAGCACTCGTCTGTGCTTTAAGATGTAATATCTTTGTTGTTGATTTCAAACACTCGTCTGTGTTTTGTGGTCCTGATATTTGTTGTTGCTCGTCTGCAACTTCCCAACACTCGTCTGTGTTTGGTATATAATCTTTGATGTTGCTCGTCCGCAATTCTCAACACTCGTCTATGTTCTGATATGATATTTGATGTTGCTCGTCTGCAATTCTCAACACTCGTCTGTGTTGTGATATCTCATATGCTGTTATTCGTCTGCAACTCCCAGCACTCGTCTGTGTTTGATATTGGATCCTTTGCTGCACTTGTCTGTGCCTTGATATGTATTTTAACTGTTGCTCATTTGCAACTTCCCAACACTCGTCTGTGTTTGGAATGCCTGATATTTGTGGATACTCGTCTGTATCATTTCCAGCACTCGTCTGTGTTGATTACCTATTGAAGCTCGTCTGCTTTGTTTGGATACTCGTCCGTATCATCCCCAGCACTCGTCTGTGTTGTTTACCTGTTTGAAGCTCGTCTGCTTTGCTTGGATACTCGTCTGTATCAATCCCAGCACTCGTCTGCGTTATGCCTATATCTGTATGTGAGGATTTGTTGTTTATCCCGATTTTCTTCTATTGCTACTTCGAATGCTCGTCTGTGTTTGAATTTCTGGTATTCGTCTATACCAGTTGCTGATACTCGTCTGTATCATTGCCTGAAGCGCTCGTCTGTGTTTCTCGGATCGTCGTCTGATACTCGTCTGTATCATTGACTTATGGCACTCGTCTGTGTTATCTTGACGATCATCCAATACTCGTCTGTATTGAAGAGGTTTCAAATCCTGACAGTGGGAATTAATGTCAAAATGGTTACCGGTCCTGGCGTAACAGGTAAATCCGAAGGAGGCTCGTCTGTCTCAAGCACCAATTATTGTTGCTGCACCTGGCATAACAGGTTTGCTCAGAATTTTCGTCTGTCTATTACCATATATCCACGGTTAATATATGAAGAAGGTTCGTCTACCTTGATTGCATGTCTATCCCACAGACTTTAGTGCATTACCGGTCCTGGCGTAACAGGTAAATCCGAAGGAGACTCGTCTATCTTAGTTGTATGTTTCCATTGTTTGAGGACTCGTCTGTCCAGCTCCTGGCGTCACAGGATTGTTTGAAGACTCGTCTGTTAACATGTTCTTATTCCAGATATCAGTTTCAACTTGGAAGAAGCTCGTCTGCTTTTTCTCCCCTTCATATCCCCAGAGCGCTATCTGGTTGGGTTTATTTCCCAGTGTTGCATTCTTCGTCAGAGTGCAAATTTCTGGTCTTCTTGGTATTCAACCACAGTTTATCTTGAATGGTCGATAGCCCGTACTATCGTCCTTTTCAGATTAACTGATGATTGAATAGGGGCAGCTGTAACACCACAAATTTGCCCTCTTCATTTTAAGCATCATATCACATCATATACATCATGAGCATATCATTTCCTTAGCATCATATCATGGAAAGATGAAGCATAACATCCCTCATGTCCTAACATCAAGCATATGGTCATCTGTGGAGGTCCTTGAAGCATTTCAAGCCATGACCAGGGTCCCAATGAGTTTGTACAAGTCTTATGGTGAGTCTACACTCCATTTACAAGTTTAAGTCCATTGGCAAAAGCTCAGAAGGTTGCATGATCATCAGAGATCTCAGGACAAGGCAAAGCTCCTATACAAGGCACCCAAATTAGGGTTTGAGATTCAAGCACCAAGATCTCACAACTTTGGCCATTTCTTTTGGGCAAAGTCTTCTATATTTAATAGGATCCTATGTGTCAATTTTCATGAGAAAATTCCATGTGGAAGTCAGTCAATGCCTCAGTTGCTTGCAGATGAAGGAAAAAGTCAACAGTGCCCTTAAAAAGTCAACTGTGCAATTTCAAGGGGTCTAACCCAAATATTTTTGGCCAAGAGGGGTCCTTACAAGGTTATAAGAGGTTTGGAATGCCTAAAGTTCAAGAATCATGGAGATTTGAAGGGTTTTGCAAAAATGGTACAAAGTTGGTTTTAAGGAATTTCCAAATTTGGCAACTTTTGCCCTAATTTTCAAATGGCCTTAACATGATCAAAAATTCTTCAAATGGACCAAAGTCAAACATGAAAGTTGAAGATTAAGGGCTCCCATTTTCAAAAAGTACAAGTACATTTTCATAGTATTCCTAGAACTCTCCATAGGTCCTTCGAAAATTCATGCATTTTAGGGCAAATTTCACTTTTCAAGTTTGTCACCAAATGCAAAAGGCGTCAAACTTGGTTTTTGTGACTTGGTACTGGCCCAATTGTGTTTCAAACTTAAAATGCACTACATTTGAACCATTTTTCTCCAAGGAATTTTCCATTTTCGTGCACTATGGAAAAATCCCTCCAAAACATGCAAATTGGCAAAAGTCATGAAACAAGTGTGATGCTTGAATCTAAGGGCCAAGAGTGATTGGATTTGAATCAAGGGTGGAAAATGAATTGCCCATGTGCTGAGAGGCCCAAGAGAGCATGATCATAGCATGCTTATCTCACCAATTGCAAATTATGCAACTTCACACTTTTCTCATGATTCATTCGTGCATTCTTTCTCATACTTTCAGCATTGCCTTGTGAGGTCACAAAGAGGAGAATTAGGGTTTAGCAAATCTCAGATCTCCCTCATTCTCTCATTCTCAACTTTCTTGCAACCTTGCATTTTCTCACGAATCTCTCCATTCTCTCACTTTCTCCACAAAACTCTTCCATATTCTTGATGAGTGAATCATATAGATCAAGATTCCACCAATCATTAGAGCTTAAAGTGCAAGAATAGCAAGGTTCCATTCAGAGGCAACTCACTTTGAAGCTTCTCATCCAGGTCCAATCAAGCTTCCTCATGCATTTATTTTGCAAGAGGAGATCACAAGAGCTAGATCTGCAGCTTTGGAGGCCTTTTCTTGGTGGTTTTGAAGGATCTATAACTCAGGTATGGCATGAAATCTCATGATCTGGAAATGGAATTATTGAGTTGCTTTGTGTTCTTTGATGTTTGCTGATGATAATGCACTTTTTAGATTCGAAAATGGTGCATCATAGCATAAGTTATCTTGATTTCAAGTTTGATGGTGACACTTTATTTCCTTCGATCCGTCGAATCCTTTGAGATTTAGGTTTTTTTGATGTTATATTTGAGTTCATTGATGTTGAATTAATAGATCTGGGCAGTTTGTTTTCATTTATTGGTTGATTTTTGGTTCTGGTTTGGTTTCCGGTGCCGAAGCCCTAGCTCCGGTCACCAGAATTTGTTTTAAGTTCAATTAGGGTTTGCTAAGTTGAAGATGAAGTATTCACCGTCAGATCTCCCATCCTGCGCACCACATGGCTCCACATAGCCCTAACTATCCTTCCGTCTCATGTTATTTTCTTTTGTTTCATTTAATACTCCATGTTATGCAGCACACCACACTCAGCGTACACCAACCAATCACCAACAAGCTTTTGTCCACCTCAATTAATGAGAGGTCAGCCACAGCCACTTGATGAATCCAGCGTCCCTCCTTTTTCCAGCCTTTTCTTTTAATTTCACTAATATCCACCACAAACAACATACACATGTGCTTGGAACTAGGCTTTCCCCTTGCTATGCGCACCCCACCTTACTTGGGCCCAGTTTGTTTTCAGTTTAAATCCTTACTTATCACACCCCTTCCCAATTCATTTTAATTTCTTTTTCTTTTGTTTTCTTTTTTAATTCAGTTTCATTTCAATTATTTTAAAATAGTTTCCTTCACTAAAAAAATCCCAAAAAAATCATGAATGTTATTTTAAGTCTCTATTATTTTTTCATATTTTTATTTTATTTTTTTTCCTTGTCCACGTGTCTGAATTAATTCCTCATTTCACCTAGCTTCTTTTTAAGTCCTCTTTGACCACACTGCCTTGTATAATTTCCATAGACTTCAATATTTTTAATTTTTATCCCATTCTTTTTGCTTTGGATTTTTAAGACCTTTTACTTTTCATGTGATTTTTCCCTGGATTTTTAGAAACTTATTTCTTGAGTTTTGATCCTGTGACTTGTGATGTAAGTTTGTAACCCTCACTTGTGTTCTTGCTTCCATTAAACCTAGTTTGATTCTGAATCTTTTCAAATCCTTTTGGCCCATTGTTACATTATGTTTGAAGATCATTTGGTTTCAATTGTGGAATTTTTAGATGCTTGGTTGATTTGTTGTGGATTTTATCTTGAACCTTGTCCCATTTTGCTCCCTTTGAACCTTTTGGTCTCTTATAAGCCTAGAAAGGCACTTGTACCAACTTCTTCTTCTCATTTGGGGTTCTTTTGGGGTGTGGGTACCTTCCTGGTCCTAGGATAGGGTTTGTGTCTTCTGAAGTTTTGTGTTTGCTTCTTCTCTAAGTCATTTGTTTCCTTAAGTGCTTTCACTTCATCTTATTGTTTCTATTGCTTCCATTTGGTATGATTTGGTCTTGTACCTCTTTTCTCTTCATCTTTTTGGCTTCTTAAGCCATTCTTCATCTTGTTTTGGTTCTGGTTGTGAGCTTTGTGTTCATATCTTGTGCATTTTGCTTTACATATTTCATAAGTGTGCATTTGTTTTCATAAGTGTTTCATGTTGCATCTTTAGCTTGCATACTTCTTCTCCTCATTCCTTTGAGTTGAATTTGCATTGTGCATATGTTCATACCATTTCACTTCTGATTGTGTGATGTTAGCATGTTATCTTGCTCATTGTGTTTCACTTGTATGCTTTACTAACCTTGCAGGGGCTATGGTAAGTGTGAGGTGTGGGAATTGAGTTCCACATTTCCAATTCTCATCTTCTCCTCTTGTGTTTATCTTGTACTAACCATTTGTTTGTTGGGCTTAGGCCTTTCTCATCCCTTCTTCTATCTTCTTCTCTTCTTCTTTTCTTCTTCATTAGGATAGAAACCTCACTAACCTTAGGACATCCATGCATGTTAACACTTAGGATTATTTAGTTCCCCTTTAGAATTTTTCCTTTGTGATCCTTTTGGTTATTCTTCTCATCTCATAACTCTTAAAAAACATCTTAATAAGTTTGAAGTGATGTCTTGATCCATAGCCTTATCCCATGAGGTATGCTTGTAGTCTTCCCATCTTGGGATAGTACAAGTTTATCTTATGATGCACAAGTCTGATCAAGGTATCTTCTTCATAAAAGAAAAGCCTAAAAAACACTTCTTCATCTGTAAATACCAAAACACTTAATAAGTAAACAAGTTAGTGAGCTTAGGCCCTAGTCTTTGGGTTCAAGTTTTGGGGATCTTCTCCTTACTTGAGTGTGCTTGTTCTATTATTCCATCTTGGAATGTAGTGACAAGTGCACATTCCATGGAAAAGAGCTTGAGTTCACTTCCTTGTGACACACTCATAAAAGCTTCATAAAAAACACAAACAAACAATAAGCGTCCCTCCTTCGGGAATTCTTCTCTCATCTCATTCGCTCCGTACGTGAACTCGCTCCTACTTGTCACTTTACAAGACGGTTACGCACTTGTCGTCCGAGTCCGCAACACCTGAGCAATGGCATAGGCAGTTCAAGCCTTAATTCACAAGCAATTTCCTTTTAGTACCCCTAGTTAGGGGAACTACGGTGTCTCTGATCCTCATTATCCTGGTAAGGTACGTAGGCAGCAGGGTAGGGCCCGTTCGAGCACAATCTTTATTTTCCCTACATTTTTCTCTTTGTTTCTTATTTCATTTCTTTTTCCAGTTCCAGTTTCTTTCCATTTTCTTTTCTTTTGATGCAGCTTTCATACCCTCACCCTTTGAAACAGTTTTCTTTGCAAGCGTGGATCCCGTCGGGTACGGCGGACGATCTGGGTGCTAATACCTTTCCAGGTCGTAACCGACTCCCGAACTCAGTCTCTTTGGTTCGCAGGACCTGTGTCCTTCATCTTTTTTCTTCTGGTTTGTGCAGCATTACCATTCCCGTTCCTTCGGGATAAAAATGCCTGGCTGGCGACTCTATTCTTTTCCGCGCCACTTTCGCGTTTGTACCAGGATGGAAATCCGGGGAGCGACACTTACATGTAACACTTGAGGGAGATCGAGGAAGGAACACAACAACAACACTAACACCAACATCGTTAACATGGTCATCACGTTTAGGGTACATAAAATATTTTCCCGTCATCTACAGTAAACTCATTTTCCATTGTTGTTCATGTTCTTGTTGTTGATGTTGTTGTTATTAATGTTGTTTTTGTTGTTTTTGAACATAGATGTCGACCTTGTCAAGTTCTTCAACAGGAAGCAGGGAAGATACTAAAACGATTTAGTGTTCTGTGAATACAAATTAAACGAAAAGATCATAGTAAGGTGTCACAATGATGCCTCAATTAACATCACTTTGTAACTCATCTAGTGTGAAAATTCCGATCGAGTTTTATTGGTTGTACAGAGTAGCGGATTATCCACATCACTCTACTTTTACGAGTTATGTTGCTTTCCTTTAATGTAGGAAGGTTAGTATACTGATAGATGACTAAAGAGAAATGGATGATAATGTCAAAGATAGCATATGGACAAACATTAAGGTATTACATAGTTTCTAATTCATACTTTATAGTTTTTAAAACACTACCTATAATTTATGATTCATACTTATGTATTGATTTAAATATAGTTGAATTTGGAGATTGGTGATAACTCAAAATTGAAAAATAAGTGGATATATTATGTCGGTGTTCCTTGGATGGGATTTAAGTCACGGATCACGACTGACAACATTACGAGGCCTAAGAGAAATCTTGAACATCCATGGATTCTGTATAGTTTTATATCGAAGAAGGTGTGGCACAGGTTTACGAAGAAACATCGTTTTGAGGAATTCAGGGTTAGTACTAGTCTTATTTAGTCGATAATGGTATACTAATGAGTTATAGATACTAATCATACACATTATCCACTTTGTTAATAACAAGCTAAAAGCAGTGGTTCAAAACAAGACGAAAAACATGTACCCCCATAGATTGTCTCGTGGGGGTTACAAGAAACTTGAGAAGAAAATGATGCTTGAAAAACAACAATAAATGGGTGATAGTGACATTCCATTTCCACGATCAAGATACGAGAAATGGAAGAGGGCTCTGTAACACCCCAAATTTTCCCTCTTCTTTTTAAACATCATCATCATATCATAGTCTTCATAAGCATATCATATCCTTGGCATCTTAGCATGGAAAGATGAGGCATAACATTCTCATGCCCTAGCATTAGGCATATGATCATCTGTGGAGGGAGTTGAATCACCATAAGCTATAACAAGAGGCCCAATAGATTTTCCCAAGTCCTATGAGGAGTCTACATTGCATTCACAAGCTCAAGATCATTCACAAAAGCTTGGGAGATCACCAGGGAATCCAGGCTAGGGCAAGCTCCTACACAATGATCCCAAATTAGGGTTTGAGTTTCAAGCATGAAAACTTTGTGACTTTGGCCATTTCATCTGGGAAAAGTCTCTCATATGACAAGAGGATCCCAAGGATGAGGTTTGATGAGAAAATTCCTTAGGGAAGTCAGTTATTTCATCAGAAGCTCAAAAATGCAACTTTTCTCCTATATAAGGAAATCCTGATTAGGGTTTTGGACCAGATGCTCATATCTTCTGAATTTTGACCATTTTTTGAGGGCAAAGACTTTTATTTAGTCTGCATGGCTTATGTATGAAGTTTGAAGTAAAAATTCACTGAAGAAGTCAAGGTTTGGTTCAGTTGCTTGAAGGTGAAGCAAGAAAGTCAACTGTGCAGTCGGAAAAGTCAACATGAAGTTTTCAGAGTTTTTTAATCAGGATTATCATTTTTTGAGGTCATATCATGTCAAGGAGTAATTCAGTTGAGCTTACATGTCAAAAATCGGGAGTATGCAAAAAGTTACTAATTTTGGAAGTTTCCATTTTTGGAAATTATTTTGTCCTGAAACTTCAAGCTATTATTTCATGTGCGAAAAAGCTCCGAACGATTTTCCGGTGAACACAAAAGTTGTAGAGCACGATTTTCCCTTTCCGGAAAGTCGTAGAACATTTTCATAGCCTTCCTAGAACTCAAGATACGATTTTTCGAAGTTTTTGTGCATTTTAGGGTCTTGGTGCATTTTTGTCACAATCTCATTGGTCCACTTTCTTTTTTTTATTGACACATATTATTTCATTTTTTTCACACTTCTTTTTAATGGGTCAGCACCCAGGGTCACGTGGCCAAGTGTGGCATACATCACTTTTGGTTTTGTTTTGTTTTTAACTTTTTTTATTATTTATTTATATTGTAAAGATGGTACAAGCAAGAGGCCCATGTGATCAGCACACAAAGCACCTCATTACTCTTTTCCTGCGTGATCCTCCCACTCACATTCTCTCCAATGACGCGCACACACCTCACGCGATGGAAGGACAAAGTTGCATGGGGACGTTCAACATGAACTTCATGAAGCAAGACAACCATCCCCCCTTCGATCACATTCTAATATATGTCGTTTCCATCAATAAGATATCATGATGCCAGCACACGAGTTCCACCGTATTAACTTGCACCCTCACGCGGGTGATCCTATTTGATTTAATTTGAAGAGGGAAGAGAGTGTCATGCGTTTTCGGACTCTGTTGTTGTTGAGAGTGAAAATGAAAAAAGCATAACAAATTTTACAAGAGGATTGGACACTCACTCACGAGTTTGGAGAGGAAAATCATAACATTTTATCACACCCTTGGCACAACTCTCACTCTCTCTCATTGTGCTCTTAAAACTGCACCTTCCCACAACATATTCCAGATCTGATCTTTCTCCATACACACTTTATCCTGTGTCCTTAGAGCTCTTAAGCATCAACATTCAGTGAGAGCATCATCCTTCTACATTATTTGGTAGCTGGAGGAAGCTCATCTGGCTATCTTTCTCATCTTTCGGATTCTTCCTCTTTGCTTGTGATTGAAGTCCACAGCCTTTATTTGGCTCAAAGAATGTCAGAGAATGCATAAGGGAGCTTGTATGACCTCTGGATCTCTCTAAATATCAAAGAAAGCTTCACACCAGGTTTGAGCATCAACTTTTGCTTGCTTCGGTTTTGTTGATTTGTTGACTATTTCATGTTATGTATGCTCTGCACTTGTTGTTTGAATTGTCAAGAAGCTTTGTGATGTATTAATTCTTGATTTCCGATTTCATGATCTTACTTTGTGGTCTTCGTTTCTCCTTGGATGATAAGAGTGTGTGGAAGATAGTTGTGTATTGTTGTTCCTTGTGCTTCGTAGAGCATTTTTGGTTTTAGAATGTTGTGATTTCATGGAGAACCGAGGGAGTTGTGTCGAGTTGATTTGAGGATGGTGGTGTTCGGGTTCCCCTGTTCTTGCTCTTCTTCCTGCGTTTTTCTTCATGGCATGGTGAAGAAGATGATGGTGTGGCGGCTTGTGATTGGTCCGAGTTTTGTTTCTTATTTTGTTTTTTATTTTTTATTTCATTTCATTTAAGTGAAAGTTGTCCAGTTGATTTCATGTTCACATAGTCTTTGTTATTTCATTTTAATAAATAATTATAACACATGTAAATAATAATAATAATTAATCCTGATTATTAGTGGTTAATGACTTTTCGTGTGGGCCTAAGGCCAATTTGCTATGTGCACCTCCGTTTTGGGCCCAGATTCATATTGAACTGGAATTGTTTGCTGAATGCACCCCCTGGCTTGGTGTCTCTTATTTTATTTCTTTTTTTATTTATTTTCAGTTTGCATTTTAATTTTAAAAAAAATAGAATTAGGTCTTCAAAAATTATAAAAAAATTCAGGAATGATTCTTTTTGTTTTCTCTAATTTTTGGTATTTTTATTTTTCATTTATTTTTAATTGCCACGCAGAAATTAATTGTTTTCCTTAATTAATTGTTTTTATTTCATTTTTGAAGCATGCTGATTTGTTCATTTTCTATCTTGGTCATTAATTTGAATTTTGAAATGCTTCTTTTTGCTCTGGATTCCTAATGCGATGTAGTTTGTTGATGATTTTTATTCTGATTTTTAGATGTTTTCTTAATTAATTTTGATCTCTAACTTGTGCATGAAGCCTTCTAACCCTAATCCATGTTTGAACCCTCATTTGAATGACTAAGCTTCTGATTTTGATCCCCTCCTTTTGGCATGTTGATATTGTATGATTGAATATTGTTTGTGCAAGTTTGTGGAATTTTTGGATGTATATTTGAATTGATTTGAATTTTTGTTCCTTACTTGTCCCTTTTTGCTTCCTTTGGGTCATATGGCCACTCTTTAAGGTAGAAGGGAATTTGTGCCAAATTCTTTAGCTTGTTTAGAGCCTTCTTAGGTTGTTGATCCCCCTCTGGTCTTGAGTTTGTGTTTGTACCTTGGAAAATTTTGTGTTTGTTTGCCTTTGAAGTTCATTCACTTCTATGCATATCCACCTCATTTCCTTTGCTTCTTTCTTCTCATGATGTAAATACTTGAATATGTGCACTTCTTCTCTTCATCTCATGTGATCCTTAGGCACTTTCTTAACATGTTAGGGTTCTGGTTTGACACTTTGTGATGTTGCTTTGACTATTTTGTTTTGTATTCTCTCATATTTACTTTGTTTTGTCATGATGCTTCATTGTGAGTTGTATTTCTCTTCTCATTCTTGTGCTTTAAGTTTGCATTTGACATTTATGTTTATGACTTCACTTCTGGTTATGTGACTTTGGTTTGACATTATGTATTGCATTTATGCTTGTGTCACTAAACATTTCAGGGGCTTTGGTATGTGAGAGGTGTGGATGTGATTCCCACATCTCCAATTCTTATCTCTTCTCCTTTTCTTCATTAATACTATTATTGTGATTGTTGGGCTTAGGCCTTACTTCCTCCCTCTTCTATTCTTCTTCTCTTCTTTTGCTTCTCTTCTTATCTTCTCTTCCTTTAGGATAGTAAACCTCACTAACCTAGGATTTTCTATGCATGATAACAATTAGGATTCATTAGTCCCACATTAGATTTTACCTTTGAGATCCTTTTGGTGCTCTCTCTTCTCATCTTCAAACTTAACTTCAAGTCACTTTAATAAATAACGAGTCTTCTCATATGACATGAGACTTTGCTATGAGATACCTGCACGCGTTCCGTTTCGGGGTGAGGTGTAGGATATCCCTCGTGGTGGATAGGTCTTAGCATGAGATTACTTCACAAAGAAAGCATAAAAAATAGTTCTTAACCAAAAATCACAAAAGCACTTAATAAATTCCAGTAGGTCAGTGTGTCTGGGCCTTCACTTGTGGGACTAGATTTGGGGATTTCCTCCATAGATAGGTGTGCCTCTTGCGCATTCCATTTCAGGATGATGTGAGACGTACATATCCCAGTAAGTAAGACTTAGATACACTTACCTATGCAAACTTCAAAGCAGAAAACTCATAAAAAAACATGAACCAACAATAAGCGTCTTTCCTTCGGGAATTCTTTTCTCATCACCTTCGCTCCGTCCGCGAACTTGCTCCTACTTGTCACTTTGTAAGACGGTAACACACTCGTCGTCCGAGCCTGCAACACCTGAGCATTGACATAGGCAGTTCAAACCTTAAGACACAAGCAATCCTTTGCACCCCTAGTTAGGGGAACTACGACGACTCTGATCCACATTGTCCAGATGAGGTACGTAGGCAGCGGGGTAGGGCCCGTTCGAGCACACTCTTTTATTTTCCATACATTTCCCCCTTTATTTTCTTTCTTATCCAATTCAGTTCCTTCTTTTTGCAGCAACTTTCATTTCTTCACCCTTTGAACAGTTTCTTTGCAAGCGTGGATCCCGTCGGGTACGGCGGACGATCTGGGGTGCTAATACCTTCCTAGGTCGTAACCGACTCCCGAACTCAGTCTCTTTGGTTCGCAGGACCCGTTTCCTTCCTTTTCTTTTCTCCTAGTTTGTGCAGCATTACCATTCTCGTTCCTTCGGGATAAAAATTCCTGGCTGGCGACTCTACCTCTTTCTGCGCCACTTTCGCGTTTGTACCAGGATGGAAATCCAGGGAACGACAGCTGGCGACTCTGCTGGGGAACGAACCCAGAATCTCTGGTTCCCTTGAGAGTCAATCCTAGCGCTCGCGTGTTTCTGTTCCTCTGGGTGTTGATTGTTACTGTTGTGTGTATTTTACTATTATTTTATTTACAGTTTTACTTACAGCATTATTTACAGTTTTCAGTATTTATTTTCTGCATCATACTCTATACTGGACTGTTTGGACTGGTTTTCTGTTTGGTGGGATTCGGGTGATACTATTTCTGAGAGATAAGCCAAATACCCGGCTTGAGTGCACTATAGGATTAGAGTGGACATATTGTACTCACATGTGACATGATGAGTGGCGATGTGTTTCACGCCCAGACTGCGACCGTCTTGGAAATATCTTGTGTGGGGATTTCCTCCACTTCAGGATAGGACCTTGATAGTTATGTGCATCTGGGGACCGATCATTGAGAACCTTTGTGGAAACAACCCTCTCCAGTGGTGACAGTGGCAGACCACATTTTGTGGCAAACCCATTCGCACCCGAGGGTCCACTGGGGACTCGCATAGGATGGCCTGGTTCTCTTATAGGAACTCAGTCAAAGCATCTGGTCGTATGACAATAGTACTGTATCCTACGGGCTGAATGTACTATTGTTTCTCGATTTCAGCGCTCGAAGCTGGGGACTTATGAGGGATGCTTGTTTTTCCCGGACTCAGCTGAGGCCTCCCTGCGTAATACATAATGCCAAACCGATTCCCTGATTTGGTCATGAGCCATTTCTCGGAAATGGTGAAAGTATTATTGCTATTCGGCTTTGAGAGTCCGTGATGTTTGACCCGGAGCACACCCGTGAGATTGGGAGGGGTTTACAGGTTTGCAGGAACCCTTGACCTCATCTTACCCTCGTTACCAGTATAGTCTTCTGATCTGACATGGTTACTTTGATTTCGGAGTTCTTGAGTTTATCTGGTTCTTGATTGGGGTTTATCTGAGATTATTTGAGTGTTTGTGGGTTATTATTCAGACGATTCAGGTTTCTGATCACTTGGCTCTGACATCCAGAATCCAGAAATTCCCAGATTGATCATATGTCTTTGCATTTTCATTGCATCATTTCATCATTAATCATGTTTTGTTTTCATTCATAGGTTCATATCCTTGCTTCCGGTTCCGGTATCCTACTCAGAGATGGAAGATCATCGCAAGCAGAACATTAATTTCAAATTTTTCGACACTAAGGTTGGTCTATTAAAGAAGATGGTGAAGTTGATCACGCCCAATCATGTGGAGAGGTTCAGGAAGGCTTATGGAAGCATTCTAGATATGGTGGTAGAGTTAGATCCCTCTGAAAGAAGTGCCATTCACACCCTACTTCAATACTATGATCCTCAGCTTCGATGTTTCACTTTTCCTGATTTTCAGTTAGGTCCTTTGCTGGAGGAGTATGCTTTGATCTTGGGAGTTCCTGTTCGAGACCGGATTCCATTCAATGCTGAGATGGTTAGACCTGCACCTGAAGCAATTGCCAAGGCTCTTTATTTGAGCACCTCTGTTGTGAAATCTATGACTACTATTAAAGGAGGTGTATCTGGTTTTTCTTTGGAGGCTTTAGTAAAGAAGGTTGAAGAGCTGGCTGTTAAGGAAGAGTGGGATTCTGTGTGTGCCATTCTGGCTCTCTCTATTTATGGCATCATTTTGTTTGCAGATATGGAGAAGTTCATAGACATGAATTCCATCCATCTATTCTTGCTGAAGAATCCTGTGCCTACGTTGCTCGGAGATTTGTATTACTCGGTGCACTATAAGACTGAAAAGAAACGGGGAGGTTTAGTTCGCTGTTGCGCTCCTTTATTCCATATGTGGTTCATGAGGCATTTGCCCAGTACTTGGGTGTTTAGTGATCATACCTTGGTGTGGGCTCAGAAGCTGGAAAAGTTGTTTGCTAAGGATGTTAGATGGATTACTCAGAGGCTTCAGGGTGCACGTTTCATCACCAGTTGTGGGAGTTATCTCAGTGTACCTATGTTGGGAGTGATTGGGGGGATCAATTACAACCCGATCTTGTTGAGGAGACAGTTGGGGTATGCCTTGAGAGAGGTACTAGAAGAGTTGAGCTTGGCCCCTATTTTCTATTTCCCGGTGAAGGACAATATGCCATTGGTGAGAAAAGCTGCTGGAGCTTGGAAGTGCATTAAAGGAGAAGGAGTGGCTAGCTTTGGAAAGTGTAACAATCAAACTTTCCCGGAGTACGAGGCTTGGCTGAAAGATAGAGCCAGGAGGGTATTGCTGTCATTCTCACCTTCAGTTCCTCCAACTGCTGAGTCTAATGCCACTGTGCCTTAAGAAGAATTCAAGAAGTTGGAAACACAGCTGCACGAGGTCAGGATAGAGAATACTGAAATGGTTAACTTGTACCACCTCGCCAATCATGCTAAAAATGAGGCAGAAGAAAAATTACAGAAGATGCAGATCACCTTGGAGGCTAAAGAGAAAGAGTTTGCTGGAAGGGAAGCTCACTTTCAGAGATTGGGTCTGATGGAATCAAAAAGAGAAGCAGAACGTAAGAAGACTTCAAAGACTCTTAAGGAAGCTCGCCAGTCCATTGTTTGGTTGCAGGGCCAAAGGGAACAGGAGCAGAAGAGGTATAAAGAAAAAGAAGAGTTTTTCGAAGTACATATGACCTTCAAGAAGGAAGAAGTGGAACAAGCCCACCAGATCCGAAGAGAGAAGACTCAGCAGTTGGCAAAGAGTCAGCAAGCCTTAGAAGAAGCGCTTAAGGAGATTGAAGACCTCAGGTTGATGGCTGGAGTCAAGAAGGCTAGGTCTGAGCTGGGACTTAGTGAGGGAGGATCAGGGTCTTCGAGCAACAGTCTTGCTTTTTAGTTTGTTTTCCTAGTATTTGGATTACCTACAGACATGTTGTAGGAATCTTGGTTGTTTTTCTTTTTAGAAAACTTGTACCCTATGGGGAATTCTGTTACTTTTTCCTGGTAGGCTGATTTATGTTATGCAGTTTTATTCAGTTCTCTATTTTCTGTGCATGCTGTTATGGTGATCCAAATTTGATTTCTATGCAAAAGTTTCTGAAGGTCGGGGATCAACAGCCATCTGGTTTTCTTTGCTAAATACTGGAACCGGGGCATGAATGACCTGGGGTTTGAAAGCATAAACAATTGCATTGCATACATATCACCATTCTTCTTATTTTGCAGGTATGACCATAGGTTCCTAATGTCTTTTCTGTAACAGGCACTATAGCTCCCAGGAAGGTTCGAGAACAGCCGATCATACACAGATATCCCACAAGAGTCAACAGAGAAAGAGTCATGGATCAAATGCAGGCTAATTTAGCTGACTTGAGATTGAGAATGGACAATTTCATGACCCTTATGGCAGGGATGGGTCAGAATCAGGAACGTTTACGTGAGTTGGTAGAAAATAGTACAGCCAGGAACAACGGGGCTGCTGATGGAGGTAATCGTAACGGTGCTGGCGCCCGTCAAGTTGAAATCCCTATGACACAGCCAGGGGTCACCATTATCAATGATGGACTGAAAAAAATACAAATGGATGGTCAAGACGAACAGTTTACATTGCTGGACGAAGCGGAAGGCCAAGGGGCTGAAATGAACAGAAAGTTTGAAGAGATGGCTGAACAGATCAGGGCCATTCAATCTCAGAGCTCTCTGGGGTTCGATATTACTGACTTAGGCTTGGTTCCAGGGGTTAGAATCCCTTACAAGTTCAAGGTCCCTACTTTCGAGAAGTACAATGGCACAGCGTGTCCAAGGACTCACCTTCAGTCCTTTGTAGGAAGGATTGCTGCCCATACTGACGATGAGAAGCTATGGATGTATTACTTCCAGGATAGCCTGGTTGGGGCTTCCCTGGAGTGGTATATGAAGCTGAGTAGGGTCAACATTAAGAGCTGGAAGGACTTGGCAGAGGCGTTAGTGAAGCAATACCAGTACAATTTGGACATGGGTCCAAATCGCACTCAACTGCAGAACATGTCTCAAAATGCTAATGAGGGGTTTAAGGAGTATGCTCAAAGGTGGCGTTAGCTGGCTGCCAGAGTACAACCACCATTGCTGGAGAACGAGATGGCTGATATGTTCATGGGAACATTGCAAGGGGTGTTTATCGAAAGGTTGGCGTCCTGTTCGGCAACCAAGTTCAATGATATAGTAATAGCAGGCGGGAGGGTCGAGACTCTGTTAAAGATGGGGAAGATTCAGGACACCAGTGCGAGTAGCTCGAGCGGTGTAAGAAAAGCTTTCAACGGACCCCCGAGAAGAAGAGAAGGTGAAACCAATGTTGTGTATGGCCGAGGACGGGGCCGAGGATATAGAAGATCATATGAGCAAGTGGCAGCTGTCACTATCCCTTCCAGTCCTGTGCAGCAGGTACAGACTTAACCACAACAGCAACAACAACAACAACAACCACAACGTAGCAATTATCAGCAAAGACCTTATCAACCGAGACAAGCTCGTCCAGCTAATAGGGTGCTTGAAGCAATTCCCATGACATACACTGCACTGCTGCACAGGTTGCTAGACTTGAACTTGATACAACTGAGGACATTAGCACCACCACCACCTGGAGAGCTTCCAGTGGGGTACAATGCCAATGCTAGATGCGCTTTCCATTCAGGGGCACCCGGGCACTCAACTGAGAAATGCAGGGCGCTACAGCATAAAGTTCAAGATTTGATCGACTCCAATGCGATTAACTTCGCACCACCGCATAATGTTACTTCAAACCCTATTCTGAACCATGGAGGGGCTAGAATAAATGTTGTTGACGGAGGTGAGAAGTTAAGCCTGATTCTGAGCGTAGAAGAAGTGAAGACTCCACTGCTGGTGCTGAAAGAATGGCTGCTAAAAGGACAGGTGTTTCGGGGATGTGGTTCCGATTGTGAAAATTGTTTGAGTTCAATGAACGGTTGTGAAGACCTGAAGGTGGGGTTTCAGAATCTGATTGATGAGGGGTCGTTGCAGTTCGACAAAGTTGATAATGGAGGTGATTGTGTGTCCACTATAACCATTTACTATGATCCAGCTGAAATGCCTGCCAGGAGGGAACCTGTGACTATTTATGCTCCTGAAGTCAGTCATGTTACTATTACTGTTCCCGGTCCTGTTCCTTATACTGATGATAAAGCCATCCCATGTCATTATGGATGAGATGTGTACGTGGAAGGACAGAAGGTCGAAAGCAAGTCAGTAGCAATTGACCCGACTGTGGTGAACGTCGGAGGGGTTGGTGGCTTTAATAGAAGTGGTCGTCTTTTTGCTCCCCCAGTTCTGAGAGGAGATCCTGAAGCTGAAGTTGCGGCAAAGGCTAAGGGAAAGCAAACAGCGACTGAAGAAATGACAACTCCTGTTGCTGGACAGGATACCTTTGAGAAAGAAGTGGAGGAATTTATGCGAATAATAAAGAATAGTGATTATAAGGTGGTCGAACAGTTAAACCAGACGCCGTCCAAAATATCAATTATGTCTTTGCTGATGTGTTCTCCAGCTCACAGAGAAGCCTTGCTGAAAGTGTTGCAGATGGCATACGTTCCTCAGGAGATAACTGTTAATCAATTGGAAGCCGTAGTGGGCAGTGTGAATGCAAGCCACGGGTTGGGCTTCACAGATAGAGACCTTACTTCAGAGGGCCGTAATCACAACAAAGCACTGCATATTACTATGGAGTGTAAGGGTGTTGTTTTGTCGCATGTCCTGGTTGACACAGGCTCTTCTCTTAATGTACTCCCAAAGAAAGCCTTAATGAAGTTGAATGTCGATGGTATCGTCTTGCAACCCAGTGATTTGATAGTTAAAGCTTTTGATGGGTCTAGAAGGTCTGTGTTCAGAGAAGTTGAGTTACCCGTGAAAATAGGGTCTCAAGTATTCAAGAGCACATTCTACGTCATGGATATTCAACCCGCGTACAGTTGCTTGCTGGGACGTCCTTGGATTCACGCTGCCGGAGCAGTAACATCCACTTTACATCAAAAGCTGAAGTACGTGATTGATGGCCAAGTAATCACTGTGTGTGGGGAAGAAGATATCTTTGTGAGCCACCTATCAACTTTCAAATATGTGGAGATGGACAGAGAGATCCATGAAACGCTGTGTCAGGCCTTCGAAGCGGTTAATGTCAGCATTTTGGCTCCGGTAGAGAGGAACAATGAGAAAGAGGGTACCTCCATTCACTCCTACAAGCAGGCCAAGGAAGTGGTTCAATCGGGAAGCGCCCAGGGCTGGGGCAAGTTGCTGGAATTAGAGAAGAAAGATGACAAGTTTGGGCTTGGTTATCAGCCTGGTGGGTCGAACTGGCCTCAGGATGGTAAAGCCATAACGTTCACGAGCGTCGGGATTCTAGATCACATCTATGCAATAAGCGAAGAAGCAGACAGTGACTGCGACTGGGACAACTGGATTCATCCGTGTGCACCCGGAGAGGAACTCAAGAACTGGTCTGCTGAGGACATCGTTCAAGTCACCTGGAAACCAAAGTAATTTATTTGTTTCCTTTTCTATCATGCTGCATGTCAATCCTGCACCCTGCCCAAGGTGCATGGATCTATTTGTAGGGCCACCATGCTTTTTATGCATTTATTTTACCATGAAATAAAGGACATTTTCAAGAAAATTGTGTTCTCTTTCTTTCGTTTTAAATTTTTCACAAAAAAATCAAATGGCAATGTGTTTTTCCTTTTTGTTTTTGTGTCTGCGTCTCTTTTGAAAAGAAAAAACAAAACAAAACAGATTCTGAAATGGGCACATCGTCTGTGCAGTGTTGATCATCCGGATTCTAGTGATAACGTTCCTGCTATGACCACGCATGACTTTGACAATCCTATCTACCAGGCTGATGAAGGGGTTGAGGAAGACTGTGAACTCCCCGAAGAATTGGTCAGGTTGTTGAAACAAGAGAGGGTCATTCAGCCTCATCAGAGAGATCATCAACACAGGGACAAAAGAGTCAAAGAAAGAGATAAAGATTGGGGCCAGTCTGCAGGCCGAGGTAAACTAAGAGTTGATTGGTATGCTGCGTGAGTATGTGGATATCTTCGCCTGGTCGTATCAAGATATGCCAGAGTTGGATACTGACATTGTTGTGCATAAGCTACCATTGAGAGAAGATTGTCCTCCTGTGAAACAAAAGTTGAGAAGAACTCGTCCTGACATGGCGATGAAGATCAAAGAGGAGGTTCGGAAGCAGTGGGATGCCGGTTTCCTTGCCGTAACTAGTTACCCACCTTGGGTAGCTAACATTGTGCTTGTACCAAAGAAAGACGGCAAAGTTCGGATGTGCGTTGATTATCGGGACCTAAACAGAGCAAGTCCAAAAGATGACTTTCCATTACCTCACATTGATATGCTGGTAGAAAACACCGCTCAATTCTCGATATTTTCCTTCATGGATGGCTTCTCCGAGTATAATCAGATTAAGATGGCACCGGAAGACATGGAGAAAACAACGTTCATTACCCCGTGGGGGTACATTCTACTACAAGGTGATGCCCTTTGGTTTGAAGAACGCCGGGGCAACATATCAGCGGGCTATGGTCACATTGTTCCACGACATGATACACAAGGAGATAGAGTGCTATGTGGATGATATGATTGCTAAGTCCCGAGACGAAGAAGAGCATCTGGTCAATCTTAAGAAGCTGTTTGATAGACTGATAAAGTATAAGCTGAGGTTGAATCCAAACAAGTGCACTTTCGGAGTGCGTTCCGGAAAATTGCTGGGTTTCATTTTTAGCCAGAAAGGAATTGAGGTGGATCATGCAAAAGTAAAAGCAATACAAGATATGCCTGCACCGAAAACAGAAAAAGAAGTGCGCGGGTTTTTAGGGAGGTTGAACTACATTTCAAGGTTCATATCTCATCTAACTGCCAAGTGTGAACCAATATTCAAATTGCTAAGAAAAGAGCAAACGGTCAGGTGGAATGAGGACTGCCAAAAAGCCTTTGAAAAGATAAAAGAGTATTTGCAGACACCTCCGATTCTAATGCCTCCAGTTCCAGGACGGCCACTTATCATGTACTTAACTGTGCTAGAAGGGTCAATGGGGTGTGTTCTAGGCCAACATGACGATTCTGGTCGAAAAGAGTACGCTATTTATTACCTTAGCAAAAAGTTTACTGACTGTGAATCCCGTTACTCACTGCTCGAGAAAACTTGTTGCGCTTTGGTATGGGTTGCTCGCCGACTGAGACAATATATGTTGACCCATAACACACTGCTAATCTCAAAAATGGACCCTGTCAAGTATATTTTCGAGAAACCAGCGTTAACCGGAAGGGTTGCAAGGTGGAAAATGATCTTAACAGAGTATGACATACAATATACTTCTCAAAAAGCCATCAAAGGAAGTGTATTGTCGGATTATCTTGCACAGCAGCCCCTTGAAGATGACTATCAGCCAATGAAATTTGATTTCCCTGATGAGGACATCATGTACCTCAAAGCAAACGATTGCGAGGAACCACTTCCGGAGGAGGGGCCAAACCCTGAATCCAAATGGAAGTTGATGTTTGATGGGGCATTCAATATCAACGGACGTGGAGTTGGTGTTTTTCTTATTACTCCTGAAGGTGTTCACTTTCCCTTCGCTGCCAGAATTACTTTTGGCTGCACCAACAATGAAGCGGAATACGAGGCGTGCATAATGGGAATAGAGGAGGCTATTAATCTTCGGATTAAGACCCTCGATATATTCGGAGATTCAGCCCTCGTTATCAACCAGGTTACCGGCAAATGGTATACGCATCAAGAACATTTAATTCCCTATAGGGATTATGCCAGAAAACTGTTGACGTTCTTCACAACAGTTAAGCTTTAGTATATACCACGAGATGAGAATCAATTTGCCGATGCATTGGCTACTCTTTCTTCGTCTATCAAAGTCTTGTGTTGGAATTATGTGCCCAGGATTGACATTTCTAGGCTTGATGCACCAGCTCATGCTTTCTCTGTAGACGCAGTGTCTGATGAGAAACCTTGGTATTTTGATATTAAGCTTTTCCTGGAAAAGCAAGAATACCCAACTGGGGCATCATCCAACGACAAGAAGACCTTAAGGCGACATGCTGCTAGTTTCTTCTTAAATACAGATGGGGTTTTGTATAAGAGGAACTTTGACATGGTTTTGCTCAGATGCGTGGATAGACACGAAGCAAGCCTGTTGATACAGGAAGTCCACGAGGGATCTTTCGGTACTCATTCAGGAGGGCATGCTATGGCTAAGAAGTTGTTGAGATCGGGGTATTATTGGATGACAATGGATGCAGATTTTTGTTCGTACGCCGGTAAGTGCCACAAGTGTCAGATTTATGCAGACAAGGTGCATGTTCCTCCAAGCCCGCTCAACGTCATGTCATCTCCTTGGCCCTTTTCTATGTGGGGCATTGACATGATCGGGAAAATAGAGCCTACTGCTTCAAATGGTCATCGCTTCATTCTGGTTGCGATCGATTACTTCACTAAGTGGATTGAAGCAGCATCTTATGCCAATGTCACTCGTCAAGTGGTAGCCAGATTTTTGAAAAGAGACATTATCTGCAGATACGGAGTGCCCGAAAGAATCATTAATGATAATGGTTCTAACTTGAACAACAAGATGATGGCAGAGTTGTGCCGGGACTTCCAGATTCAACATCATAATTCTTCTCCTTACCAGCCAAAGATGAATGGCGCGGTAGAGGCAGCAAATAAAAATATCAAGAAGATTGTGCAAAAGATGGTTGTCACTTACAAAGATTGGCATGAGATGTTACCATTTGCGTTGCATGGTTACCGAACGTTAGTCAGGACGTCAACTGCGGCAACTCCTTTCTCATTGGTATATGGTATGGAGGTAGTCTTGCCTGCTGAGGTAGAAATTCCTTCACTGCGTGTGATGATGGATGTGAAGCTTGATGAGGCTGAATGGGTACGTGCTCGATACAATCAGCTATGTCTAATTGAGGAAAAGAGATTAGCGGCTATCTGTCATGGTCAGCTTTATCAGAGGAGAATGAAGAGAGCGTTCGACCAACGAGTACGTACTCGGGAGTATTAAGTAGGAGAGCTCGTGCTCAAGAGGATTGTTCCTCCAGGTTCATATCACAGGGGCAAGTGGACCCCAAATTACAAAGGACCATTCATAGTGAAGAAAGTTTTCTCAGGCGGAGCACTGATGCTCACCACTATGGATGGAGAAGATTTCCAATCCCCTGTTAACTCGGACGCAGTTAAAAAATACTTCGCATAAAAAGACCCGCTGGACGCAAAAACAAAATTAAAGTCCAGGCAAGAAAAGGGCATCCCGGCGAGCTAAAAACAGAATAAAAAGCTCGAGCAAAAGTTAGGGAAAATAAATAAATAAAAATGTACACCCGCTGAGTTGAAAAGCCACATCGGACAACTCAGGCAAAAAAGGGTATCCCGGTGGATTGAAAACCCGAAAGGGTGATCCACGCAAAACAAGGGAATAAGCAAACAATTGCGATCCGAGTAATCTGAACCAAATCCTCGTTTCGTACAGCTTGACAATAACAGAAGGATAGGAATCAGTCCCCTTATCTTCTCAGAAAGCAAAGGCAAGAATGGAGAGTTTTGAAGACATGCTGGTCATAGCAAGAAGGAAACTCATTGGGATGTCGTGTCCATTTCCATTAGGATAGTTTATTTTCTCAATTTTATGGTAGCTACCTCTTTCTAGGTGGTTGCTTCCTAATGTAAAAACTTTGCCTATTCAGAGGCTTTTCAATAAAAGAATATTCAGTCAAAAAGCTGTGTTGTGTTTATTTTTGTTTGCAAAAATGTCCTGAATTTATGGCAAAAAAGAACATTGCATTTAAAACATGGTGTTTGTTTTCTAAAAGAAAATGACATTGCATGGAAACATTTGAAATCTTCTTTGAGTGTCGGGTGACGATGGATGAACAAATCATACCATGCAAGTCCCCGGGGCACATATGTGTTTTCTGTTATTGCAGGTTTTGCAGGATGGCGTCACATTCTCCCAAACAGAATTTTCCCCAGCTAAGTCATGACAGGTGGGATCCCCAAGCAGACTATTTTTCACAAATGGAGTATGCCCAGCAGGCAGTGGGGGGCCCATTCCCCACAGAGTTTAACTGTCAAAACTCTTTTCACAAACAAAGGACATTTGAGGAAGTATCTCCCCAGCCGTGCTGAAAGATCGTCATTTCCCCACAGAGTTCCATGATTGAGATACAACCATCAGGGAAGTATTCTCCAACACTCGTCTGTGTTTGATATTTGATGTTGTTCGTCTGCACTTCCCAACACTCGTCTGTGTTTGATGTTTGCTGCCGCTCGTCTGCACTTCCCAACACTCGTTTGTGTTTGTTATCTGTTATAAGCTCGTCTGCATTATTTGGATACTCGTCTATATCACCCCTCACACTTGTCTGTGGTAGCTTATATCCATATGTGTTGGTTTGATAATTTCCCTGGTACTCGTCTGTATTGCTACCTCAAATGTTCGTCTATGTTTGAATTTCTGGTATTCGTGGCTGATATTCGTCTGTATCATCGCCTGAAGCGCTCGTTTGTGTTTCTTGGATCATCGTCAGATATTCATTTGTATCATTGACTTATGGCACTCGTCTGTGTTCGCTTGATGATCATCCAATACTCGTCTGTATTGAAGAGGTTTGAAGTCCTGACCGTGGGAGTAAACGTCCAAATGGTTATCGGTCCTGGCGTAACAGGTCTATCCGAAGGAGATTCGTCTGTCTCAAACACCACTTATTAATGTTGCACCTGGCGTAACAGGTTTGCTCGAAGAAGGCTCATCTGTCTTGGACCATATATCCACGGATAATATATGAGGAGGGTTCGTCTACCTTGATTAGGCATGTCTATCCCACAGACTTAAGTGCATCACCGGTCCTGGCGTAACAGGTGTATCCGAAGGAGATTCGTCTGTCTCAAGTCATATTGTTTTGCAAAGTATATGAGGATTCGTATGTCCAGTTCCTGGCGTAACGGGATTGTTCGAAGAAGACTCGTCTATCAAAGTATTCTTATCTCAAATAACAATTTCAAATTGGAAGGAGCTCGTCTGCTTTCTCTCCACTTCAGTCACCAAAGCGTCATTTGGTTGGGTTTATTTCCAGTGCTCGCATTCTTCATCAGAGTGCAAATTTCAGGTTCTTGGTATTCAACCACAGTTCATCTCGAACGGTCGATAGCCCTTGCTACCGTCCTTTTCAGATTAACAGTTGTTTGAATAGGGGCAGCTGTAACACCCCAAATTTGCCCTCTTCTTTTTAAACATCATCATCATATCATAATCTTCATAAGCATATCATATCCTTGGCATCTTAGCATGGAAAGATGAGGCATAACATTCTCATGCCCTAGCATTAGGCATATGATCATCTGTGGAGGGAGTTGAAGCACCACAAGCTATAACAAGAGGCCCAATGGATTTGCCCAAGTCCTATGAGGAGTCTACATTGCATTCACAAGCTCAAGATCATTCATAAAAGCTTGGGAGATCACCAGGGAATCCAGGCTAGGGCAAGCTCCTACACAATGATCCCAAATTAGGGTTTGAGTTCCAAGCATGAAAACTGTGTGACTTTGGCCATTTCATATGGGCAAAGTCTCTCATATGACAAGAGGATCCTAGGGATGAGGTTTGATGAAAAATTCCTTAGGGAAGTCAGTTATTTCATTAGAAGCTCAAAAATGCAACTTTTCTGCTATATAAGGAAATCCTGATTAGGGTTTTGGACCAGATGCTCATATCTTCTGAATTTTGACCATTTCTTGAGGGCAAAGACTTTTATTTAGTCTGCATGGCTTATGTATGAAGTTTGAAGTAAAAATTCACTGAAGAAGTCAAGGTTTGGTTCAGTTGCTTGAAGGTGAAGCAAGAAAGTCAACTGTGCAGTCAGAAAAGTCAACATGAAGTTTTCAGAGTTTTTTAATCAGGATTATCATTTTTTGAGGTCATATCATGTCAAGGAGTAATTCAGTTGAGCTTACATGTCAAAAATCGGGAGTATGCAAAAAGTTACTAATTTTGGAAGTTTCCATTTTTGGAAATTATTTTGTCCTAAAACTTCAAGCTATTATTTCATGTGTGAAAAAGCTCCGAGCGATTTTCCGGTGAACACAAAAGTTGTAGAGCACGATTTTCCCTTTCCGGAAAGTCGTAGAACATTTTCATAGCCTTCCTAGAACTCAAGATACGATTTTTCGAAGTTTTTGTGCATTTTAGGGTCTTGGTGCATTTTTGTCACAATCTCATTGGTCCACTTTCTTTTTTTTATTGACACATATTATTTCATTTTTTTCACACTTTTTTTTAATGGGTCAACACCCAGGGTCACGTGGCCAAATGTGGCATACATCACTTTTGGTTTTGTTTTTAACTTTTTTTATTATTTATTTATATTGTAAAGATGGTACAAGCAAGAGGCCCATGTGATCAGCACACAAAGCACCTCATTACTCTTTTCCTGCGTGATCCTCCCACTCACATTCTCTCCAATGACGCGCACACACCTCACGCGATGGAAGGAAAAAGTTGCATGGTGACGTTCAGCATGAACTTCATGAAGCAAGACAACCATCCCCCCTTCGATCACATTCTAATATCTCTCGTTTCCATCAATAAGATATCATGATGCCAGCACACGAGTTCCACCGTATTAACTTGCACCCTCATGCAGGTGATCCTATTTGATTTAATTTGAAGAGGGAAGAGAGTGTCATGCGTTTTCAGACTCTGTTGTTGTTGAGAGTGAAAATGAAAAAAGCATAACAAATTTTACAAGAGGATTGGACACTCACTCACGAGTTTGGAGAGGAAAATCATAACATTTTAGCACACCCTTGGCACAACTCTCACTCTCTCTCATTGTGCCCTTAAAACCGCACCTTCCCACAGCATATTCCAGATCTGATCTTTCTCCATACACACTTTATCCTGTTTCCTTAGAGCTCTTAAGCATCAACATTCAGTGAGAGCATCATCCTTCTACATTATTTGGTAGCTGGAGGAAGCTCATCTGGCTATCTTTCTCATCTTTCGGATTCTTCCTCTTTGCTTGTGATTGAAGTCCACAGCCTTTATTTGGCTCAAATAATGTCAGAGAATGCATAAGGGAGCTTGTATGACCTCTGGATCTCTCTAAATATCAAAGAAAGCTTCACACCAGGTTTGAGCATCAACTTTTGCTTGCTTCGGTTTTGTTGATTTGTTGACTATTTCGTGTTATGTATGCTCTGCACTTGTTGTTTGAATTGTCAAGAAGCTTTGTGATGTATTAATTCTTGATTTCCGATTTCATGATCTTACTTTGTGGTCTTCGTTTCTCCTTGGATGATAAGAGTGTGTGGAAGATAGTTGTGTATTGTTGTTCCTTGTGCTTCGTAGAGCATTTTTGGTTTTAGAATGTTGTGATTTCATGGAGAACTGAGGGAGTTGTGTCGAGTTGATTTGAGGATGGTGGTGTTCGGGTTCCCCTGTTCTTGCTCTTCTTCCTGCGTTTTTCTTCATGGCATGGTGAAGAAGATGATGGTGTGGCGGCTTGTGATTGGTCCGAGTTTTGTTTCTTATTTTGTTTTTTATTTTTTATTTCATTTCATTTAAGTGAAAGTTGTCCAGTTGATTTCATGTTCACATAGTCTTTATTATTTCATTTTAATAAATAATTATAACACATGTAAATAATAATAATAATTAATCCTGATTATTAGTGGTTAATGACTTTTCGTGTGGGCCTAAGGCCAATTTTCTATGTGCACCTCCGTTTTGGGCCCAGATTCGTATTGAACTGGAATTGTTTGCTGAATGCACCCCCTGGCTTGGTGTCTATAATTTTATTTTATTTTATTTTCAGTTTGCATTTTAATTTTAAAAAATATATAATTAGGTCTTCAAAAATTATAAAAAAATTCAGGAATGATTCTTTTAGTTTTCTCTAATTTTTGGTATTTTTTATTTTTTATTTATTTTTAATTGCCACGCAGAAATTAATTGTTTTCCTTAATTAATTGTTTTTATTTCATTTTTGAAGCATGCTGATTTGTTCATTTTCTATCATGGACATTAATTTGAATTTTGAAATGCTTCTTTTTGCTCTGAATTCCTAATGAGATGTAGTTTGTTGATGATCTTTATTCTGATTTTTAGATGTTTGCTTAATTAATTTTGATCTCTAACTTGTGCATGAAGCCTTCTAACCCTAATCCATGTTTGAACCCTCATTTGAATGACTAAGCTTCTGATTTTGATCCCCTCCTTTTGGAATGTTGATATTGTATGATTGAATATTGTTTGTGCAAGTTTGTGGAATTTTTGGATGTATATTTGAATTGATTTGAATTTTTGTTCCTTACTTGTCCCTTTTTGCTTCCTTTGGGTCATATGGCCACTCTTTAAGGTAGAAGGGCACTTGTGCCAACTTCTTTAGCTTGTTTAGAGCCTTCTTAGGTTGTTGATCCCCCTCTGGTCTTGAGTTTGTATTTGTACCTTGGAAAATTTTGTGTTTGTTTTCCTTTGAAGTTCATTCACTTCTATGCATATCCACCTCACTTCCTTTGCTTCTTTCTTCTCATGATGTAAATACTTGAATATGTGCACTTCTTCTCTTCATCTCATGTGATCCTTAGGCACTTTCTTAACATGTTAGGGTTCTGGTTTGGCACTTTGTGATGTTTCTTTGACTATTTTGCTTTGTATTCTCTCATATTTACTTTGTTTTGTCATGATGCTTCATTGTGAGTTGTATTTCTCTTCTCATTCTTGTGCTTTAAGTTTGCATTTGACATTTGTGTTTATGACTTCACTTCTGGTTGTGTGACTTTGGTTTTACATTATGTATTGCATTTATGCTTGTGTCACTAACCATTTCAGGGGCTTTGGTAAGTGAGAGGTGTGGATGTGATTCCCACATCTCCAATTCTTATCTCTTCTCCTTTTCTTCATTAATACTATTATTGTGATTGTTGGACTTAGGCCTTACTTCCTCCCTCTTCTATTCGTCTTCTCTTCTTTTGCTTCTCTTCTTATCTTCTCTTCCTTTAGGATAGTAAACCTCACTAACCTAGAATTTTCTATGCATGATAACAATTAGGATTCATTAGTCCCCCATTAGATTTTACCTTTGAGATCCTTTTGGTGCTCTCTCTTCTCATCTTCAAACTTAACTTCAAGTCACTTTAATAAATAACGAGTCTTCTCATGTGACACGAGACTTTGCTATGAGATACCTGCATGCGTTCCGTTTCGGGGCGAGGTGTAGGATATCCCTCGTGGTGGATAGGTCTTAGCATGAGATTACTTCACAAAGAAAGCATAAAAAACAGTTCTTAACCAAAAATCACAAAAGCACTTAATAAATTCCAGTAGGTCAGTGTGTCTGGGCCTTCACTTGTGGGACTAGATTTAGGGATTTCCTCCATAGATAGGTGTGCCTCTTGCGCATTCCATTTCGGGATGATGTGAGACGTACATATCCCAGTAAGTAAGACTTAGATACACTTACCTATGCAAACTTCAAAGCAGAAAACTCATAAAAAAACATGAACCAACAATAAGCGTCTTTCCTTCTGGAATTCTTTTCTCATCACCTTCGCTCCGTCCGCGAACTTGCTCCTACTTGTCACTTTGCAAGACGGTAACGCACTCGTCGTCCGAGCCTGCAACACCTGAGCATTGACATAGGCAGTTCAAGCATTAAGACACAAGCAATCCTTTCCACCCCTAGTTAGGGGAACTACAGAGACTCTGATCCTCATTGTCCAGATGAGGCACGTAGGCAACGGGGTAGGGCCCGTTCGAGCACACTCTTTTATCTTCCCCACATTTTCCACCTTTCTTTTCTTTCTTATCTAATTTAGTTCCTTCTTTTTGCAGCAACTTTCATTTCTTCACCCTTTGAACAGTTTCTTTGCAAGCGTGGATCCCGTCGGGTACGGCGGACGATCTGGGGTGCTAATACCTTTCTAGGTCGTAACCGACTCCCGAACTCAGTCTCTTTGGTTCGCAGGACCCCTGTCCTTCCTTTTCTTTTCTCCTAGTTTGTGCAGCATTACCATTCCCATTCGTTCGGGATAAAAATGCATGGCTGGCGACTCTACCTCTTTCCGTGCCACTTTCGCGTTTGTACCAGGATGGAAATCCAAGGAGCGACAGGCTCGAGTAAGACCTAATGGAGAGTACACCTCTGAGGCTTTAAGATTAGTTGCTGGGGAAATTGTAAGTATACTTTTTGTTTTCCTTATGTTATTTAAATGTGTTTTCTTATGTAAGTTGCTCATGTTGTGTAGGATACTTTGGTTGTGGCGGCCTGTGAAGGAACATTTGTTCCGGAAGCACGACATGACACATTAGTGGAAGCTATCGGAACAATTGAGCATGAAGGTCGTGTCCGTGGTGCTGGAGAAGGTGTCAGCTTGAGGAAATACATTGGGTCTCAAAGGAGAAGAACCAAAACCAATGAATTGAATGCTCAGTGACAAAAGATTGAAAATGTTGAGAGACAATTGGAAGAACAACGAATGATGTTTGAAGAGGAGAGGGAATAAAGGGAAAAAGACATGGAAAAGTTACAAGAGTTATATTCAGTATGTGCTTTACTTGAGATGTATGATATATATTGTGCTTATTTTTTATTTATGTTTTAATTCAAAGTTATGATGCAGAGATTAAGTAAAAATCTTGAACAACGAACAAATGAAGATAATCGTTACGTTGATGGTGATGATCATCAAACTCCTAGTAAAAGTGTTGTAAATCTCACTTCTACAAGAGGAAGTAATACAAACCTTCCCCCGTGTGGATAACCATAATGGATTATTGGTCCCTAGTCCAAATGAAAAAACCAATTTATACATCTTCATTGCAACAACAAATTTATCACAACCTCTCCCATTAGAACATTTCCCGCAACTTTGACGTATGTATTTTGCAATTTTGGTGCACGTAAGTATATGTTGAATATACATATCATTAACATTATCATTTTTTGTATGTTTGCCCTTAATTGATTCATTTTCTTTAACCATTTAGGTACATTCATCATCTTTGTATAGAGTTGAATAAATCAAGTAATTATGGAATCTTGGAGCCAACTTATATTATGTGGGCGTATAATGACAAAAAAAGTCATGGAAGATTACTTGAGAAGCTGGCTAAATGAGGGAGGAAAAGAATGTTACTTTGCACCATTCATTTGTTGGTAAGTATTGTTGTAATTTATTTATATATATATATATATATATATATATATATACATATATATATATATATATATATATATATATATATATATATATATATATATATATATATATTCCCGTGTTCATTCAGTGGTCATTGACAATTGATTATAATATCATTTAGGACAAATACAGTGACTACACTATGTGTTGGTGTAAGCCCTAGAGGCCAATACTTTTGGTACTTGTATCGAATTATTTATTAATAATAAAAGGCATTTCTTTATTATGTTTGTTTTTCCAAAATGATAAAGTCCCTATAATACCTAGTTCTTTTAATGAAATATTTAGTGTGACTTAATCATGAGACTCCATTAAACATAAGGAAACTATTCTTAATGCATCCATAGTCGAGCTTTAATGTGAAATGTGATAACCTTAAAGCATAGATAATGGATAAGGACTATTATGTAGATAGACTGATGATCACATCTCATGGATTATGGATAAGGAGTTATCAAGTCTTGACATAAGATTAAATATTAGGAGTAATATTTATACTGGATTGACCCACTATGAGAGTAATACACAGAATGTTATGCAAAATGTCATAAGTTACTCTCATGGTGATAATGGTGTATACCACCCTTCGACCTGAAACTACTATGGACCCTAGATGTAGATTCAAGTACTTTATTGTTGATCAAACGTTGTTCATAACTGGATGATCATAAAGATAATTGATAGGTACTTCACAAAGCATGCCGAGGGACATGAGTAGCCTAGATGGAATTTTCCCATCTTGCATAACAGGATAAATGTCTAAGGGCCCAATATTGAACTGGACAAGGATGACACGGTATATGCCTTGTGTTCAATATAGACATAAGGGCAAGAGGCTAATTGTACACACAAATACTGTCACAAAAGGTTTTGTCATATCACATGACAATTTTGTTACTTGGGTAGCAGTGATGTGTTGCTAGATACCGCTCATTGTTTATTATTTTAAATACATAATTTAATATAATTGCCAACGTCACAAAGTTCTACAGGGTCACACACATAAGGACAATTAGAGAAAAGGTAGAATAAATAAGGTACACCGTAAGGAATGGTGCACTAGAATGGAATACGAAATATGGTATGGTACCATATGATATAATAATAATAATATTTATTATTAATTTTATAATAGTTATAAAATATAATAATAATAAAATTATGGTTATTATAATAATAGTTATTATAATAATATAATAATAGTTATTATAATAATATAATAATATTATTATTATTATTGAGTTGGGCTTTTAGGTTAAAGCCCACACAAGTAGTTCTAAAAATAAAAACCTTGTGAAGAAGCTCATAATTTATTGTTTTGAAACTCTGGCCGTATTTCTTTTTCCTCTCCTTTCACTCTAAACCTTCATTCGTAACCAACTAGCACTGTGATTGAAGGAAGTTGTTCGTGTGGACTAAGTAGAGGCGTTGTTCTTTGTACAACACTCGTGATCAAATCAGTATCAAAGGTTTCAAGCGCCACAAGAGGTAAATATTTTATCACAGATCATGCCCTTCAGTGGTACCAGAGCCACTTACGAAACCATGAATCTAGTAATTGTTTACTTTCTGTCAATATTGTTTTGATTGGATTAAAACACATAAAATTGTAAACTTTGTTTTAATTGGATTAAAACACATAAAAAAATTAAATCAAATCTGGATCTTAAATTTTGGCATCAAATTGTGTACGGTTTGGATGGTTGATATTGACTATGCTTCGATATTCAACAATAGTATGGTGAAGCAGCGATATTTCAATCGTCCATAAGTTACACATATATGATCGCTCTACTTCATATATGATATGAATAACTTTGATGCAAAGATTGTATATTGGATATACTATTTTATTTCATCAGTTCAATTAGAGTAATTATTATCATTCGGTTGAGCGGTCTGTGGTTATATGCTTCGAAATCCGACTTTAGTATGGTGATGAAATAACATACGGATCAATCATATTGAATTGTTGATCATGCTGCATTGAAGGTATGAAATTTTGCATTGGAGAGTGACTGCATAAGGATTGCGCCGTTTGCAATTAAAAACACGTTGTAATAGTTGTAACACCCCAAATTTGCCCTCTTCTTCCTAGCATCATCATCATATCAAAATCACCATAAGCATGACATATCCTTAGCATTTTTGCATAGAAAAATGAAGCATAGCACTCACATGTTCTAGCATAAGGCATATGATCAATCATCGGGGAACTCATGATGTTACAAGTCAAAGTCAAGAGCCTGGTGACCTGGCAGGAAGCTCATAGGGCATTTTATACAAGCTCCATATCATGGTCAAAGCCCTAGGAGGATTGAGAATCAAGATCAGATTAGAACGGTTGGCACAAGTGTATTCTTGGAGTTTCCCACCAAATGGAGGGAAAATTCAAATTTTTCCTGCGTTAACTGGTTAACCGCTGCGAATTTTGAATTCCTGCAGCAAGTTCAACATGTGTGTTTTGGCTCCATTTTCTCATTTTCAGATTTTATTTCATTTGAATTATTTGTGAATTATGGAGAAGGATCTAGAGAGTATACCAAACCTAATTCCAAAGCTAAATCCTAATCACCTTTTTAAGCTAACTCCAAACCAATTTTTTTGGACTCCAAACCAATTTTTGGGCCCCAAACCTAGATACTATTTATCCCATATCCCTCCAAACCAAAAAGAACTCTCCTATAATTCACACTTTTCATTTCTGAATTTTCACCATTCTCTCATTTTCTCTCCTAATTTCCAATCACTCAAAGTTCCTCTTCTTTGAAGATCATCAAATTTTGCATTGAAGTTTGTTGATCTTGGAACTAGACCTTCATCCATTGCTTTCTTTGCATCTTTTTTCTGGTTCTACTACTGGTTCAGATCTGATTTGGTGGCTAGAAGTGCTTTGGAATTAAGCTCCTGCATCAAGATCCTTTGCTTGCATTTATTTTGCATTGTGTGTGAAGAATAGCACCGGATCTTCGAAGTTTTCCGCGAGATTCATCATTTCCAGCTTGAACAACATTTACCAAAGCAGATCTCAGCTTTGTAGGTTGGTTAAGTTTAGATCTATCTCTGTTTTTGGCTTATTTGCATGCTTGTGTTGTAGATCCACCATGTGTTTGTGCTAATTGCTTATTTTGCTTGTGTTGTTTGGTTGATTTGTGATGGGATCTACATGATAATGTTCATGAGCATATTTGTGTTTGATTAATGTGAATTTATCTTATTCTCCCGTGCATAATTGATCGCTGGACTGTTGGTGAATTATTGAAGTAAGCTGGTTTGGACTGATTTTTTTCTGCAGGTTTTATTGCTGTTCACACAGTGTTAACCGGTTAACGCGTTCTTTTTCTGACTTCTTTGCTGCAGGTTTAGGTTGGTTAACCAGTTAATGCTTTTGGTTAACCGGTTAACACTGAAGCAGAAGGACATTTTTGAGCTGTTTTGATTTTGTTTGTTTCTCATACTCGCCATAATCACCATGGATCATTGTGTGATCAATTTATATGTTTGTTTAGGGTAGTTTGCTTGCTGGTTGATGTATGCTTTCATTCTCAACGCGTGGATTCATGTATTTTCAAAGTTTGGCATGATCGGTGACTTTATTTTCTTGAAGCTTTGAGCATGTTAATTCCATGAATTGTGTTGATATGTTAGCATTTGATTGATGTGTTGAATATGTGCTGGAAATTTTGCTAACATTTGTAGGTGCAATGGTAAGTGAAGTGTGGATGATATCCACATTTCAAATCTTCCTCTCTTTTCTTACTTTGCCTTCCATTTTGTGATTTTTGATGTGCCTTATGCCATCTTGTGATTCAACTTCTTTTTTTCCCCCTTAGAAGAAACTTATCTCTTTTAGAGGAGTAAGTTGTTCTCTTTCTTTCTTCCTCTCTTCTTCTTCTTTTCTCTTCTCCTCCTTTCTTAGGATGGTTTCAAACCTCACTAACCTAGGAATCCCATGCATGATAACATTAGGAGTAGTCTTCCCCATTAGATTTTACCTTTAAGATCCTCTTTGGTTCTCTTTCTCTTCTCATCTTCAAACAAAAACCCAAAAATACATTAATAAAGAAAGAAGTGACTTCTTGTGTATAGCCTTATTCCATGAGGTATATGTATTCATTCCATCTTGGAATAGTACACTTGTCTAGCATGATGTACAAGTCTGATCATGAGGTCATCTTCATCAAAAAAAACATAAAAAATATTTCTTCATTTTAATCACTAAAACACTTAATAAGTTCAACAAGCTAGTGAGCTTAGGCCCTTTCCCTTGGAAACAAGTCTTGGATAAATTCTCCTTACTTGGTGTGCTTGTTCTATTATTCCATCTTGGAATGTAGTCGCAAGTACACATTCCATGGAAAAGAGCGTGAGTTCACTCTCTGGTGCCACACTCATAAAAACTCATAAAAAACACTGGACAAAGAATAAGCGTCTCTCCTTCGGGACTTCTTTTCTCATCACATTCACTCCTTTCGTAAGAACTTGCTCCTACTTTTCATTTTGCAAGACGGTTACGCACTCGTTGTCTGAGCCTGCAACACCTAAGCATTGACATAAGCAGTTCAAGCTTTAAGACACAAGCAATATTTTCCACCCCTAGTTAGGGGAACTACGGCGACTCTGATCCTCATGTCCAGTGAGGTACGTAGGCAGCGGGGTAGGGTCTGTTTGAGCATAATCTTTATTTTCCCTACATTTTTCCTCTTTATTTTCTTTCTCAGTTCCTTTTCCAGTTTTAGTCCTTTCTTTTTGCAGCAACTTTCATTCTTTCACCCTTTGAAACAATTTCTTTGCAAGCGTGGATCCCGTCGGGTACGGTGGACGATCTGGGGTGCTAATACCTTCCCAGGTCATAACCGACTCCCGAACCCAGTTTCTTTGGTTCGCAAGACTTGTGTCCTTCCTTTTTCTTTTCTTTGGTTTATGCAGCATTACCATTCCCGTTCCTTCAGGATAAAAATTCCTGGCTGGCGACTTTACCTCTTTCCGCGCCACTTTCGTGTTTGTACCAGGATGAAAATCCAGGAAGCGACAACAGTCACCATTGAGAATGTGACGGTTGTCACAAGGTTTGAGAATGAGACGGTCGTCATGCAAGGTGTGATGGTCGTCACAAGGTTTAAGAATGTGACGGTCGTCATGCAAGGTGTGACGGTCGTCATATGAATAACTTTCGTTTCTCGCATGAGAGCGACGCTTATGGTTTCATTAGAAACGACAAGGTAGAGGAACAAGACTTCCCCTGCCTCTGGTCACGAGAGGATCAGGGGTTCTGACAGAGCCTTCTTGAGGTGTGTTAGGGCTTTATCGCATTCCTCCTTCCATTTGAAGGTAGCCTCCTTGCGGAGGAGCTTGAAGAAGGGGAACATGTGTTGAGCGAATTTTGCTACAAAACGTGATAGCGATACGAGCACCCCGTTTAGCGATTGAATGGATTTTTTAGAATTCGGCGTGGGTGTTTCGACGAATGCTCGACATTTATCGGGGTTCACCTCTATTCCTCTTTTGGTTAGGTAAGAACCGAGGAATTTACTCGCTCGTACTCCAAACGTGCACTTTTCAGGGTTGAATCAGATTTTTCACTTGCGTGCATGGTCGAAGATTTTCTTAAAGTGGAGAGTGTGATCAGTTTCCTTGTGGGATTTAACGATCATGTCGTCCATGTAAACCTCGAGCATGTTCCCGATCTCCGCTTGAAAAACTTTGTTCATCATTCGCTGGTAAGTAGCACCCGTGTTTTTCAGGCCGAAAGGCATTACGTTGTAGTAATAGTTGTTTGATTCGGTCATGAAAGCGGTGTACTTTTTATCGGTCACGGCCATGGGTATTTGATTGTACCTGGAGTAGGCGTCGAGGAACGACAACAATTTAAAACCTGCAGATTTATCGATAAGTTTGTCTATGTTAGGCAAATGGTAAGCGTCTTTCGGGCAAGCCCGATTAAGATCTATGTATTCAACGCACATGCGCCATTTTCCATTGCTCTTTTTAACTAGTACAAAATTCGAGAGCCAAGTGGTGTACCTGGCCTCTGTTACAAAATGCGTCACTTGGAGGTCTTTTAAAGCCTTCTCAGTTGCTTCTACCTTTTCCTAGGACTGCTTCCTCATTCGTTGTGTAACTGCTCGAATTGAGGGATCTATGGATAGATGGTGGCATGCCATGTCTGGATCCAAGCCCGACATTTCTACAGCCTCCACACGAACAAATCAACATTTTCCCTAAGGCAGGCTATGAGCTGCTTCCTCCCCAGGTCGGGGAGGTTTACTCCAATCTTCACTTCCTTCGACGGATCCTCTCCCAATGCAACTAGCTCGTAATCGTCGTCGGGGACGGGTTGAGCAGATGAAGAAAACTTCGCGACCAACTGTGTTTTCTCTTCTTCATCAGTGAATTTGCTGTTGAGATCTATAAAAGATTTATATGCTCCCGAGCCATACACCGGCGAAGTACGCAGGGTCGGTGTATGGCTCGGGAGCATATAAATCTTTTGGTCGCGTTATGCTGAGGGCGACCTATAGATTTGTTTCCACGGCCGATGGAGTGACGTCCTCATCTTTTTGGGCGTCCTGTACTTCCTGTCGAGGAGCATCTTTACTCTTAGTAAATTGTTTGAGATAACCATCCCGAATGAGTATCTCAATGGCGTCCTTCAAGTGAATGCAGTCCTCGGTATTATGTCCGTGGGATTTTTGGAAGAGACAATACTTTGTTTTGTCATTATTTGGTTTGTTTGGTAGCTGTTTCGGGAATCTGAATTCTGCTTGGCGAAATTCAAAATTCGTGCACTCGAACAAAATATTTTCCCTAGTCGTTGTGAGAGGTGTATAGTTGTGGAACCTCCCGATGGGAACCTAGTGCTCCCGCGGTTCACAGGAGCGATCTTACTTTCTTTTGTCTCCTCCCCACAGGATGTCGAGGATTCGTAGGGCTTGGAAGGTTTGGCATCCTCATTCCTCCGGGTGTCACGGGCAATGCTCGCTGCTTCTTTCTCCTTGTATTGTATGTACGCTTGTTCTTTGAGGAGGAAAACGTCAAACGTGGCCGGTGTTTCGATTCCCACGGCCCTTCTAAAATCACTCTGGGGGCGGAGTCCCCGTTCTAAAAGGTATTTTTTCATATCTTCCATTGTCGAGACCTGGACAACTACTTTGTTAAACCTTTTGATGTATGCTTGGAGGGCTCGTCCTTCCCCTGAATAATCGCCTCCATAGATGCTTCGGTTTTGGGATGGCATTGAGAGGCAGTGAAGTGTTGAGAGAATGTTCTCCATAGTTTCCTCCATGAGGTGATAGACTCGTGAGGGAGACTTTTGTACCAAGCCATCGCCCCCTTTCTCAAGGTCGTGGGGAAAATGAGGCACTTGATAGCTCTCCAGACACCTCTGTAGTCCAACAGAGCATCGATATTTTCAATGTGTTCGTCTGGGTCCGTGGTCCCATCGTACATTCCTAGTGGTGGAGGCTTCTCAAGCTATTTTGGGAGCCTTGTGGACATGATCTCCTCTGAAAGGGGGCCATGGGGCTCATCCTCATCGCTGGAGAACAGGGAGACGGAGCGGGAACAATTGTTTGTATGCCTACGTGGAGGAGATTTTGAATGATTTCTCGCTCCTTCTGGTGATTGTCTCGCTCCTGGCTGGAGGGTTCTTCGAGTCTTCTTTGTTTTTGGGGACTTATTTCGTCGATGAGACAAATGGGTCCTCTTCTTGATGGATCCAGAGGCCTCAGGCTGGTGGTGATCCTTCCTCTGCCTAGGAAATCCTGAACGGGACCGAAGGTGTCTCCTCGCGGGAGTGGAGGGTTCTTTAATAACTTCCAACCTTTCGCCCTGGCGGAGTAGGAGGAGGTTGATATTGTTGGTTGCTTCGACCAGAACTTCTAGTGTTTTATTCATCCCCTCATGGATGGGAATCAGTGGGAGATCTGCATGAGTGATCTCAGGTTGTTGGGAAGGTTCGGGTGACAGGGAGGCAGTTTTCCCGTCGAGGAAATGATCTGGTTCTTCGAGGGGAGGGTTAGTTTCGTCACTCTCTCGTTTCTTAATGTGAATGCTGGTGACGAGGCGAGCACTGATGGAATCGTCTTGGTGAGCCATCAAGAAGGATATTGAACGATGATGTTTTTGTTTTCACGAACTGAAGATGAGAAAACGGGGCAACAAAGTCCCCACAGACAGCGCCACTGATCGTACCTGAGATCAGAATCTCCAATGGCTGCTGACGTGGACTTCAAAGTCTGCTCAGATACAGAGGAGAACAGGAGGTGTACCTGCAAGGTACTCCGATGCTAAAGTCAGAACGGGCACAAGAGATAGCAAGTACAAGCAATGTTCAAGGAATGAATATTTGATACCCGGCCCCTTCAAGGGAGAGGGTTTATATAGAGAACCCTCAGCACGTGGCTAACGGTTCCTATTTTTGGGCCTGGATCGTGGATCCCGCGAAAATAGGTAACCGCCATAAACTAACCGTCGGACGAGCATCCTGGTTGTGATAATGGTGCGCCGGGCACAATACCATATAAGCAGGAACTATCTAGGCCGAATCTGGGCGATCTCTGCCGTTGTCGGGCAAAGATCAAGGAGGGTGGATCGACTACGATCAGACGTGGTCGATGAGTCGCGGCCAATCCAGGGGGAACATGAATGTGATGAGTCCCCTTGACATTTGGGTCATTGGCTCGTTTTATGGGCACGAGAGGATTGGGCCTTACTTAGTGGTTGTTAAACTGATTTATTTAAACTCTTTATTTTTTTTATTATTTTATGGAAGTTGAAGTTGAGACTAAATGGTATGAGTGCAATATGAGTTTTAATTGCTTTAATTATGATTCTACTATGATGATATCCTAAGGGAAGGTGAGCATGCGATGATAGATGTTCATCTGAAAATTATAACCCGTGTTATATAGCAGGATATGTTTGATGTGAGTGACACCCTTTGTGGTTGCAACTTTATTAAATTATTCATTAAAATTGTATGCGGGGTTTAGGGTGTTACAAATTGCATGCTAGATTTTTCAATTCCTTCATATTATATTGTTTGGTTGTTGATAACAATTAATTACATAAAGTTTAGGTTTTGTTGGAATTGTCAAACTAGTATTGTGATTGATAAATCTGAAAACAAATTGAATTTAGTAATCCACATTGAATCAATTGTGTACACTTCTTGTGACTACACAACTTGTATCAATTCATACTAAAAGGTTCATTGTTAATAATCTTGGATATATGTTAAATAAACTGTGTGTTTGCTTGATCATAATCGATTGTATAATTTTCATTTTCACTTCAAATCTCCCGTTCACAATTTCTTTTTGAAAATACTTTAATTTTGTAAAACGGCGGTTGCATTTTTTTTCCTTTCAATTTGGGTCTATTCACCATCCTCTAGACCGTTTTTTTACTTTCATATTTACACTCAACATATTTGTGATCATAATTAAAACACGTTACTTGATATTTGAATTCTGATTAATAATTTAATAAAATTCATTTATTGAGATTGTTTTGTTAAAATGATTAATTTTTATTAATACAAATCAATTAAATCCCCAACACCCGCTTATAGTTTGGCCTAGCAACCTTAATTAAAATAAAATATATTACATTTTCTTAATATGTATAAAAATTGTAAAGAGAGCTTGTAAAAAAAAGGACATTGAGACACTACTTCAACCTATTTTATAGAAATAAGGTTATTCACATTTGAATTCAAAACCAACATCATGTAGCTCCCAAGAATAACACATTAAGTTTTTCTTCCTTCATGTTTTGCATAAACATACTCCATCATTGAACTAGGAATAACAATGATATGCTTAAGAAACATTCTAAATTTTCACCTCTAGTTATGTGGTGTCATTTCATATCACAAGATCCATGTTTTATGGACAGGGCCAACCAAACCAAACACATACTAAAGAGTCAACTTGTTATTTTACATGTTTTTCAACTACATTGACATTGACCACACAAAGAAAACATTGAAGCCCAATAACATTCATTGCCCAATTCCTTATGGGCCTAAACCCTAATTTTAGGAAAAGGGTAACCCCTCAAAAAACCAAACAAAAACAAAAACAGATAAACATTACCCATCAATCATAAATCAACAAACCATATTTGTAAACCTAACTCACTTTGATTGAAAATTTTACTCATTATAATTTTTAGTAATAAAAATTAACACTTAGATAGGATACCTATAATAAGACCTAGCTAGATAAAATGACCATAATAATACAAAAAAAGCAACAAACAAAAGGCATAATATTGCCACATGAGACATAATATTGTCCTTGTTTAAAATACAAACAAACTTATAAATACATATTATTTTAAATATGACACATACACTCTTTGGTCCCCTCTTTAACCAGACTTATCTTTGTTGATTATGTTTAGATTCTAGTTTGGCCACGAAAACATAACCTAGACCATTAACATGGTTTTCTAGTCTTGTACCTTTCCATACAATAAGGAAAGATGGGGGACCAATTGACCAAATTTATTATTTTTATTACAAAAATAAGCATACATCAATCTTCTTACATATAGGTTTGATAGGAAAGAATCTATGTCTATCCTAGCCTTTTGTACTTGTATTGAGAGAAAATTGTTTTTGTAAATTACTAGTTGAATATCTCTCTTTTTCTTAATAGATGTAAACAACTTTATTTTGTATATTCTTTAGTGAATGAATACTAGAAAATGTGTGCTTTTATGCATCAATTTAGTGTCATTTACATTTAATATTAGTGATCCAAGTAAGAGAAGTTATATTCTGACGATTAACAAAGTAGTCTTAAGTTTTTGATAATCATATATAAGTTTGTTACGGTTAAATCACGACAAAACAATTAAATATTATTTAACAATGTTTTAACAACAATAAATAATTTACGAGACAAATAAAATTTAATTGAGACAAATTTTAAAACGTGTATTGTAACACGCTTTACATATCTTTAAAAACGGTCCTAATGAATAGCTAAATCCAAAATGATTTGGATGTTTGTGGTCGCTCTAGTTTGAAATCGACAAGATTTGATACTTACAAATACTCAGATGCTTAAATTAGTAAATAGATACAAATCATATAATACAAGTTTATATATATATATATATATAGATAGATAGATAGATAGATAGATAGATAGATAGATAGATAGAGAGAGAGAAAGATTTGAGTAATGAGAGAAATTATGAATATATATGCTCTCGACGACTTCTTTGATATTAGAGATATTATTTTATCTTATGCTTTATATTGGTCATTACAAGATCACACGTCACTAGTTTTTAATAGTCGAGTGAGTTTGATCTGTCCAAAACAGTTAATATCGATATTTCAGAGTTGTGTCTCAGTTATTCAATCTCATCTATATTCTTTAATCACATTTTTATATTATTATATTCTTACTTTTGAACCTAAAGTAAATAATCATGTCAACAATTAAATGACCAATATAGTTAGCTAGATTGGCATCCAATATATCTACACATACTTATTCAGAACAATATGATTCATTTTTCACACCATGGTACAAATAACATTGAAAGTATGTTTCACCATGATGTACCAATATGATTGAAATTTTTTGGGTATTTGATTTTGACATCAATATGAACTTCAAATCTAGCATAGCCAGATCAGCAATTCAATCTACACCTGAAATATCTTTCCTCTTTTCAGCATATGAATTCATGACAAATTGTACTTTTTTTAACCCTTTGCAGAGTGTACATTCATGATTTTTTTCTCTTCTCTAGAAATTTATTCATTTTTCTTTATCTTTGAGACATGGTACATGAAGGACTTGCCAAGAAAATGATGGATACACATGGGGACGAAAAGAAAGTCTAGAACTTTATAACAAACCCATGTTCTAGTTTCTATGAGGATGAAATAATAAAAAGACAATAATAACGAGAATATTACAAAATTGTAGAGAAATACAATGTTTTTTTATTTATGAATTTTTATGGACCATTGGGATTTTCCACTTTTGGATCCCATGTTATTTTTCACTCACCAACAGAATTTTTCACTACCTAAAGTTTCTTTTTTTCCATACAACATAAATTCTTATCAAGGATTCTCTCTTTATTAGACAAAAAATTTAGTTATTGAGAAATTCTATTTACTATGAATACTGTTGTTACAAAATTTATAGGATACAAAAATCTATCAATAGATTTGTAACCTTGAGAAGTGCTATATAATTTACTAAGAAATGAAAGACCTGATATAGTAAAGAGCATACATATAAGATATGGTAAATGTAAATAAGATATGAAATGTGTATATGTATGGCCTTTCGATAGGTCTCTGAAAAGAATTTTGTCCGTACGCGATTCATGTCTGAGGGGTTGTATACATATATGATTTATTGGATCTGATAATCATTAAGAGTAGGTTGGATTCTAACTTGAATCTAATTGTTGCTCGCTCGTTCAGCGGAACAAGGTCGGACTAAGGTAAATGATGAACCAGGTGGATCATGTTGGCCCAAAACAAATATGAGAGTATGTATGATCTCTTGGTAGGTGTCAGAAAAACATTTTACACCTACACCCCTCATGATTGAGGGGTTGTGCACATGTCTGATCATTTGGGTCGGGTTATTAAGGGTGTGATTGGTTTAAGAGAAATATAGAAGAGAGAGTGAGGTGAGAGAGAAGTATGGAAGAGAGAGTCAATTTGTCTTGATTAGTTTAAGGGAGAGAGAGAGAGATGTGTGTAACCCGCCACTTTTTTCAATCTCTTCAAAATAAAGAAAAAAGATGAGAGAGGTGTTAATTTGATATTAACTTATCATTTATACCCTTATTTTCTCCTAATTTAAAATTATTACTAAGTATAATTTTGTATTTTTAATAATAATCAACATTTCTCTCTTCTTTATTTCTCTTACACTTCTCTTATAACAAACAATACCTCAAATCTTCTTTATTTCTCACATCTTTCTCTCTTCTTCCACTCTCTTACATATTTCTCTCTTCTAACTTTCTCATCACAACCAGTCACATTCTAAGTGTGAGTCGAGTTGTATCCTGATTCAATAGAGTTTGTCCTAAATTGTAGCTTGTCTTACATAATAATGTTGAGTTGAGGCATCTGATGGGTCAGGTTGATCATGTTTGACCAAAAGTAATATTAATTGATTATTTAGATTAATATACTAGAGATAACATATTTATGGTTGATTGATAATATTATGGCTTATGATCTAGCAATCAAGTCTTATTGTCCGTTACCATTAAAGATCACACTAGTCAGGAACAATCACCTTAATTAATATATGATGAATC